>BSBK01006230.1:0-320339 GCA_027943335.1 Chamaecyparis obtusa | reverse complement strand
TTATATATATATATATATATATATATTATATATATTATATATATATATATATATATATATATATATATATATATATATAATATATATATATATATATATATATATATATATATATATATATAGATATATGTATATATATGTATATGTATATGTATATGTATATGTATATGTATATGTATATGTATATGTATATGTATATGTATATACATATACATACATACATACATACATATATACATATATACATATATACATATATACATATATATATATATATATATGTATGTATGTATGTATGTATACATATAAATCTTAATCCTAACCTTATTCATAAATGTTAAATTCTAAATATAAATGTTAATCTTTAATACTAACCTTAATATAAACCCTAACCCTAACCATAATACTATCCACGATTTAAGCCCATACCCTAACCCTAATCTATCTATAACTATGGATCTTAAATGCTAAACCCTAATCCTAAACATAATTCCTAAACACTAATTCTAAATGCTAAATCCTAAATTCTAAATCTAAGCTAAACCATTAACCTTAATGGTAAAATTTCATCTTAAATGCTAAACCTTGGACCTGAATGCTAACACCTGAATCTAAACCCTAAAAATAACATGAAACCTAAATACTAAATCCTAATCCTAACATGAACCCTAAATACAACCATAAAACTAACCACACCATGAACTTAAAGCTTTATCCTAACCCTGACCCTAATAGTAACCATTATGTAAACCTAAACCCTAATGATAATTGTAATCCTAATCCCTAATCTCAATCCTAATCAAAACCCCAACCCTAACCATAATACTAACCATGATGTATACCTTAACCCTAACAATAATCATAATCTGAAGCCCTAATCCAAACCATAAATATAATACCAATCATGATCTAAACCCTCACTCTAACCATAATCCTAAATTCTAAACCTTAATTATAACCCTAATTATAAAGCTAAATCCTAAAACTAACCCTAATATAATTCTAACCCTAACCCTAAATATTAATCCTAATACAAATCCTAACCCTAACTATAATATTAATCATGATGTAAAATTATACCTAATTCTAATCCTAACCATAATCCCAATTCCTAAATGTTAAACCCTTATCCTAAAATGGATTACTAAATACTAATCTTAATGCTAATCCTAAATGCTAAAACCTAATCCTAAATGGGAAACCCTCATTCTAAATGCTAAACCCCAATCCTAATCTTGATTGTTAAACCCTAATTCTAACTCAATCACTAAATAAAACCATGACCATGATCATGGCATGAGCCTAATCCTTTATCCTAGCTCAAACCATAATACTAAACATGATGTTAACCATAACCATAATGTTAATCACAATCTTAAACCCTAAGCCCTAATCTTAACCCTAATCAAAACCCCAACCCTAACCATGACTTAAACCCTTACACTAACCATAATTTTGACAATAATCTTAAACCTAACCCTAATCTTAACACTAACCCTAACCATAATCAAAACCCCAACCTAACCATAATACTACCTACAATATAAATCCTTACCCTAACCATAATCATAATCATAACCTTAAACCCTAAACTCTAATCAAACCCTAGACCCTAACCCGAGTTACCCTAACCATTATTCAAACAATAATCTTTACTCTAAAACTTAACTATAACCACAATCATTATCCTAAACCTAACCTTAATCCTAAGATAACCCTAATCTAAATCCTACTCTAAACCCTAACCCTAATTAGAGTTTAATATTTATAATTAAGGTTTAGGTTAGGATTTAGGGTTTAGTATTTTAGATTTCACTTTAGCATTTAGTATTATTGTTTAGCATTTAGAATAAGGGTTTAACATTTAGGATTAAGGGTTATGATGGGGATTAGGGTTAGGGTATGTGTTTATATAATTATTAGTGTTATGCTTAGGGTTAGGGTTTGTATTAGGGCTAGATTTAAAATTAGAGTTTAGCATTTAGGATTAGGGTTTTAGATTTTTATAGTTACAGTTATGATTATGGCTTAGCATTTACAATTAGGTTTAGCATTTACAATTAGGGCTTTGCATTTAAGATTGTGGTCTTGGTTAGGATTTAGGATTTAGGGTTATGCATTTAGGATCAGGGTTTAGTAATAAGATTAGGATTGGGGTTAGTATTAGAATTGGGGTTACTTTTACATCATGGTTAGAATTGGAGTTACTTTACATCATGGTTATTATAATGGTTAGGGATATATACTCTATATTTAATACTAATATATACTCTATATTTTGAAATAGGATTAGGATTGGGGTTATGGTTAGAATTGGGGTTACTTTACATCATGGTTATTATTATGGTTAGGGATAGGGTTCAAGTATTAGGCTTAGGATTTAGAGTTACAATTAGGGTTAGGTTTTTAACATTTAGGATTAGGTTTTATCATTTAAGATTAGGATTGGGATTAGTATTAGGGTTTAGCATTTATAATTATGGTTACTCATTCTTGGTATAATGGTTAGTATTATGTTTAGAGTTAGGGTTTGAATTAGGATTAGGGTTTAGGATTTATGATTATGATTATGATTTAGAACTATAGTCATAACCCTAACCCTAATATTCACCATGACCTAAACCCTAACCAATGAATAATCAAAAACCTAACCTTACTCCTAACCTTAATCATAATTTTAAATCTAACCATAGTTTGTGGTAATAATACCCATAACCCTAATCCTAACCCTAATCCCAATCCTAACCCTAACCCTAATCCTAAAACTAACCCTAAACCTTATCCCTTACAATAATACTATATTCTAAACCTTAATCCTAACCCTAATCATAAATGCTAAACCCTAAATGTAAATGTTAAACCATAATTGTAATCCTAACCCTAAATCCTAAACCTAATACAAATCTCAACCATGATGTAAACCCATATCCATACCCTAACACTAATCCTAAGAAAGATTTATGTCCATACTCAAATGCCAATCCTAACCCTAACATCAAGCTCTAATCCAAATCATAATCCTAAACCCTAACCCTAACCCTAATCCTTATTCTAATTCAAATAATAATATCAACCCTAAACCCTAATTATAATAGAAATTCTAACGTGAACCCTTACCCTAACGATCATATATACCCTAGAAACCTAACTCCATGTCTAACCTAAACAGTCACTCTAACCCCAAGCCTAATCTAAACACTCACTCTATCCATAACCATGATTTAAACCTTGATTATATTAAATTTTATTTCATTAAAATATGTTATATAATTAAATATTAATTTATTCAATGTCTTACACACGCAACGACTGCTACTAGCTAATATATACTCTATATTTAATATATGTCGAGATGTATCGAGGCGTTTAATTTTTTCATCATTCATCTTTAATTAAAATTAAAGTTGAAAAAATTCAACACCTCGATACATCTCGGTGTATATTAAATATAGAGTATATATTAGCTAGTTTAATAGGAAAGAAAATCAACAAAAAAAATCACTTTATAAACTTAATAGCTTAATACTATAATAATAATAACAATAATTATTTGATTCTTATTGACATTTTTATTTATTTCAATTAATTAGTTTATAATATAAATCAATTTGATAATAATATTCATCAACGATATAAATTAAAATATAATATTTTAATTCCATATTATAATGTAAGGGTTGTTTAAATTTTAATTACTTGAGTTATACTAATATTCCATGTTCAATACTTCTATAATTATAATGTTGTTTAACCATTTAATTAAATCTTAATAATTTTTAATAATATTAATGTTTTGATTACGTAAAAATAGGTTTTAAAAGGACCTAAAACCTTATACATAGAGATAACAGATAAAACATTTAAGCTCCAAGAGTACACGTGCCACAGCACCAAAAAAATAGCACAACCGAGTCCATAAACAAAAAGAACAGTCAAAAGACAAAGGATAGCAAAAAAGGAAAGCAAGATAGCAAGCTGCTGTCTAAACACATTTCATCAATTCTGGAGCCTGATCAGCAAGAATCTGCATGTTTGCAGCAGACAACTTCAGATCTTCCATGTCGTTCTTGTTGCCATCCTCCATCATCTTGAACCTGGACCTTGTACGCCTGCTAGGTCCCTGATTCTTTAGTCTCTATGATCTCTTGGTTCCCTTTCCCAGTATCAAATTTGTCAACCAGGATTTTCACATGCTCATTTGAGGCCTTGAGGACAGCAAAGCTTTGTTCTGCAATATTCCCCATGGTCTTCTCCAGCTTGTCAATTCTCTTTTCGATAGTCTCAACTTTCCTGGTAATAACATTACTGCTTTGAATTTTCTCCTCCAGGGCAGTAAGTCTGTCATTGAAGGCAGCAACACCCTCAGCTCTGGCGACCATGTCAGTGAGCTCATCAATTGTCTGGCCCATAGTTTTCTCCCCTAGGTTCATCCTTTTAAGAACCCCCGTCTCTTTTTGTAGCTGATGGATGTTGGACTTCATCACAGTTACTATGTTACTATGTTTTTATTTAATAATTAAATCAAATTTACTTTACTTAATGAAATTTACAAATGGCATTTAATACCTATTGATATTATTACTATTAATTGTTCAAATCTATCATCATGACAGGAAAGTGACATAGAACCACACACGATCATGGGACACAAGATCAAACACAACATAAACCAAATACAACAGAAGGACAAAGTGGGCCTAAAGATATCTCCATCAACAACCATGTACATCAAGTAAGTTGCGCTTAATCTAGTCAATTCAAGGGAGATGATGCCTGGTACCTATAACATGCAATCACAAAGACAAGACATACATGTACACATATAATATGGAAAACAATAGTTAACAAGGAAGGGGAGTGAGACATCGTGTAGATCTCTCGAAGAAGTGACTATGACTTCGTCTCTCATCCTACAAACGCACTAGACAAGATCAAATCATAAAGTAGTAATCAAGATGTCAGTATTGTTAGTACATCAATAATTGTAATTAGAACAAGTAAATATGGTCCATCAATGCTAACACATAAGAGAATATACATTGATCCACATTACTAATATATCCATGAAATATCAAATATCACACAAATGCTAAAGTAATCATCACCTCATGTACATCAGTATCAACATAAATAAATTGAAACATCTAAGCATGAGTTATCTAGTATCAAATCAATGTAAATATAAGTGTATGCTCGCACATCGAAAAAATATGAATCCTAAACACGAAATCAAATATAGTTGCATGGAGGGGACGTACTACATTGTTCTTAGAGAATAAAAACAATGCAAGTAGAACAAAACCAATGCAAGCTCGGAAAAATCACATCACATTTACCACCATCATAGATATTTACTCCACTAACCACTATATTACAGTCATGCAACAAACATAGATGCCCTCTTTTTCCTCTCCCAATTTTGTCACATTAAAAATTATAGACACCTAAAAATATTTCATATTAATTAAATTATTTAATTAATAATCCCCATAACATTGTAATTAATTTTAATTAATTAATTATTTTTGTCATTATTCCTCTACCTATCTAATTATAATTATTTAATTAAGTTAGGTTCACTACCTAAAGTATTTAAATTTAAATTGAATACTCCCCTCTCCAATGTATTAAATTTATGTTAATACATATCCCTCATAAATCCTTTTTTGAATAAATATTTATTTATTTAAATCCCTCCAAATCCTAATATTTTCCTAAACATGGATTAATATAAATCTAATTTAAATTAATCTAAAACTCTACCTAAAGCCTAGTCTACACCCATCACCTCATTTGCTAAACCTACTCTCTCACCTAATCATTCATCTAATCTCACTTAAAAAGTGATTCCTAACCTTATTAAAGCTAATGGGTTGCTCACACATGTGTGAGAAACTCTTCCCAAGGAAGCCACCAACTTCCTTAAATGCTCTTACAACCTTGTCCCCTTCACTCTTCCCCAAATTTTCTCACACATGTGTGAGCAACCTTGAGCCACTCAACCTTAAATGCCCATCTTCTCTCAACTTGACCTTTCAAATTAGTCATCCCTTCTAAACCTATGTGGCTCCTATGTGGATGCCACATAGGTGCCACCTCATCCAAGCCCCCCCTCTCCTCCTAAAACTCTATAAATAGAGGCCTCTCCATGATCAATTCATCTTTCAATTTCATACATTGTTAGTATGATAGTTTAGTTCTAGATTTTCTTTAGCATTTTAGCATTGTTAGTTTCATTTCTTGCTTTCAATTGCTAGATCACTTAGCATAATCCTAAATAGTAAATAAATCATAATTTGTTTTATTATTGCAATTTCCTTTCAATTTCAATCACATTATCATGTTTAAAGGTTAATGAATCTCAAATCTTACATTTCGTATCATCTCTAGCTTAAATCTTGATCATTTTCATTATAGGAACCCTTATTGCAAGCTAGTTCTCAATGCTAGTTTCTTGCATCATTTGAGGTCTCCTTGGCTTAAATTTAACTTAGAATCATCTTAAGTTTCTTTGGGGATACTCTTATTCTGTTTGGAGAGCACATCCACATTCTCCTAAAAAGAGCAAATCAAATGGGGATTGGGTGCTCCCATTTTGGCTCAATCAGAGGTGGTGTGATTTGAATTTCTTGTTATATTTTTCATGTATGTTTTTACCAATGTTTGAATGTCTATGCATGCTCTTGATAGGTTAGGTCAAGAACATCTACATTTTGGCACGCCCAATGGGTCACCCACCATGCAAACTTGCTCCCTTTTTTAGGGTTTTCATCATCAATTCTCAAAACTCTAGCAAAGCTTGTACTAGTCCATGAGATTCCTAGTATGAGTAAACTCTTCTTGGCCCTATTTACTCATACCATAGGTTCTCAATACTCGTACTACACATGCCCATTACTCGTATTGGCTTTCTCTGCATTTTAACTAATTTTTTACTATATTTTCTTCTTGGTTTTGTTTGCTTGTATCAAAACCCATGTATACTCGTATTGAGCATGGTATAAACTTGTACTAGAACTCTCTATCAGGTGTTTACTCATATTTTTTTGTGTTTTTTCTCATACGATTCTGCACGTAAAAGTTCTCTTCTCTATTTTCTCGTATCGGGAACAAAGAGAAAGTTTAGGGCCTCAAATCTTAATCTTTTTGGATTTTGGTGATTATCATGGTTGCATATTGTCCTTGAATATCTTCTTTACAGGTTCTAACATGTTTTTGTAGGGCATATCACCAAAATAATTCTTTTCAAATCCATCAACATATAAAACTACTAACGCTTTTATTGTAGGACTCTTGCCAAAGAATCACTTGAAACTACTAATCAATCTATCTTGCAGGTTGTCTAGGAGATATGAATAAACTTTGTGTCTCCATTATTAATATTTTTTTAGGCATCTTAATTAAAATTCACTTGTAGTGTTTTTTCAAGTGGTATGGGATTATGCTCGTCTCTTTGAGACAATCAAAAACCTAGACCCATTTGGCATTATACTTTAATAGGAACTTTGGGAATGAACAAGCGTGTTTGACGTGTTTGGGAGAAAACAACATTGGATAGGAGAGTGTGCTCTTTTCTCCTTGAGGAAAAATCATAAATCTAGACTCCTCTCATTGTCCATCCATGCTTTTCAATTTCATCCTTTAGATGGGCTTGTCAAAGAGGTAAAAGCTCCCGGGAATGACCCACATGAGAACGAGGTGTTAGCCTACCACTCCAACTCACATTAATAAAATTTTATTTTGGGGGTTAAAGACTTGGAAGTCGAATGACATTTGAGATTATACTCAACTCTCACCTAACACTTAGTAGGGCCTTGCAGTCTAAATCACATTTACGTGACTACTTGTTCCAAGGTGCTTTGGGGGGTTATATGCTTAAATCATGCTTGCGCACATGCAAAGGGTGTGTTCAAATGGAGACCCTTACTAAAAGCCATTTGATAGAAGCAACCTGGTTCACCCCTAAAAGTTTGATAATCTAAGTACAAGGAGAATAGTAACCTCCCCAAGACACTCACTATATCCTGCCTTCCTGAGCATTTGGAGTCAGATAATACAACATCATGACTAGAGCCATTGCATTATTGGTGATGGTCATATTCTGATTAGCTCTTGAAGTGTACCTAAGTCTATGAGCAAGGATTTTCATACTCAGCCAACTCCTTAGGGTAGATAGTGTGTTTTACTACTTGCAATAACAACCCATCAAAAACATACACATTTCAAAAACATTGTCAACTTCGTTGTCACCATTGCTTGTATTTCGCAATGTTGTTTTGTCCCTTGCTGAATTATTTTCAAAACACGTTATTGTTATCTTTTGGTTTGAATACTTGAATTTGGGTCCTTTTCCATTGGAGAAGAAATCAAATTGAAAATCCCAAGTGATGTAATTTATCCAACACCTTTGAATCCAAGTACTCTCCAACTCATTTTTCCACAAGAATTGATCAACCAAACTCAAGAACTATCCTTTCAAGATATGACTGGTTTCGTGAAACACAAGAAAGAAAATCTACCAACTGCTCGTGTTTATCCAGAGAAGAAGGTTACCAAATGTAAAATCAAGGATCATCAACATAATGTAACTGCAATCAAAGAAGAGATCAACTATCAAGACAAACTGGATAGAATAACCTACAACATAAAGGTCAAACAGTTTGGAGCATGTTTCCAAATCAATCATCATTTTTCTACCCTTGAAAGAGAAGATCACTTTGGCTCATCGCACACCACATCCTTTCAAATACCATGAAACTGTCTCAACATCCTTGCATCATAGATTATCCTTTAGAAATATTTGCATTGCCTCCTTAGGATAGGCCCATTTAAATCAAATTCATCATCCTTAATCTAAAAATCCAAACAAAAAAAATAAAATCTAAAATCCAAAATCAATCAACCCACCCAACCATCCACTTAGTGTCACATCCTTTGAGTTTCTTAAACCTTATCCTAAATCAAAATCATCTTATCTCCACCCTTTTGACTAAGTATTTTCTAGGGAATCTTGTACTTATCTTTGTAGGCCTTATCATCTTGATCTAGAGATTGGTTTGCACTAACAAGGATCCCGTCTTCCAAAGATCATAAGTATACAATCCCACCATCTTGATTGAACATCAGGAAGAAGCAACTCATTCCCATTTGGCACCAAGTAATCCTTAGCTCTTAGGACATCCTCATCATCCCAGTCCAAACATAATCCAAACATCCTTAGGCACGTCCTATCCCCATCCTTAAATCTCTTTAGGAACATATTGCATTTATCCTCATCTACATTTTCATTTCCTCATCCTAGGACTTGTATTGCATGCCTATTGAGACATAATCAAAGAAGAGAAAGAATATGGATCTCAATCTCGCTTCTAGTTCATCTAATCCAAACAATCCTAACAACATGATGGTAACATATGATCCCCAACAACAAGCACAAATCGAGAATGTGTGGGAATATCCAATTGAGACACCTACCACATTTTCAATGGAGGCATTTATGAGTCATCATGGCCATGTGTAGATGGTCAACACAATCATTGCCAAGAATCATATTTCTATATTGGATAACTATGCACAAGAGGGTACTCCCATTCCATTGGAACTTCAGCCCTTCAAACCTGTAAACCCCTCCAGTGCCTTTCACATAGTTGTGCAATAGATCCTCAATCCTAGTCGCCAAATATCCCAGGTGGCCTCGCCCACTCGCCATCTCTTGCAATCTAGCACCACCTTCCCCATAGTGAAAACAATGACACAATCAACTCTATTTGCTATCATGGGACCACCAACAACATCTCAAGTTGACACTCGGGCAAAAAGCTTCACACAAGCACTACTTCCACCTCCCACATAAATTGCCACACAAGCAATACCTCCACCATTCATAATCCAAGCCTTCTCATTAGCACCACTCTTTGAGGGGGCAATACAAGCACCTTCTTTCACCGTGCAACAAGCCTTCGCTCAAGTGCCTATCCCACCAATCACTCATCTTGCCTCTACACCAATATCCCTCCTGCCTTTCATCTCCAACACACAATCCCAATAACCTACTTTCATGATAGGGATTCCATTCATGGGATCCCAAAACCCACCATCCACATCACAAAATCCCACCATCACTTCTGCATTCCCAACCATCACCACATCACAACCCACAGCAAGAACAAGCTCTTCTTGGGGCCTCACCCAAGCACAAATGCATGGCTTAGGGATACAAACACAATCATCCAATCCCACAAACCCACAAGTAGTCTTCTATTTTGCAACACAACCACCACAACCTCCTCCAGCTACATCTCTCCCCACATTCACCAAATATCTTTTCATGCCATCCACCATCTCTCAAACTATGCCACCACCACCGTTTCAAAGTTCCTCTCATCTCGCCAACTATCTTGCACAACCACCTCCCATTGCTAGCATCCAAGGACTTATTCCTTCGCTCATCAATGCAAGAATTCACCCTACCTATATCAGCCAAGAACAAGGCCAATCTCATCAACAATCCATACCATTATACCAACCTCCCCCGCAACAACAATACTTCCATGCACAACAACAAAATCCCCTCATTCCCCTGCAGCAACAAGTAATACCATATCCCACACACCGACACGCATCAACACTCCAACAATAGTACATTGCATAGCAAGCACTTCGGAATCCATTCCAATCCACCTATGTAGAAGGGCAATCCCCTTATCCAATCCCACAATATCCCCCATAAATCCCTCCATATTTGCCTGCACCATCAAACCCCTTCCTAATCGGAGTACCCACTCCAACACTTGTTAATTCAGAATGGGAAGAAATGAAGAATGCTCTCAAGGAGCTCAAAGATGGTACAAAAAGAAAGGCTTTCAAATTTAAAGAGGTATGTGCCTATCCTTTTGACAGATCTATCACAATGGTTCCCTTCCCCAATCATTTAGAGACTCCCAAATTTGATAAATATCAAGGGAAGGGAGACCCGGTCAGTCATGTTAAGGAGTTTTACATGGCTTTCCAAGAGGTGTTTTATAGTGACAATTTTCTCATCCATCTCTTCACCAAAAGCTTGGGAGGAACCGCCATCGAGTGGTTCTTTAAAATACCCTATGGGTCAATCACAACATTTGTAAAAAAATTTGAGAAGTTCATAGCACAGTATGCACACAATGTCAAGAATGAACTATCCCTATTGGACCTGTGCAACTTAAAACAAAAGGGAGGTGAGATCCTGGCCAACTACTTACAAAGATGGAAGAACCTCACCACAAGATTGTCATATCAATCACTAGAAAAGTATCTCACCAAAATTTTCATTGATAATTTGCATCTGAAGTTATCCCACTTCATGAGAATGAATTGCATACAAACCTACCAAGACATTAAGGGAAAGGCATGGACATTGAAAGAGGCCTCTTGGATGATGGTAAAATCAAGCATTATAAAGAAAAATCACAAGACAAACCCAGTAATGATAGGCATCGTTATTGGAATAAGAACAAGAACACCATCACTGATGGAGCCATCGACACCAAACATGTCCAAATTGTTGTGGTTGGTCCTACACCACCTACTCCTTCATATCAGCAACAACCACCAATAAACTAATAGCCCATGCAACATTATCAAAACCAAGCCAGTCAGACTAATTCCATATCTGTCACCCAAGGTCAAAACAAGCCTCGCGTCTAGAACAATCAAAAGCACACATTCACCCCTCTTAGTGAACCTTTGGACATGATATTCTAACAAATAGCCAATGCCAACCTAATTGTCTATCCTTAAACCTAGACGTTTGATGAATCAACCCCAAAGCCATCATGTTATAAAGAGAATGAATACTATGGCTATCATCATGTCAAAGGACGTGCCACCATAAAGTGTATGAAACTAAAGCACTACATCCAAGATCTCATTGACAAGAAGGAGATCCAAGTGGATGCACCTACCCAGCCTTTGTCCAATGCCAACTTGCAAATCTACCAAAATGTGTTTCCTCAGCACAACATAGGCAATAACCCAACCAACATTAATCTGCCACCCGGCCAAAACCTAGGCAAAGGCAAACAAGGTGACCATGCTGATAGAAAAGACTATACTGCTGCCTATATCAATTATGACAAGTTTTTTGGTTGCATCTCCCAAGTTGAACCCACCGTAAATGTCATACATGTCAATGGTTTTGATAGTCAATGTGTAGTCACCACATGTAGAGAACATATATCTGTTGCCAGTGCTAATCCAATGCCCACATCTAATGTGTAGTACAACCTCCTAGAGCCCCTTGGGAACACACTTGCACAAATATCCATCCTTGACCTTCTCTATACTTCACCCATCCATCAAGAGATCCTCAATACCATCCTCCAAGAGGCACATTTCCCCACAGACATCAACACCATCCAATTCAAGAACCTCGTGGGGCACTTGTCTACACCTTGCACACTTTCCTTCAAGTCTGTCGACATGCCATCCGTTGAGCCAAATCACAATCTCCCACTCCATATCATTGTCATGGTAGATAATGGTTTGGCCCTAAACATGTGGACACTTGAGTTTATTTGGCAAATTGGATACACAGAGGCCAACATTTCACATGAAATTATCATCATCAAAGCCTATGATAACTTAGAGCATACCTCGAAAGGTACTATTTTGTTACCCATCAAGCTAGGCCCAAGAATTCAAGAGACCATTTGTCATGTTGTTGATCTTTACCTTCCATACAAGATCCTCCTTGGTCGACCATGGATTCACTCCATCAAATCCATTCCATCCACATAACATCAGTGCATAAAGTTCCCACATCAAGGTGTTGAAATCACCATCCACATTGATCCCCAACCCTTCGCATATTGTAATGCGTTGGAAGCATCATTCCCCCACTGCACCCACTATCTTAGAATCGAAATTGGCACTTCCATTGCTATCTCATACCGATCCCACTGTGATCTAGAGACAATCTTTGCCTCCACTCTCTCATTTGTCAAGATCAACAACATGAGTTGTGACAAATACAACCTGATTGATGCCTTCACAATAGGATCTCTATCACTTGATCCGCACACCAAAGGGTGCCCATGCCACTCTAGAACAAAACCCCTCAAGTAGATCGAGAAGTAAAGCACATGGGGCCATCAACATTTGTCTCTCATGGAATCCTGAACAATCAAGAGATGGACCCCAATATCAACAGGTGGTTGTAAAAATATTCCCCACCTCTTGACACTGATCTCCTTGGGTACTTCAATGACAAGTATCTAGCATCACACAAATGGACCACTAAACAAGGGTATTATCAAGGAGGTGGTCTAGGACCTAAAGAAGGTGGCTCAAAAGATCCAATGGAAGCATCACAAAATCTTCCACATCGAGGCCTTGGATTTAATACCCCTCACCTGCATATACGAGGACCCAATACCACAACTAGGGGAACCAATTCGCCCAACATTACCCTCTTGAACATCTAGGATGAACTTGTGGAAATCAAATACATCCCTGAAGGGGAAGAAAAGAAATCCTACAATGATATTTTTGACGACAAAACCTTCCTAGTAAATTCTATCCTTTGTCAACTCTCCATCAACCTAATCGACCTCCCCCTCATCAATCCTAAACTCATAGACTGGGACCAACCAAGTGTAACACACATCGATGATTTATGAAGAGAAGAAGTGCTCCTGAGATTCATGGGGGCATGCGACCAAAAATTAGACTGGGGACAAGAATCAGCGTATGTCTACAAACTTGACCCCAAGGGATACTTCAGGGAAGAGGAAGTCTTTAGGAGCAAAATGAAAAAGAAAAAAGAAAAGAATGAGTCCTTTTGTGAAAACCCCTCTAGGGCACATTCTGACTCCAAAAAAGTAAAAATAAAGGGCGTATGTTCTAGTGAAAACCTCATTGAGGCACTAGAAGATGAAGACTTGCCTCTTCCCCCCATATAGGACTATAGACCAGAGAATTCATCCCTCCTAATGAAGGACACCAAGCCAATCAACTTAAAAACTGAAGAATATTCAAGATTCACTTACATCGCAACATCTCTAACTGAGGGCGAAGAGCTAGCTTTCACCGCACTCCTCCAAGAAGCCACAATAAAATTTACATGGTCATATGCTCATATGTGTGGGTTGGATCCAAATATGGTTGTTCATCACCTTGCGGTATAATAAAATCTGAATAGCAGAAGAGGACCAACACAAGATAGTATTTACCATGCCACGGGGCACCTTTTGTTACAACATGATGTCATTCAGGCTAAAGAATGTGAGAGCTACATATCAAAGAGAAATGATTGCTATCTTCCACGACATGATCCATCAAATGCTTGAAGACTGCGTGGATGATATTTTGGCAAAATCAAAGACTCGATTGGAACACCTCGACATTCTTGAGCATGTGTTCAATCGCCTGCATCACTATGGCTTAAAGCTAAATCCAAAGAAGTGTGTTTTTAGTGTAACATCAGGAAAGTTGGTGGGATTCATTATATCTCAGCAAGGCATAAAGATTGATCCTAATAAATTCAAATCCATAATGGACATGCCTCCTCCCCGGACACTCAAGCAACTTAGGAGCCTTCAAGGTAAACTACAATCAGTTCGTTGGTTTTTCTCAAAGCTTGCCTATGTCTAGGGAGTGTGATAAGTTGTGGAAGAATAAAATGAATGTTGCAGGAATCAAGCATAAAAGGCATTCAAATCTCAGAATCACAAAAATAGGGTCTAATAGGTCCTAGATCCTCTAATTATGGGAGCTAACTTTTTAGGACGATACATATGCACATTGTGAGAGATAGTAAAGACTATCTAGGCAAGAGTTAGGTCCCTATTAATCATCTGACATTCTATCTAATGCTCATTCAGTCACCTAATTCAATTTTAGGAGACTTGTCATTTAATATTTTTAAGAAATCCAATTCGGAGCAAGTGATATCAATTAACTCTTCTTTGCATTTTTTGGAAACCCTAATATTCACCAATTTAAGCAGCTCTATTAGACTCACATAAAAAATGGGTAACACTATATTGAGGAATCTACTTGAGATATTCTAGTGCATTTTCAACCTTCCTTTTAATCTTCCAATTCGAGATTGCCACATTTTTCATAGTGTTTATTATTACTTGCAAATACCCTTTAATATCCACTATTTCAATTCATTGTTCTACACATTGTTTTAGACCTCTTTCTAAGATAATCACTTTATCGTCATTATTGGTGGCTTCTCCAATATAATCATAGAGGCCAAATATCATCTTGGCACAACAATCGCTCAAAATGCATCCATATCTAGCTTCCCCCAGGATGCCCTTTGTTGCACCATCGAAATTGAGTTTTAGTCTTCTCACCTTCGGGGCACACCAAATTACATTTTTGTGTCTTGTTGTCTTTGATGTGATGTTTATGTTTGGGGGGATTAATATTTCCCATCTTACCTATATCTTTTTGTCCCAATAATTAATAAAATTAATTTCCCTATCGTATGTTTTTTGTTTGTAATTTCCATTATACCATGTTTAATCTTCTCTATTACCTTTTCCACACTAAGCTTTTTTCCTTAAAAAATTCATCAATTTTTTTCATTCTATATTTTCCACAGTAGCATAGATGAAGAGATAATCCATAATGCCCCCACAATGATCTCTGATTTAAAATCGACTATCCTTTAAGGAAATTGTCTAAGTAGTCATCCTTGACTAAGACCCACTCTAATTCTTTACAAAGCCAGTTCTAATACTACTTTGTGAAAGGGCATTCATAGAGAAGGTGCTTGGTGGTTTCCTCAAATTATTTGCAGAGACCATGTAATACCTCTCCCATAGTTTAATTTTCTATAAATTATGATGTCATTTATATTTATGGATTTACTGACCCCATACTTACATGTGTATGGTTGGCGTGTGTGTTTTACTTTTTGTTCGACGTGCCTGATGTGGTTGATGAACAAAGTTGTAGTTACTTGCTTGTGAGATCCACAAGATTGGCCGATCTCTACCATTGTCTGTTATATATTTATACATGTATGTACATGCTCATCTTTTATGCAGGATTTTAGGTACCGAACATCGACTTCCTTAAATTGTCAAGATGAGCGTGCCCTATCACAATATCTCAATGGTAAGAGAGGGGAGATAACATCCAGGTCTAAATCCTAACCTAAGCCAATTATTATCCTCAAACAGTGGACAAGCATATTTTCTGCTACCCTCTGAATTTGTCAAGGTGACGTTATTTGTGAACTCTTTCTTTGAGCTTGATTATTACTTTTTGGGTTTAGTTAGTTTTTCCTTTGTGTTTATTGGTCAAGTGTCTTGATGAGAATTTTGTATTATTAATGTATTAAAGATTTAATTAAGATTAATTATGAGATTAAAATAATTATATCTTATGAATATGAAAATATTAAATATATAGATATTTAATTAATAGAAACAATTCAATATCATTGATTATTTTAAAAGACTTAATTAAAAGTCTAATTAGGAAAATAAAGTTTTAATTAAATATTAAATCAAAATCTTAATTAAATGTTCAAATAATATAAATTGATGTTAATTATCAAATTCTTTATTAAGTGGTACTAAAAATATTAATTATAATTAAATATAATCATGCGAATTATCAATTCTAAATTAGAAGGTTGAGTTAAGAGAAATTGATTTATCAATTCTAAATTAGAAGGTTGAGTTAAGAGACTTAACTGAAGGATTAGTTATAATTCTTTTTAATAAGTTAATGAGTTGATATTTAATTATCAATTTATATATTATTAATATGCTAAAAACATTAATTATTAATTAAATAGTATTATGCAATTAAATTTACACATTCAGTTAATAAAATTAAATTATGAAATTAAGTTGAAAGTTGAGTGATTTGCATGAATTTGAATTATTAATTAAATAAATAATTATTTTAAATAAGAGATTGATATTAACGAGGGTAGCAGTTGATTTCCAGTTTCTGTGATTTTGAGTTAACTGTTTTATTGCTTTTAGGAGTTGAGTTTTGATTCCTATAATTTTGAGTTAATTGTTTTATTACTTTTAGGAGTTGAGTTCTAATTCTTGCAATTTCGAGTTAACTGTTTTATTGCTTTAGGCAGTTGAGTTCTTATTTGTGATTGTGAGTTGCATGTTTTCAACCCTAGTTGTTGAGTTTTCTATATGGGAGTCATTTTTGGTCATTCAAAGGGACAAAAGTTTTAGAAATGTTTTTTTTACAGGTTTGGCTTTGGATTGGAATTCAAGAAAATTTTTGTAAAGCTTGGGATCTTGGAGATTTTTTTGGATTTTGTGTTTTGGCCTTTGCATGTGCTTCAGATTCAACTTATGGGATTAAGGTAGGGGTTGAAAACCTTTGCAATTTTTTCCTCTTTGAAAAGATTGTTCTCTTCATGTCTTCTACATAGGTTATTGTGTTCGGATTAATTATAATACATGTCTTTCCTTGTTTGTGGAAATTGAATGAAATCATTATGGTTGCTTTATGTGTAAAGATTTTATGGCTATGTTGAAATCTGGTTGAAAACCCTAAGCTCTCTTTGAAATATAATTGTACATTGAAATAATTGAGAAAGCTTTAGAATTCAATCAACTAGGGTTTGACCTAAATTTTGGATAAAAATCCTTGTGAATATATCAAAATTGGAATTAAAAAATGGATTGGGTAAATTTATATTTGAATTCAATTTCTGAAAAGAATAAGATATTAATTATAGTTTTTATCTTTATATATATATATATATATATATATATATATATATATATATATATATATATATATATATAATAAGATTATAGAAAATTTGTTTTGAAATAAATTATAAAAGAAAAATTATTATTATTATTTGTTAATTTTCAGATTTTTTTTAAAAAGAAGAGAAGAAGAGAGAAGAGTCTAATTGGACTACCAATAACAAAAGGAATGTCGTAATCAACTGGAACTTATAGTTGATATTTTAATGTAATTTAATTATATTATTGTTTAGTAATTATATTTAATAAATGAATAAATATATAAGGAACTTTATAAATTAATTTATAGAGGTAAATCTTATTGATGGTTATTAGAATTTTATTATATTGTTAATTAGTAATTATATTTAATAAATTAATTTATATAACAAAAATTATAAATTAATTTATAAGAGAAAATTAAATATTTATTTTAATTTTAATGAAATTTTGATGTGGGTGAACTGTATAACACAATGTTTCCTTATTGGAGTTTTATATGGCCTTGTTGAATAAGGTCGGCTAGGATAGATTGATGCCCTAGGTGGAATTTTGTCTTTCAAATTTTAAATTTTGATGTCTCGATTATGAGAGTATTATTTTGATTTTATATGTGATGTGCTGTCATGTTTCTATTTAGTCTCAATCATTACTCTATTTGACCTTGAAGAGGCAACGACCATTATTGTGTTGAGTCTTAATTAACTTGGTCACCTTGTTTCTTTTATTATGATGGTTCTGTGTTCTGAATGATGATCTTTGTGGATTATGTTTTACTCCATGTTTGGAGAGAGATGTTTTGATGCTATTGATGATTATTGATTTTATTATAAAACTATGTGAATTGGTAATTGTTTTAATTGAGATGTTTAGTATGGGATGGACAATTTGGTGTTTGATTCATTGAGATGTCCAGTATGGGATAGATAGTTTGAATCCTTGTATAGGATGAGGTTTTGTTTATTATGCTCCAACACTTGTCTTTAAAGACATTCATGGTTTACTAGTTTATGAGAAATTGTGAGGCCTCACCCCGACCCATCATAGCATCTTTTCTTATTCGCATTTTGATACATTGATACACTTGTTGATTTATCCTGATAGAGACTCGAGATACTATATTTTGAGAATGATTATTATATTATGTGGATTAGAATCTAGAGTATGTCATGATTTTGATTATACATGTTTAGTAAAGTGAATTGATGAGAATATTGGATCATGTTTAGATTTGATTTCTGCACATATGACATGTCATGATGATTATGTACTTATGATGTTCAAACATTATTGAATGAAAATTTGCAATTAGGATTGAATTCTGCATATGGATTTACGGGTTAAATGATGAATTAGATATGTATATTTAATGTGATTTACTATCTTGAACTACTGATGCTTGATGCTTAGTGTGCAGGTAAGAGAACCATGGAAATTATTCGGAGAACCAAGGTTAAACATATGTAAACTGAGTAAGCCAAGGTTTAATCCGATATGAGATTAAAAGCCTCGTTGTAATGTGAACTTGTTGTAAATGTGAAATTGCATGTGTGTTATTAGTTAACTTCATGTTGTCGTTCAGGACATGACATTTTGTATATAATGTGCAATCGTTAGTGTCACTTGACACTTGTTATGTTCTTATTTAAATTTATTTTGTTCTAACCACTTCTAGAGGCCAATAAGAGGTCCTAAGGGTCATTTTTGACATTATTTAAGTACCTAAGTGATAGGGGTATGGGTTAGGAAAGTTTTGAACATGTCCATAATTCTCTAGTGACCTTGGTAACCCATTTTATGACCCATTTACCCTTAGCTACGAAATTAGATAAGTCTTGACCTTTACCCAACTTCACCCTTGCCTTTCAATTATGCATTTATCATGGGGGACAAAGAGAAGCAATAGGACCATAGGGTCAAGTCTGCATTTATTGATGGTGGGTGGGTAGAAATTTAGAGGCCTTTTTAGAGGCCCTTGGTAGAGTTAGTGGGTGTTCACCCACTCTCTACTTTTAGAGACTTTAGGGCTTTGGATGAAGAAAGGATAAGTGGATTAGCTCTTCTCAAATTTCATTGTCATAACACTTGTGAAGGTTGGTTACTCACTTCCATGGAAGCTTTCTTACTTGCTCAATAGATTAGCATGGATTCTTACTCTCTCATGCATTTGAATTGTATTCTTGTTGTGATATTGTGTTGTAAGGGATGAGATTTGGGTTTGATTTCATGTTTCCTTCTTGTTTTATTTTGCTTGAATGAGAGAGTTCTTGTTCATGGGAGTGAGACATTTCTCACCCTTTGGAAAGGGAAGAAGTGGCTTTTGGGTGAAGGGGTTAGTTGGGCTCTCCATGAGGTGAGAGTCTCTTCTCTTGGAGAAGAGGGATAAATTCATGGTGTATGGGCACCATGAAGTCATTGGTATCCTTGCATCTTGAGAAAGTTGATAAGCAAAATATGTGTATGGAGATTTTGATTTTGTAGCCTTGAAGAGGCAACGGAATACTTATGTATAGAAATGATGGATGCAATGGCATTCTCCCCTTGGAAAAGCCCACCTTCACCCTCTTTTCAATGAGCTTGTAAGACTCATTTGTGTAGCCTTGGGAGGGAGTAAATTGTTGTATATGCACATATGTATTTTGTGAGCATTTTGGTTGTTGAAGTATACCTGTTTAGCCTTAGTTCTCCAAGCTCGGGGGTGGTCTCATAGAGACCTAGGATGGGAGGTGAGCATCTCATGGTTCTCCCCTTTTTATTGCAGGTATTGATGTCTTGATTCATGTAGAAGAAGCTTGATGGAGTTCATTTTTTTGGATGTGTTTGTATGGAGACACCACATGTCTTTGTTTTGGTAGATCTTGGAAGTAAGATCCTCTTTTTTTATGCATTTGTAATGAAGAAACCTCTCATTGTAGTAGGAGTATACTTGTGGATTTGTATAATGTTCTTCTTATTCATGTTGGAGCACCATGAAATTGTATATTGTAATAGAATTGAGAAAAGCATGTTTCATCTTCTTGATACTATCATGCATGTATGGTTACCAAATTATGTTTCATTGGTTTAACATGTAAATAAAGATTTCTTGCTATCATGTTGATGCATTCTCTTTAATTGAAATGGAGGTATAAATATCTCATGTTAAATGTTTATCTAAGTTGATAAGGAAGAGGTAATGTAATGTTTAAGGAAGAATTTTCATTGATATGAATATTGTGAAGCTCTCAATGTGTTGATTAAATTTGTTATGTTCATTCTATTCTATCTTAACTTGGACAAACTTCAAACTAAATAGAAACTACTTGAGTTGATAAGAACATTGCAACCTCTAAAGCTCCTCTAAAATGAAGTATGACATTATTGAGTTAATGGATAATTAAGACACTAATATTCTATCCATTATCTCCTTAGTCTAATACATCAAATAATCAAGCAATTCATTAGCTCTAATATAAGATCAAACAAAACGATTGTAAGAAAAATCATGAAATTGCAATGACACTTTCCATAATTTTATTAGAGCAAATTAGCTCTTTATTTTGTATGGGAGAAGAAAATATATTCTTACCACATAAAATATTCCCCTCCCTTATTAATCTATTCCTTAATTAGATTTTGTAACCTAAATCCCTACTTTTCTCATGTTAATGATCACGACCCATGTGAATATAAAATTTGAAATAAATTTTAACTAATTAAAAAAAACCTTTTGAATCCTCTTCCCACTTGATCGTGTGGGCCCCACAACCTGTCCAGTCCCTTCCTTACGCAGGGCCTAGTGGGCTGACATGGCATTAATGGGTGGCAAAGACAAACAAGCCTTTTCACATAAGCATAGTACTTGTTTTGTCTTGTCATAGCTTATCCCTTGCAAGAAAGTCTTCCTTCCTTCACGTGAGTCTATGCATGTCTTTTCACCATGCTGTCCACATTATTTTCCAACTTGTTTCTTACCATCCCCTTGTGCGTGGTTCAAAGCATCTCATGAGGTTGGAAAATTAATAAACTCCACACTTTTTACAAAATTCTTCGGCAATGGCTAAAAGTGCGAATATTTGCACCGGCCAATAGCCAGTGCCGTTACTTCCGTCAATCTTTGGCAAGTTATTTCCGTCAGTCCAAAATGTACTCTTGATGCCCATGTTTACCAATGCCCGTACCATATGTAGGCCCCTGCCGACCGATTTGACATGCACAGAAAACAAAAATGCATATTTAATACTTGGGTTTTTTTTTCAAACACTCGGTGTAAATTTTTAGATAGTTTTTTTAATTACGATAGCCACGGAGAGGCTTAATAAATTTTAATAAATTTTTGTACAGTTTTAAAAATAAATATTTTTTAATTTTTATAATATTATTTATATGTTTATTTTTTTATTTATTTAATAATTTTAATAAATATATGGTTAAAAAAATAGTATTTGATTATATATATATTAAAATAATTAAAATAAAAAAAATTTAAAGTTTAAAATTTTAATTTATTTTTATTTATTTTAAGATTCTAATGTATACATATTATGAATTTTAATTTCATTTTAGCTACATGTTATAAAATTTATACATATATGTACTTTGATAATTATCTTTGTTCTATTATTCTATGTTTGGTGCTACTATCATTTTTCAAATTATCTATATTGACTACACATTCAATTTAGGATATTGACAATAGGCATCAAAATTTGATGTGTGGTTATATATACTTTTTGTGCAAATATTAAATCAGTGATACCAAATTTAATATAAATAATATAAAATTTAAATAAATACAAAGTAAATTAAATTTAAATATATTATCAAAATTTATATTAATTATTAAACTTATTAATATATTAAAAAAGTTAAATAATAATGTTAATAATTAATATTAATATTTATATTTATACTAATAATTATTAACATTATTATTATTCTAAATATTAATATTTTAAGATAATTAATATTAATATTAAATAATAATGTTAATAATTAATATTAATTATGAAAATTTATATTAATTATTAACATTATTATTTAGCTTTTCAAAATAAATATAATTAGAATTTTAAATATAAATATAAATATTTTATTCAATAGATATTAAAAAAATTAAAATTAAAAATATACAATTTGTAATCTTAAATATACTAAATTAAAAAATAATATTATTGATGAAAAAAATGAATAGAATTTAGAAACTTTGACATTAACTAAGAATAATTATTAAATTAAATTAATTATAATTTATATGTATACATTAAATAACTCCTCATAATCGAATTTAAATATATGGTGATACTAGATCTCTTTAAAAATATTATGTTGAATATAAACAATATCGTACATACATACATACATAGAATTTATTTTATTTTGTATTTAATTAGTAATATGTATACATTAGAATCTTAAAAATATTAAACATAAAAAATAGTTGAATAAAAAAGAGAGAATAAAATACATTAAAATTTTAAACTTTTAATTTTTTTATTTTAATTTTTGTATATATATATATATATATATATATATATATATATATATATATATATTAAAATTATTAAATAAAAAAAAATAAACATATAAATAATATTATAAAAATTAAAAAATATTTATAAACATCACACTCATATTTAGATATTTAAAAAATTATATAATTTTATAAGTTATATAACTCACATTTCCATTATACATTTGGCATAACTTATAAACATTTTAAAGATTAATGTTAATGTTTATATTTATATTTTTAAATATTTTTGTTAAATCTATAGTGAAAATCTACAATCATTATAACTTTTAAATGCTCAAATTACTATAATTTTACATAAGGTAGTAAAATAAACAAGAAAATACATCATATTCATTTTTATTTGAGCGTTTATAAACTAGCTTTTATATATATATATATATATATATATATATATATATATATATATATATATATATATATATATATATATATATATATATATATATATATATAAAAAATAAGCCGAGAGATATCCTTCTCGAGGCGCCTATTGCACTGAGATATATTATGAAAATAGGCGCCTCGAGAAGGATATCTCTCGGCTTATTATATATATATAAAGTATATATAAGCTAGTAGTAGTTGCCACGCATAATGAAACATTTTAAATTATATAGTGAGAAAATAATATCTAAAATTGATTAACACATTAAATTAATTAATTTGATTAGGGTTAGTATTTAGTGTTAGTATTAGGGTAAGAGTCTGGTTTAGATTTATTATTATGATTAGGGTTAGGGCTTTGATTATAATCATGGTTACGAAGAGAATTGGGGTTAGGGTTAGGGTTTTGATTATAATTACAATAAATAGGATAAGGGTCTAATTTGCAATTAGGACAATGATAAATTATTTAGATTTATTATTATGATTAGGCTTAGGGCTTTGATTATAATAATAATAATGTTAATAATTATTAGTATAAATATAAATATTAATATTAATTATTAACATTATTATTTAACTTTTTAAATATATTAATAAGTTTAATAATTAATATGAATTTTGATAATATATTTAAATTTAATTTAGAATAATAATAATGTTAATATTTATATTTATATCCTAAATTATTAATATTTAGAATAATAATAATGTTAATAATTATTAGTATAAATATAAATATAAATATTAATTATTAACATTATTATTTAACTTTTTTAATATATTAATAAGTTTAATAATTAATATGAATTTTGATAATATATTTAAATTTAATCTACTTTGTATTTATTTAATTTTTATATTATTTATATTAAACTTGGTATCACCGATTTAATATTTGGACAAAAAGTATATATAACCACACATCAAATTTTGATGCCTATTGTCAATATCCTAAATTGAATGTGTAGTCAATATAGATAATTTGAAAAATGATAGTAGCACCAAACATAGAATAATAGAACAAAGATAATTATCAAAGTACATATATGTATAAATTTTATAACACGTAGCTAAAATGAAATTAAAATTCATAATATGTATACATTAGAATCTTAAAATTATTAAACATAAAAAATAGTTGAATCAAAAAGAAAAAATAAAAATACATTAAAATTTTAAACTTTAATTTTTTTTTATTTTTATTATATATATATATATATATATCAAATACTATTTTTTTTACCATATATTTATTAAAATTATTAAATAAAAAAAAAATAAACATATAAATAATATTATAAAAATTAAAAAATATTTATTTTTAAAACTGTAAAAAAATTTATTAAAATTTATTAAGCCTCTCCGTAGCTATCGTAATTAAAAAACTATCTAAAAATTTATACCGAGTGTTTGAAAAAAAAGCCCAAGTATTAAATATGCATTTTTTGTTTTTTGTGCATGTCAAATCCGTCGGCAGGGGCCTACATATGGTACGGGCATTGGTAAACATGGGCATCAAGAGAAGTACATTTTGGACTGACGGAAATAACTTGCCAGAGATTGACGGAAGTAACGGCATTGGCTATTGGCCGGTGCAAATATTCGCACTTTTAGCCATTGCCAAATTCTTCCTCACCTTGCGTGAGTTACTAGGGAGTGTGGGGAAATGTGTTGGGGAGTGGCCCCAAATCTGTCTTGATTTGACCCTTATTCCTCCCTAGAATTGCGCCCCCCTATTGCATGTGTCCTTTGGCATTTATCATTTGGGTGATAGGTGATTAGACTAGGATAGGCAGTAGGCTAGCCTTTTTGGAAATTTGAATTTCATTTGTTATTTTAATACATTTGTTAATTACATATTGTTAGGTGACATAAACACTTGTTAAACCATTGATTTGCTCTAAGTAAAGAGCTTATGATAAGGCAGTAGGTGTGTAGGTATATAAATTAGGATATTTTTTAATTGTGTTATTATCCTTTTATAATTTGGGTGGAATAACACATTTAGTAAATAGATTAATCAATTAATTAGTATGTAATGAACTTAAGGTTGATATGATTTATTCATCATGTAATTATTTGGTAATTAAGTAATAAAGTTATAGGTTTAATGATTTGATAGATTAGGATTAATTTTGGGTTTGATGAAGATTATATTGTTTTAAGACATAAATTTTATTAGGGTGACTAAAGAAATTAGTTTTAATTAGTGGCACTATTGTCTAACTTAGACGGTAATAAATCAAATTATTTAATCTATAGCTTTATTAGGAGCATGTCCTAATTCTTCTAAGTAACGTAACTTCTTGCTAAACTGTTAGACAAGTTAATTAATGAATAATTGACTAATAGTATCTTCATAATTAACTAGTTTAAAGTCTAGTATGTTAGACTTACCCTTAATGGATTAATTAAACGCCATAATTCCTTTTATTCAATGTATTAATGTTTAACACTAGTATGTTATTGCTAGAAGTAGTTAGTTTAATTTAAGTTGTCTACTTGCCTTGGTTCAACTGGATAACATTGTGCCCGAGATAGCACCAATTTAGTTGATTTCCATATGTTAATTGGAATCCTTATATTAACATATTATCCCTTGAACCTTCACCGTAGGACTAACCATCCTACAGTTGAATTGAAATCTATCGAGAATCAAACTTATCAGACATTATAGAGAGTGTAGCCTCATCGGGTTGAAGTGTTTATTTAAAACTCTAGGTACTGTGAGTACACCTTGAACATATGTCCTCATGGGATACTATTTAATCTAGGGTTCCGCCTTTGAACCCGACTCTTACAACTTTAGTTATAAGCTTGATCCTAGATTGCTTTCAACTTAACTGATGTCAACTCTTATTTAACCGTTGAACGACATTACTTTTCACTTATAAAAAAAAAAAATTTGTTGCGTTTTTGGTTGTTTATTTTTGGGCATGACAGAAATATTTTATGATTTTGGTTTGGGTTTTTCTTTGGTTCTTTTGTTGGGAACATTAGGGTGGGTTATCTAGGAGCATATAAGGGAAGTGGCTTACTTTGGAGGCATCAAAGCCCTAAAGTGGCTTCCTGGGTATCCTTTGTAAGTTGGATTAATAAGTGATAACTTAATAAATTTATTAGGATAGAAACATTTAAAAAGATAATTATTCCTTGCCCATGCCTTGAGTGCTAGTACAGGCTAAGGATGGGAGTGGGAGATGATGCTTGTCGCCTAGTGTGGTGTGTGTTATGGCATAGTTAGTATTCTTATCTATTTGAAAGCACTACTGATACCACATAGAGTCACTAGGGGGCCAAGGTCTAGAGAGGTTACTAGGTGACCTTAGAGTTGACTTGTGTGATGACAATTCCCTATATGTGTCCTAGGTTCCTATGTTGCATTTGGTACACCTGATTTGTGTCATGATAGAATTTTTACTTGATAATCTTATAACCATTATTACCATTTTATCATGTGTACCATTACATTAGTCTTGCTTGTTTGATTGTTTCCTTGAGTGAGGCCTGATGTTATCTCCTTAGCACGATGGGAGTGGACTTCTTGGTTCCACGTGGTCGGGTGGTAAAGTGATTATTTTACTATTGAGATTCGACGTTTGTGACTTGGTGCTTGGATGATCCTCGATGATGCTTCTATCTTCTTGTTCATTGCTTGGAGACTTCCTTATTATTATCATAAGATGTATATATTGTATTCCATTGGTTAGTAACATTGATTCTAGAGATGTATATATTTTTGTATTGTATTATTGTTGTTCCTATGACATGTACAGTGGAAGATGTATTATCCTAAAGACTATGATGTATCAGTTTGTATCTTGTTGTATGTACCTTTAAATACATTGATGTAATGGACGTGTCTTCTTACCGAGTTAGAATGAATATGTTAGTGTACTTAATGATTTGTGTTCTTTTCATTATGTTTAAGTAAAAGATTATGAATACTTTAATTTGGGTTTAAAATAAACCTAAGATTTATCATGTGATTATGTTATGGATTATTCTTAATAGATTTATTTATATTTACATAGTTTTACGTCATGGAACCCTTGAGACTTGTAATTTATAAATGAGTTACATTTGTAGGTATGTATTGTCTTAAGTTATATTGCTTCTACATTATTATTCATTATTGATTGTAAACTCTTAAGAAAAAAATTATTCAGTAAACTTAGTAACATGTTTTAGGTTATTTTCTCATGGGTTCCTTGACGAGGCATTACAGAACACACATACTTGGCCTAAGGAAGCCATATGTTTTCAATCTCTCACCTGTTAGAATCTTGCCATGAAGTGTAGTCTAGAGAAAAGCTCAAACTCTTGGGGCCACCAACTTGTCCCAACATAGTTTTGTTGGCCTGTCCTCCACCACTCTTTGTATAGTTTGCACTTGATATCCTAATCTGGCATTGTACTCACCAGACTGAGAGGCACACTGAATAATTTCATCTTCATGACCATTGAGCAATATCCTTCTGTGCAATAAAATTTCTTGGACCCTCTCTTACTTCCCTATCATCATATTTTGGCTTGTACATTAATCCATTCAAAGATTCCACTACATGTTTATGTTTCTCTTACATAATCTACCACAAAAACACCATATTGTAACTCCATATCTAAAATCCATCTCCGGTGGTCAAATATTTCATTTAAGCAACATTTTTTTCCCATCCTAGGAGTCTCTCCAAAGTTTTTCTCTTTTTATGTTTCCTATCTTCCATGTTAAATGCTTAGTGATCACGTACCGACAATCTTTCATGAATCTCCAAGTAGCCTAGCCTCCTTGTGAGATGGAAAATGTTAGAATCCTTTTTAGATCCTCATAGTCCAAATATTTTTTTTGTATGATTCTGCACCAAAGCTTCCTAGGCTCTCTATACATTTTCCAAATTAGTTTTACCCCCAACGCGATATTTTGAGCTTCCATTTTTCTGAGACCAACACCACCATTTTCTTTAGTTGTGCATGCAATGTCCCAATTTAGTAGTGGTATTCTCTTGACTTCCTTCACACCTTCCCATAGGAATCATTTGAAAAAGCTTTCCATCAGTTTTATTGCTTTCAAAGAAAGTTTGAAGCATGACATGGCATAAATAGGGGTACTTGCCAGTACAAATTTAATTAAGAGAATTCTTCTTGACAAAGATAAATATTTGTGCTTCCGCACCTCAATTTTTCATCTTCATTTTGTGATTAATTCTTTCCAAATAATAGTTCTAGATGCTCTAGAGAATATTACAACACCCAAGTATTTGGTTGGAAGTGCACCAGTCTTCCACCCAAGGATGTCTGTGATCTATTTTTGTATAAGCCTTCTTTGTATTGAAGAAAAATATCTTTGTCTTTCTATTGCTGATTTTCTATCTAGTAGCCCTAGCATACAAATCCAAGGTATTTTTTATAATAGTTTCCTCCCTTACTGTGAATTCACCAAACAAGCTATTGTCATTTGCAAATCGTGAATGGGTGACCGGGCTTAGACTTCATGAATCAATATACCTTTCCAAATCCCATTGTTTCTATGTTTTTAAATGTATCTACTTAACTATTCAACCATAATGACAAATAGAAATGACGAGATGGGGTTGCCTTGTCTAATCCCATTGTTGCTCTTGAGAAAGACAAAAATTGCTCCATTTATTGCTATGAGAAATTTGGTGTGCCAATACATACCTCAATGGTTTTGATCCATTTCTAATCAAAGACATTTTTTTCCAAAATGTAGATTAAGAACTCCCACTATACTTTATCATATGCTTTGTTGATGTTGAGCTTAATCACCATCCCAACCTTCCTATTTGAAGTCATAGAGTGAATAGTTTCAGTTATGGGTATGATGCTGACCATGATTTCCCATCCAGGTGTGAAGTCATTTTGTTCCATAGATATAAGTTTGTGCATCACTTTCTTTAACATGTTTTCTAGTGCCTTTGTTAAAATTTTGTAAATTGTGTTACATAAAGCAATGGCCTAAAAGTCATCCAGTGATCTACAATCAAATTTCTTGGGAATGATTACTAGCACTATATTGTTTATCTCCATAAAATTTTCCCCTTGCATCTAACTTCTTTAATCAAATTCCATATACTAGTTTTTAAGAAACTCCAACACTTTTGATAAAAACAAGCATGGAAACCATCTGGACCAAGTGCTTTGTTTGGATGTAACCCAAAAGTAACATTCTTGATTTCCTCCTTGGTAAAAGGCTCAATCAACATCTTATTGTCTTCTTCACTAACTAAGCTTGGAATTGTCTCAAGTATCCTCCCCACACTATGCATCTCTATTTCCTTCAGAATTTAAAATTCTCTTGTAGAACTCAATCACTACATTCCTAATACAGTCTCTTTCTTTATAGATATTACCATCAACATCAAAGATTTCATTGATATGATTTTGTGTTCTTTTGACTTGGACTGACGCATGAAAGAATTTGGTGTTGTTATCTCCCTCTTTAATCCATAGCTCTCTAGCCTTGTCTTTCCAATATATTTCTTCCATGGCAAGAATTTACGCTAGCTTCTCCTTCAATTCCTTCTCTCTTTTGTAATCCATCTGACTCTTTCCATGTCTTATAATTTTATCATTTAATTATTCCAATTCTATCTCAATCTTTTCCTTTTCCTTAAATATGTTTTTGAAAACATCCTTATTCCAAAATTTGAGCTTGTTCTTAATGTATGCTAGTTTCTTGGTAAAACAAAAGCTGCATGTACCTTTGAAACTAAATTCATTCCACCACTCTTCAAGTGAACTCGAAAGTGATTTCTCTCTCCACATTAACTGGAATTTGAAGCATTTGTTACCCTAATAGTATTTTGATCCTCATTCCAATTGTACTAGAAAATGGTCTAATGCACCATATGGTAGAGTGGAAGCAGTCAGAGGAATGTTATCCATCACCCATTGGGGCCCACATAGGTAATGATCTAATATGTCTAAAATTTTTGTGAAAATTGATCTTTTGTTGGTCCATGTGTACCAACCTGATGTAGGCTTACAATCCACAACATCAATAAAGTGTACAAATTTTTTGAAATCTAACAATGTCTCTACTAATCCTATTGATACCTCCACTTTTTTAAGACAAATCTAGGATAGCATTGAAGTCACCACCAACAATAAACTTCCCATTGTTGGAGGAGACAATATCTTTACTAAGCTCATCCTATACCCTAGCCTTATCTGCAATATGTGTTGGTCCATATACATTCCATAAATTAAACTCCAAGGAAGTGAATCTCCTCTTTATTTTGTAAGACATCCAATTGTTTTTTCACTGATTGGAGTAACTTCCACCGAATTGTATTTCCAAAGTATACCCAATCCATTAGCACTTCCCTCAATCGCTTGGAAAATCGCTTTCCAACCTTTACAATAAGTTACATTTTTTTCTCCTACTACCTCATTGCATTTAGTTTCTTATAGAAGTATGACACCACTTTCTACTTTAACAAGATGGTTCTTTACCATCTTGCATTTGTTAGGCCGCCAAAATTTGGACATTTGAAGAGGTGATCTTCATTGTTTCCCAAGGGAGCCATTCGCTCCATTGGTGTTAGCCCCCATATAGACCCAAATTCAAAAATTCTGAATTTGGGTCTCCTCCATGTCAATCCTTGTTCAGATGAACATTTTATCTATTAAGCTTTGAGTATTGAACCCCTTTGAACTAAGTTCAAATTGGTTCAAAGAGGTTCGAACAGTTTCAGAGGTTCAGTCTAGAGGTGCAGTTCACGGGTTTCTCAGTTCAACATGGTTCATAGTAGTTTGAGATTTCAAGCAAGTTCAATAATCTCAACTGGTTTGCATAGTTCAAATAGATTTAGAGGTGCATAACAATTTCAAAAATATGAATTCAAACACTACAAAGGTGGTCTCACATATTTGTTTTGGGTAAGAGGCAAAAAGTATCACAAAGTCTTTAGCAAGCTTGACAAATTATGGTGTCTGTCATGTTCATTGATAACATAATTTAGTTTATATGATGAATACCTGAATCATTATCTAAAGTGACCACGTGCTATACAATAAATAAAAAATCATAATCATAATGGGATCTATGTTCTTTGACGCTGCAGTTGTGGTCTTCACATAAAGATTTCTAGACTTGCCATCTTCAGAATCCGTAACTGTGAATTTTCTGAACATAGAAAAATCAGTCATATTGCAGGGGGCATAACTCACAATTCCACCATTGGATCGAGCTAATTTTCAAATAATGTTGGGTAAAACCTAATTCTCCAGATTCTCACTAGAGAGATCTTCCAAATTCTTCACGGTTCACGAGATATAAGTGACTGAATAGAGCATTGTCCAAATTGTCTATGAGAGTCATGAAATAATGACAACATTGCATCACCAACATATGCCACTTGTACAAAGTGCACATGTCCTTAATATAGGTTTACTCATTCCTATATTTATAAACAAATGTTTATAAAACGTTAAACATCAAGGAAATGAAGGGATAAAAGAAAATACGATAGGAGAATAAGCGAGAATCAGTTTTATAACTGAAAAGGAACTTATCGGAGGTAGAAAATAAATATGCAAAAGAGAGATAAAGGAAGGGATTATGATTTTTGGGGAGAGGGGCTTCTTTCCGGAGAGACTTGGTGCTATAGGAAGGAGGTTGTTTTTCTATTTGTAATTGCAGGGAGAAAGGGAATATTTTGATTTCAAATTGTAATTTATGAGTGCAGAAACAACAAAATTTGTGTCATCTTTTTGTATGTTCAGAGAATAAAGAAAATTGTATATTAGATCTTTGAGTTTGAACATTTGTCTTTGGATTGAAATCAATCTTTGAATTGATTTGGTTGTCGTTGAATTTATTTTTGTCTTATTTAATTATATACATGTCTATTATTTGATCTTTGAGCCTTGGTCATTCATGTATTTGGAAGAGAATGTTATGCCTTCCTTCCTACATTTCCTTTGTTATGTAAGGTTTGAATAAATGGACTTTGTGCCATTTGTTTGTTGTTCTTAGTTGTTATTTTTCTTTCGCATCTATTTCGTGTTTACGAGTAGATGTTTGTGTGCCTTTCTTGCTTTTGGGTTAAAAGCATTTCTGTAATTAGTCTTTTGAATTCATTGGAGATCTTACACGGGGAGCTGTACCCAAATAATTCAGAGGAAGATTATCAATCCCATGATAATCTATCCAACTATTAGTGCAGTTTGTACTTCATTGTGGGTGTTTGGAGTCAACTTTTATGTTTATGTTTGAAGGACAAATCTGTTCACCAACAATTGGTACTCTTCATTATAAGGAAATCAACCACACTTACAAGTCCTTTTTCGACAACCTCAAATTCCCTTTTTTGCTTGTTGGATCCTACCTTTGCCCAACATATCTAATGCGGTTTGACTGATACATCTGGTGTCAGTTACCCCTAAGTCCTCCTTGCCTAATTCCTCCTCTGACTCCCATTCTTTATTCGATAGATGTTTTAAATTATCCTCATTTATGCATTTGTCATGGCTTCCCTCTTTAGCCTATTCATCCTCCCTTGTATTTGTAGGCTCAATATTCACCTTCATCTTATGAGATTCATTCCCATGTCTAAGGGCTTGGGTATTCTTCCCTATCACACCATCTTACCCAATTCTATTTTCCACCTACTTTTTGGTAGATTCAATGGTCTTTGGTATCCATATATCCCTCTTTTTCTGCGGAATTTCACATTTGCTTGTTGAATGGTTTCTCCTACCACAATGAAGACAAAAAAACTTCTCCTCTTCAACTTCAATAGTCTGTATCCAATCCATGCCCATGACTTTTAGCTTCATCTTCTTAGGAATTTGTCTGATGGCTACAATTTTCAGCCTTGCATAGATATATGAGTCCCCATTCACAATATCCACATCAATATCGACTAGTATTCCAAATGACCTTCCAATTTTTTCCAAAGTGTCTTTTGCCCAATATTCCATTGGAGGGTCATTAAGTCGAACCTAAACCAATTTGTCACATGGATGTGTGGTTAAAGGGTTGAAATTTTGGTGCCATTTCTAAATGTATAATGGTTTTGTGTCCATCATCCATAATCCACCTTGCAAAACCTTTTCTCATTCCCCCTTTGTGGCTAAAATAACAGTAAAAAACCCTCTTGGTAGAAATTTCATTATTTGCGGGGTCTTCCATGTGTCCTTGATCCTTTTTAGAATTGTTTTCCTATCCAATCTTTACTCCTATAAATCTGTAGATAATCCCAAGCTTTATAAGTGCATTGATATCCTCTTCAGTAACTTCGGTTAGGTCAATTGTTAGCAGATCTTCATTTGCATATCCATCATTGGACTCCAGCGTGCTAGATTTAGTGGTTGCATAGTCTCTTCCTACGTTAGGCTTTAAAGACTGATATTGACATCATGTCTGCTTGGGATTATGCAATTTTTCGCTCGCAAGATAGACCTCCACATTTTTGCTATATTTTTATTATACAAGTTTCTTATTTTAAATTATTATTCTTTACATTTATATTTTATATATTTTAATATTTGATTTTGTTTATTCTATTTTAATTTTAATTTGATTCAAATTTGAAATTATTTTAATTATTTATACCTATTTTATTAAATTATCATAATATACATTGTAATAAATAAAAGATATTTATAATTAATTCAATTTATAATTATTTTTACTCTAAAAATTGAATTCTTATAAATTAATTATATCTTACCTTTGTATTTAGTAAATACAAAATTTACTATTTAAACATGTGAAAAGACTACATGAACAAAAATGGGATATAAATTGGTAAAAACCAGAGTCATATGCAACATAAAAACGGTCAAAAAAACCCAACGGATATAAATTGGCGACGCATACTATTGGCAATCAAAGTAGAACGTTTCAGATTTTCTCAATCGTCTTGCTTTTCTTTTGCAGCATTGCATGAAAAACCCTAGCTGGTGTCGCTGATCTCTCTGGTCTCAAAATAGGGAAAAGCTCCTTGTTTCTTAAAGTGATAAACTTTTAGATCTGGTGTTCTCTTCCAAACAAGAAAAACCCTTCGGCGCATAAAAATTGTAAGCATTGAATTTAAATGGAAGGGTATATACAACCATTTGAAGAGATTAACAGAGGAAAGGCCAAAAAAAATTTGCCAATGGAAGGAAGGAGGCAACCACTTGCGGAACTTAACAGAGGCAATAATGTCGCGCATAAAACACAAAAACAATCCAACAAACATAAGCCTCTGCCAACTTTAGGGGCTCCCATTCCTATTGGTAAGGAAAATTTAAAGGCAGGAGCAGATTCAGAGCTTGTGGCAAAATCTAATGTAAAAAGTAAGCCAGTTAAGACTAATGTGAAATGGGGTCCTAACCCTAACTATAAGATCACAGAGGAGGATGAACATATGGCCGAGATTTGGGCTCGCGAGGGGATTGAGAAGCGCTTCGGTTTAAGTGGAAGAGACATGGAGAAGATGGAAAAGGAAGGTAAGAAATGCAGTCTTTACATATTTACTACGTTGTCGAGGTTCTTTTCTTAAGATTTTTTAGTGTTTTTAACTTAAGGATTCTATTTTTGGGTTTGCCATATTGTTTTCGTTTTTTTTGTTTTATTAGTTCCTTTTAAAAACTTAATTTACGTTGTCGAGGTTCTTTTCTTAAGATTTTTTTAGTGTTTTTAACTTAAGGATTCTATTTTTCGGTTTGCCATATTGTTTTTGTTTTTTTTGTTTTATTAGTTCCTTTTAAAAACTTAATTCACACACAATCAAATCCAGAAATTCAGCTCTTTAACAATGGATTGTGGAAATCTCATGCTATTAATTAATTCATGTTCCCTACTATATTTTCTTTTCAGAGATGGACAGGCTAGTGGCTCAGGCTCTAAGCTACAGGCTAGTTTAATTGATTAAAATACAAAATACAGAGAGTGAATTTAGTTTAGTTCAATTGATAAATACGTAATGATACAGAAAATTAGCTTAGTTTAGTCAACATTTGGAATCAAAATCTTTTTGTGGAATTGAAGCTAGGACTCCTTTATCAGAGCACGACATAATTACCCGAGCTCACCCCTTTGCATCCAAAACTGGGTATTGAAAATGGATGAGGTGTGACACATCCAGAGTTGGACGTGGTATACTTCTGAATTTATCATGCAAACATGTCTGATGGGGATTTGAGCCTTGGGCTCCTCTATGAAAGCTCCATTATTATATCAGTTGAGCTTTTTGTATTGATAGTCTGACATGTACAATTAGCTTTGTGGGAGTCTTTTTCAAGGTTTGTGGGAATCACATTGAATACACCTTTCTCTGCTTAGCAATGTGGAAGGAGCTATATCTACTTCACTTGTGCACTACGGTCTGGTATAGTACGAGAAACCTGGATCTTCATTTTTCTCTCAAGGATGGCTATTGGGTTTTAATGAAGAAAAGAAAAATCTAGAATACATTTTGCGGCTGAAGCTAGTTGACAATTGACTCAAGACTGTTATGGCTATCCGATCATATCACGCAAAAAAATAGCTTGTATCAGATTTGCTTCTTTAGAGAATGGGTTGAACATTCATTTTGTCTGATTATGGTTTCCATCTACTTTTCTTAACTTTGAACATAATGTCGCATTTTAGGTTTGTTTATGTAGACTGCACGAGTCTACTTTGATCATTTGTAGGCAATACTTTAATTTTTTTAATAAGTTTAAGGACAAGTTTTGGGAAGCGACCATTACCTTAGTTGGACATTTCTCTTCCCTTCCCTAGGAAATTCTTCAGGCTTCTAATAAAAATTTAAACCACTGCTCATAGAGATTAAACAAATAATTTAGGCCATTTTTCTTTCGCTTGGCTAGTTCTCCTGGCTCAATGACAACAAAAGGATGTTCCCTGGGCCTATCCTCTCCATCCTCTCCGGTTTCTTCAGACTTTCTTCTTTTCTGTTTACTAGAATCCATTTTACTCTCATCACTTTCACTGATGTGCTCAGGTAATCCCAGATTCTTTTCTGTTTACTAAATTCTCTTACTCCATATTCTTAATGCCTCTTTTACTTATACAGATAAATGTGTCTTAAGAAGACAGAAACTTGGAGAGCCAGCATGTTGGTTTTGCAACAGCTCTAGAAGAAGTTCATGCGGCCCCCTTAATGTCATTTGATTTGCTGCCTTGCACAGCTAGTCTGTCAACCTTAACATCTTTTTTTTTAAACTCGGATCTACTTCATTCTTCCTTCTATTTTCTATTGTTCTTCTTATCCCATAGTACAGGTAGCACCATTACTGTTTTTTGCATTGTACAATCCTGTATTACCTTGTCAAAATTGAATGTCACTTTATCAAAGGAAACCATATATCATAGTAATTCAGGATTATGTTTATAACTTTGTTATCCCTGACAATATAGAAGACCTATGCTTTCATGCTAAAAGATGTGCTGTCATTTTACTTCTTCAGAAAAGTTTGAGGATGTAAGTTCTTTCATTGTAAAGCATTATACATCATTGTGAACCATATACCCTATGCCCTTAAATCCAATTAAACTTCTAATATCATTGGACTTTAGTCTACAATCTTTTCTTACAGGCGCACATGAAGATCGTCATGGAATACAATATCTTAGTTCCAACAGTGGCTTCCAATTAACATGACAATCAACAATACTGCTGGCCTTTCCTGTCCCACAAGGATTTTCACAGAGACAATTAATCTAATGATATTTAAGATGAAGGGAAAACTAATTATACAAACAACACAACACAGCAACTTGTGAATTAAACTTGACATTTTATCAGTTGCAGTGTGAAGCTGCCTCCAAATCCACGGTACAGACAAATATTATAATCCACATGTCTTCAATTTCTTCAAGAACACTTCTGACAGAGGAGCATTGACGACATCAACTCCAAATCAATTGAAACTTGTCTTTCAATTCGAGTTCAAAAATAGGACAAGTCACATCTAACAGTCAATTCTAGAATTGAAAAATGCACCAGACTTACTCTTTAATGCTATTGGAATAATATCACTGGCATCATCCTCAACTAGTTATAGAACTTCGTCTGCAAACCATCATGCCATTTATGGCAACATTATTCACCCAAACTAATAATGAATATTTTGTCTGTATCTTCTTCAATTTCACCATTCTAAGCCTGCATATTCTTCTTATTATATGAATGTCTATGTGAATGATTTAAGTACATCTTACTCTCTTATTCTTTGGGCAATAGATCATAAAGTTACCTTCTTCAACCATGCCATTCTAAGCATATATATTCTTCTTCTTGTATTAATGCCTATGTGAATTATTTAACCAACCTTTCTCTGTTTTTCTTTGGGCAATATATCATAATGTTCAACCCTATCTAAATTTGAAAATCTATAGGACATATTACCTATGTTACCCTGAGTTTCCGGGATGGGGGGATGGGTTTCCGGGACATTTTTTTTTGGGCTGGACCAGGGAACGGCAGGGGACGGCTATATATATATATATATAAATCTAAATTTTCAAATATATTCATGAATTTCAGAATTACATGACATTGTCACATTCATGATAGCAACATAATTTAAAATTATCAATTCCATTCATCAATCAGCATAGAACATAGCATCAAATTGAATCATCATCTAAGAATACTAAAGTCTAAGAATAGGAACATAGGATGACATCAAATGAATCAAATGAGAGAATGAATCAATCTGCCATAGCTGGGCGATATGTTTAGACTTTAGAGCCTTTGCTTGTGGTTTTTGGAGAAGAATTGAATTTATTGTGCCAAATCGTTCGTAGACAGGTAGCAGCCATCTCTGTGCAGTAATCAGCTACAACAGTGTATTTCTGGGCACTTATTGCTGCTATCAGAGAATTATCAAAGCTGGAAATGATCTGAGTATTCCTCAACCCAGCGGCAGTCATTTCCAGGTCTGCGATATGAATATCAAACAGAAGTCTAATTTACAATCATTTTCAGGTCTGGTTTGCTGAACAGAAGTTTGAATTTTCAGTCATAGTTGGATGCTCAGTTTGTAATGACTTCCAAAAAAATAAACTTTTAACATATGTTATGTTAAACATAACATATTTTATTATTTTAATGACTTCCAATGGGCGGGGCCCGTGAATGGGCAAACAATCGCCATTTATTAATGTTTTTTTGAGTTCAATTTTATTTTGAAATCGGAAGCTTCAAGCAGTCTCTAGGGACGGACAGGAAATGGCTATAGTCCTTGGGATGGTCAACGTGTTGACCGTTTCCGAAGTTTCTCGGATGCGTTTCCGATTTTCCTGCCTGGCTGGGGACGGCTTGGAAATGTTTCCGGCCATCTCCAAGTCCCTGAAATGGGGACAGTTTCCAAAACCCGGGGCTTAGGGCCGGAAACGGGTCCCTGGGTAACATAGCATATTACTCAAAATCCTTAATCTGCATGAAATAGCTGAAAATTGTGTAAATTGCTTATTGCACAGTGAAAAGGATTATAAAATTCCTTTGAAACTATATAATTGTGTAGAAGGCAAAAATATAAAATTGTTCACTGTTCTTTTATGAAGAATATCCATTGTTGTGGCCATGCCACCTAACTCCATTTCATCACCAAGCCAATTATAGCTCAGTTAATGCATCAATCAGCTGATCCCTTGCCCTTACATCCTTAGAGGTCCCTGCAAAAACAATCCAAATAGAAAAGCATACCCAGAAGCAAGATAGGGTTATCCTTACATCGATGCACATAGCATATCAAGTTGTAGGTGATAAATGAAGTAAAACCTGGTGTCAAGGTGGATCTATTTTGAGAGACTGTGGAGAGCAATAACAAATCACACTAAGACAAGATATATTCCATAAAGCATAGTTACCTGATTTCCCACAAATAAGTTTTCTTGCTTCCAACGCTATACTAAATGAATGTATGAGATTCCCACTAGAACGAAGAGTCGTAACTCTCTCTTACTACAGATATATATGATTTTGATTATGTGTTTGTGTGGTGTTGTTATGTTGAAGTGAAGCACATGTATTGAAACTTGAGTGCAATTTATTGCAAACACAACTCTGCATGCATGATAATGCATTGCACCTTCTTCTATTGTATTGAAGAAGGTAGGGTTGGAGATGATTCGGGTATGATTTTTTGTGTAGGTCTCTTTCTGTTGCTACTAATTCTTTGTGAGGATAAAGAAAACAAATAATAATGATTGTAGTGCCTGCAAGTTACATACAGAAGTCTTGAGCATCATGGAAAGAAATTGGAGCAATGTTTTGTATGCTATAATTTGTTATTTTACTGTCAATGGGAATCTTTTTCTCATTAAATGGGTTTCTAAAAAGTACCAAACTCTTAAGCATTATTTTGGTATCCTAAATGGTACAATTACGTTCCTCATCTTGACTCTGAAACATAAATGCACCAAGATTTCAGTGAATGCATGTGCTATAGTGAGTTGCAAGCTAGACAAGTCACGGAGCCTTTTTTTGGCTCTATAGTACAATCAACCAAATCTGTTTAAGGAAACAAACCTATTCAACTTTTAACAATGAATAAGTGCTGATACATCATGTATTACAATTTATATTTTTTTGTATGTAGCCTTTGAATTCTTGTTGTTGGGCCTAGTGGGAGATGAGGAAGACCTTAGGATCCCCTCTTCGGTTTGGATGGAATGGTGATTCTTCTGCTCCTTAGCAACACCATTCAAGCGGAATCAACTACTGATAAATTTGATCATAAAGAAAATGCATGGTTCATTGATAGATTGTAGATGCTCATTGCTAATCCTTGTTTATGCATTAATTAGTTTACAATCAACCAAATCTGTTTAAGGAAACAAACCTATTCAACTTTCAACAATGAATAAGTGCAAATACATCATGTATTACAATTTATATTTTTTTGTATGTAGTCTTTGAATTCTTGTAGTTGGGCCTAGTGGGAGATGAGGAAGACCTTAGGATCCCCTCTTCGGTTTGGATGGAATGGTGATTCTTCTGCTCCTTAGCAACACCATTTGAGTGGAATCAACTACTGATAAATTTGATCATAAAGAAAATGCATGGTTCATTGATAGATTGTAGATATGCTCATTGCTAAGCAAAAGGCATTTTCATGTAAGATTTATTGCAATTGGAAATGATTTCTAACATGACATTTAATGTACTGATTCACATATAGGTGATTTCAGTAAGTTTTGATCTCCACTTTCAAAGTAATACAATGTAGCCATGGAATTCACAGTTCAATGAATCCAATCAAATACCATGGACAATTTGAGTATTGTGAAGATTATTGGATTGTATGGACGAATCCATTGAGAAATAAGGGCATACAGTTCATGATCAATTACTAATAGTCATCACACCATGAAGAGGATGATTTGCCTATGAATGTCTGTCACATGTGTCTGCTCTATCGAATGATCCTTCTGCTGCCTTTATTGCATTGTTACAGAATTTATGTTTTGCACTTAGAGCTGTATGAAATGATTATGGATACATCTACATATGATATAATCAGATGTTTTTGCAATTCCAGATTCTTTCAATCTTCTTTATGCATTATAACCATTTGGTCTGATTTAGGTGTACATCCTATCTTTTGTAATCTAATTACCACTCTGAAATGGTTGCTAATTTTTTTAGCTAAAGATAAAGGGGTTTTTCGTATTTTCAAGTTTTCTTTTTCTATTTAAAGTCTAATAGAAACTTCAGCTTATCTCAATTTGCTTAAAGTATTCTAATTTTTTATTAATTTTTTTGGGGGTACATATCATGTTTTGTATCCTATTCTACATTTGGAAGTTGGAACAGTTAATAATTTTGATTAATGTATATTTGAACTTGAAGGGAACAGGTTTCAGAACACAACAGTGGCCTACATGCCCATATTTGAATTTTGGTTTTGTGAGAGTTTTAGTTTCTCTTGGTGTCAAGACAACTAAACGAAAATCTAAATGTTGTGCTCCATGGGGAGGCGTCCCCTGGGCTGGTACCCCATTCCCGCATCAGGGACGAACTTTGGAAGTACCCTGTCAGTTGACACTATTTTTTTGCAGATGATTCACTGAACCAACATCAGATGCTGCATCAAGTTCAATGTTATGAAACTCAGTTGCTAAAGAAGATGCACATTTGTATATTGAAACATTTAGGGACAAAACTGAGTCAGTCTATGTTACTTTTTAATGCAATACTGCTCAGAATTGGTATATAATCATGGAGACTGGTATATACTTTTTTTTACAGACGTCCCCTAAAAAATTGCTCAAAAAGTACCCTTGTACTGGAAACATGTTCCACAGTTCCCTGCCGTCTCCATCCCTGAAACTCAGTGGAACATAGATTTTATGTAATATATACTTGTTTCTATCAGCAATTATAGGTCAACTATGAAGCTGCGAACAATTATGTGCACAACAGTTGTAACAATGCTACAATGCTACCTGCACTACCTCATTTGTGAACTATTTAATAGTTAATACAGACATAGATTATCATTAGACAATTGACATAGCATTGGAAAACAATAAAATCTTCACATTTAAACAATTTTTTTTATTTAACATTGTACACAAACAAAACACACAACCACAACATTGCTCTTCCAACATAAACTGAAATTAAAAGTTTAGTTGAATTGATGTGCATATTACTTATTCAAAATCTACAATTTAGTTAATCTTGACATATGGTTTCTCGTAATCATTCATTATCCTCTTACTAACAGGGATATTTATCATCATCTCATTCTACAGCCCTTGGCTCCCCATTGTCCTCAAGGCAACCAGGGAATGGTTCTTCGCCACAAAAGGATTCTCAACATTAAAGTAGAAAATATCTAACAGATGGAAGGATTGCTGCCATTTTAGTAGCAGGACTCTTAACTGCAATTGTACTTGTGCTTGTGATTATATCCTTTGTAATGAGAAATCATGATCAAAAGTCAGCTCCATGAAAGAAAAATAAGGGTAAGGGAATTCCTCATTGCAAATGCAGGCTTTTCCAGAAGATATATGATCAAAAGATCATTAATGCATTCTCTGTTGCATATATGCATTGTTCAGAGCTATAATTACTATTTACATACTTTATGTAGGAGTGGGATTGTGTCCAGGAGATATATGATGAAAAGATCATTAATTCATTCTCTGTTGCATATATATATGCATTGTTCAGAGCTATAATAACAAATTTACATTGTACTTTATGTAGGAGTGGGATTGTGTTCAAGAATGGAGATGGTTGTTAGTGAACTGATCTATTTATGGAGTTTCATTTCTCATTGAAATTAAAATTTGATTTGTTTTCGATTAATTGCAAAAGCAGGTTTTGAAGGGACCCGAAACCCTTTACATCCAGATTTAAAGAAGATTTTAAAAAAAACCCACTACACAATGCTGCTAAAAGACCAGCAGACATCCAAAAACCAGTTAAAATGCTGCTCAAGAAAAAACAATGAGAAACAGCAGCCCTAAACCAAAACCAAACACCCAACAGAAAACAAAAGGATTACCCTTTGGATCCTTTCTCATGGGATCGAAGGGTCATTCCAAAAGGAGGGGACTTCTTGGGATGTTTACCTTTGACTGAAATCCAACCTTCTTCCACCTTGGCAGCCTCTTCCTGCTAGGATAGCGATTCTAACACTGATATACTCGATGAGAGGCCAGCGCTTTGCAGAGACCCAGTAGAGCCAGCACTATGCAAAGAAATAGTAGAATCAACATGATCAACAAGACCGTGACCAAGGTCAGCCCTACAAGGAGGAACCCATAAAGAGACTGCACCAGCAGACGCACCAACAGGGGGACCCTGTCATTAACAGCAGCAGGGACGGATCCAGCCAAAGCAGTATATCCAGCAGAAGGAACAATAATTGAAGCCTCAGCAACAAACTGAGACCTGCAATCAAAAGCAACAGGTGAAGGTGTCACGAGCCATAAATAAAATATATTTGAAATATACTATGCTTCGATTATTAATTAATTCTTCATTTAATTACACTAATTGATATAAATATTAAAAATAATAGAATATTGGACAATCAATAATATAATTAAATATCAATATAATTTATCAATATCATTAATATAAATATCCATGAATATTAATAATAGTAAACATTGTTATTAATAATAGTAAACATTGTTATTAATAATAGTAAATATTATTATTAATAGTATTTAGTAATAATAATAGTTAATACTAATCAAAGTTCATAATATAATAAGAAGGGATACAAAATATACAACGATATTATTAGTAATATATAAATTAATAACAAGCAGTATTTTGACGTCCAAACAATAGTAGACTAAGTTTAATTACTTCCAAAAGCAGCGACCAAAGGCCGCGTCTGCAAAGAGTGACTCATTCAGCATACAATATATTATACCCTGGCTGACTTAGCAAAGGGGGGAATGGATGACATCAAAATACTGGATGAGATCTGCATATTTATCGATCAATCTATATTCTGCAGAGATTATTAATTGTTCAGCGCATCACCTATCTACAGCATAGATCGTGGATATACTCTCTATTCATCTCATCACAAAGTGATTACACTCAGCTCTTACATTACTACAGATCGAAGAGGATTGAAACATCTATTAAATATCTGTCCTATGTTAATTACCTGAGATTATAACCGAACACTTAAGAGGGGAATGGTAGGTACATTCAGTAAACAATATCATTTCATACCAAATGATATATCAGTATATATATATTATTGAATGTTCCAATATATGAGCAGTGTATATATATATGACTGTTCCAATGTGTATATTTAAATATTTTTGAGTATATATGTGAATGGTCCAATACAATCAATTATTCTTATAATATAATGTTTAGATATATTATATATATCTACTAGTAATAATAAACCAGAGATTATTCTTAATATAATATGATTTTTAATGCATAAAGACAAATGATAATTATTGGGATTTGGCATCATCCTAGCATGAAACATTACGAATTGTCATTCCCAAAATCAAATTCTAATAAGGGACTCTAGAACAAATCAAGTAAGGGTCCAAAAAGGGATCATTACACTCTGTTACTGCTTCAAACATGAGAATGGAAGGCAAAGGCTACCAAAGAAGGGCAGTCTAAATCCAATAGGGTAACTCCCAAGATAGGGTAGGGACCAGCCCCCTCTTTAACCTTGAGAGCTTGAGCTCGAGACAGGTTAAAGGCTGAGTCTGTAAACTTTGAGGGAGTCTATCAATGGTCTCTAAGTGCTTTGGTTTGCCTCCAATGTCTTTTCCCTTCTCAAGGATTGAAGTAATAATAAGATTAGTCTTGTAATATGGATTGGAAATAGCCAAATGCTTAATTTATTATTTATTTTTTATTTTTACTCCAAATGTTAATGTTAAATTAGTAGGGGACATTACAAAAGGGACAACAACATCCATAATATCAACAAAAGATAAATTGGAAGCATGATCCAAGGGGACAAAACCAGCAGAACCCGAATCCAACTTCAAAGAAAGATCCCGCCCACCCGAATGAGAAGAATTCTTAACATCCATATAATGTTGAGAAGAGACACCTTTCCACCAAGAGGAGGGCATCTTCAACTTAACTTTCTCTAAATCACATTTAGTCGCCATATGCCCAGTCTTGAAGCATCTTCTACATCTGAAGGGAATCCCTTCATAGTCCAGAGGTTGAATCTATGAACCCTTAGAAGCATCAATATCGACCAAAATATGAGCATATGTAGAATGAAGGATATCAGAAGAGTTCTTATCAACCATAATAAAATCCCCCAGGGCCAAACCCACTTCCTCTAGGAGCGGATCCACCCAAAGATGAAGTGGGAGGTAGGGGAGTCTAACCCAAAATGGCATTTTACAGAAGGATTCAGATGAGGGGTTGAAATCCTCATGCCAAGGTTTCATCAACAAAGGGAAGCGTTTCCCCCAAGTAAAATGCTCATAGAATAGTCTTTCTGTCCACCACATTTTCAAACTTGACAATAAAGAATCTTTTAGCCAAGGGGAAAATCTGGACCGAATCCGAATGATGGGCTTCCAATGCTTAGAGATCCAATCATGGAGCCCTAGGAGGCTGGGCCAGAAACCCTTAAACCGACAAATAATTGCAAGGGAAGACAGGTCAGAAGCAACTTGATCAATCTCAGCGACTGTCTCAGCTTCCAACTTAATGGCAATAGACCGACACACAGGGAAAGGCAAAGAAGCAGAACCCTTACCCCTGCCAAAAGCCATACGTTCCGCAAAATAGCCCCTAGGACCAGCGGTCACCGAAGGAGGCACCACACAAAGGAAGCCCGACGACCAGCTTGCAACCCAGCCCCCATAGCATTAGAGGACAACGGAGCACCATTATCAACAACTGCGTTGGAAGGAGGAGCACCCTGGACTCCGGGAAGGCAAGGACTGACGGGAGAACTCCTCGCACAACTCCCAGCACCAAGACCTGAAACCACTGCAGCAGAAGCCAAGGGACATGCTGCGGACGTAGCAGTGTTAGAGGACTCAACGGCAGAAGACCTACAGCCATGAGCGGGAGAAGGTTTTGAAAAATCAGCAGAGCGGGAACTCATTGCCCAGTTTTGGGAATTCAAAGGGAAGATAAGACCTTGTGCATTGTTAAAATTTGAATTTTTTCTCAATTAATGTCATGATCATTATTTCTTGCATTGCCTAGAATTATGATCCCTGTCATGAGATTCTTTTCTCATGTATCCTACATTTAAGGCAATTACAATCCTAACATTCTATGCAATATTTGTGTTTTGTTTGGCTACAATTGTTAGGTTTTAAAACAGTTAATGCCGATGAGACTATCCATTCCACGTTGAATTCTATCCTTCTGACATAGTATTCATTTTAATATAACTGAAAGTGCAATTGGTCAAACATAGCAGATATTGAATCATCTTCCATCTTAAAAGCATATTACATTTTCTTCACAAACCTCTTACCGTATAGAATTAACAGAGCTATTTTCACATCGATTGATGAAAAAAGATTGAGCAATCTTCAAAACGTCAAACTTATAACATTTTTGTTAACAAAATTTATACAATCTTCACAATTTTCTGTCGTTCTGTACCTTCTTGCATTTTGAAAGTTAAGACATGGTTGCGAACTTGCGATAGAAGGGCGTACAAACTCTGTCATAATCTCAAACTTTGCCCACATTTTTTCTAATGTCTAGCATATTTTATAACAAGACAGTCCTGCTAGCATTTGCCAGGAACTTAGCTGCACTGCAGCCTTGTTTTATTTAGAATGGTGGTATTTAATTTATTGGGTTTGCCATATTGGCTTAGTGTTTGTTGTTTTTATTAGTTTCTTTTAAAAGCTTAATTCCTGATCCCTGCTATGTTTCTTTTCAGAGGAGAAAAGGCGTATGGATCTAAGCTACAGATTCGAGACTCGGATTCCTGATTGGCTGCATCTTGTGGGGAACCATCTTGGTGCTCCTGTAGAGGTAGGAAGCTATTAAGTTTCATTTTTCTTTGCTTTTAGTATACAACTTTTTCTCTATATTACTCAGGGATGTATTTCCGTATTCTTTTTCAGACGTCCTGGGGATGTTACAGGGATAGGGGATGTCTAGAGGATATCGTCCCTATAAATTCTGCATATTGACAATGAATTTTGACAATAAATTCATTAGATAATTTAACTCTGACTCTCAAAATAACTCAAATTTGGCATAAGAATTTTGCTAATTCTCATCTTTTAAGGCTCCATAATGTATAAATACATGCTTTATCCAGGTTTTTGTATGAATATTTTCAATTTCTCCATATTTTTGTCTGCCCTATTTCTATATAGCCGTCCCCTCTGCCATCCCCTAGCCTCCCAAAATTGACAAAAAAAATTGTTGTTCCAGAATTTTATCCCCCCATCCCCTACTGTCTGCATCCTAAAAACTTAAGGTGACCTTGCTTGATTTAAATATAGAACTCTGTCTGCATCCTAAAAACTTAAGGTGACCTTGCTTGATTTAATAAATATAGAACTCTATCTGTTGGTGGAGCCTGATAATTTTTTAGACTGATAGATCTTTTCTTCTACACAATGTCAATTGTTATTATTGAGATGAAAAGCTTACTGATCCATTGTTGATATTTGTTTTTCCACAGCAGCCGCCTGAAATTGAAGACCATTTTGAGTTACTTCCAGAGGAAGATACATCCATTGTATTCCCTGAGAAAACCTTACGTATGGAGGAGCAATATGTTGACCATGATGAGTTATTTTGTGATGAGTACCTTGAAAAAATAAACAGTCCAAGGCTAGCTCTTATTGGCGAATGTGGGTGGGAAACTGTAATGTAGTTCCCAGCTAGTTTTTGGGGCATTCCATTAACTGAAGGCAGGTTCAAGAATATGGTTGCACTGTTGTAGGCTTCAACAACAGAATCAATGTGCAATTAGGGCATGATATATAACTAGCTATTGCGAGGAAGTTATGCTATGTACATCTTTGTAAATGTTGAGAATTTTACCACCAGTTTCATTCAAATGGTTACTTTTTAATTGTGATTATTGTTATAAATCTACATGACATTAAGATAACAGTATTGTGGTGTTTCTACTTTTAATAACAAATCTGTCATTCGTGTTCATTTAATTGTAATTAGGTAAATTGGGCACAATAATCACATGTGTGTATCTTCATTGTTTTGATGAACCACTGTTTGTATTGAATAATAAGCAAACATTGTACATTTAAATAGTAAAAGAACAATGCATTTTTACATGTAGTCTCAATAAAACAATATAGGACAATGATTTTTTTAGATTTGTCTTCCTTATTATTAGTCTTTATTGTGACATTATTAGTATACAGTGTATAAATTTGTGTGTATTGAAATACAAGTTGATTCGGATTTTAGTTTTCCGAAGTAAGCCTTGAAGACCCCTTACTTGCATTATCATCTACATACATTGAGTAGACATAGTTCTAAAGAGAAACCATAACAATGGCAACTAATGCCGAGAGAAAATTGTGTATTCTCGAATGTGCACATAAAAATGTCTGAAAAATTGTCCGCTCTCAAAAATAGGCAAATCAAGAAAAAATAAGAGTAAATTTATCAATAAATAGTGGAAAGGCAAGAAATTTTGGAAATTTTGGAAACAATCTGCACCCAAAGTTATCCCTCATAGCAAGAGTAATGCTGCTCTATTTAGCCTGTAAATCTCCTTTCACGCACTTTTTAGGTTGCAGTATAGTTTCTCAAATTTAACAACAATGTTCTCAACACGGGTATTCACCATATTCAGGTCAACTGTGTAATAATGAGAGGTAGAGCTCACCTCAGACACTTACTCTTTTAAACAGATACTGTCAGCTCCGTCCTTGTCAGTTAATTATATTGCAGATTTTGTGATCAAGGAAGCATTCGAATGGTTATTTACAGCAGTATATACATGCCCTTTGTAGCAGCTCAATTTGGTTTTCATTGTCCTGAAGTCGGGATCCAAAATTCAGTCAATAAACAAGAAGAAAAAGTTACACAAACTTAATTATTGTTTCTGATTTTTCTGTGAAGAGGGTAGCTACCAATGACACAAAATTATTGTTTTTGATTTTCCTGTGAAGAGGATAGCTACTCATGACAGACATGAGATCCCTGACGCAGCCCATCTCTGATCTGTTGAGCAACATTATGAATAGCACCAGGGCCAAGGTCTATGAGCACAGCTGAAAACTTGGATTCTGCTTCTCCTTCTGTTTTGTTTATTTGTACAAACAATAGAAGTTTCATTTATTTCAAATTTGACTTCTTGCTTGCATTTAAATGAGGTCTATCAGCACAGCTGAAAACTTGGATTCTGCTTCTCCTTCTGTTTTGTTTATTTGTACAAACAATAGAAGTTGCATTTATTTCAAATTTGACTTCTAGCTTGCATTTAAATGATGTTCTATATGTAGAATAAGAGGCCGCATTATCTCAATTCCGTAGATTGACATAGTCTGCAGTCGTAGAAAAGCAAGATGGAATCATACATCGTTCAAAATTACTACTTGCTTGTTTTAAAACAACTATTAAGAACAAATCAAAACAACTATTAAGAACAAAACAAAGACAACTGAAAGGTATGAAATTCTTCAAAGCATGTATTTATATGTTTGTAGCATCGCTCAGATAAATAATACTGACTATATGATTATTATGAGAAATGATTTATTATATATATACATATATATCAATATATATAATAATTGATATTACCATATACATTGATATATATGTATATACAAAGTTAGATTATAATTATTCTCATAATAACTAAATAGTTAAATTGATAAAATATATTATTATTATTATATAAATATTAGAGAAATTTATATAATACTCAAGAGATATATATATATATATATATATATATAATAATCATAATTGTTATTATGTTAATTACATAATAATGAATACACATGTCCCATGAAGGGGCCTGTCTCCTCTTGGCTCATTCTTAATATAAATGCAAGAGATTGTTGCATTTGGAAAACACATACAATGAGATAGTGTTATTACATTTGCAATGATCTTAAAACCTTAACATGGTATTAGAGCCAAGTTGCAAATGTAAGAGAGTAGTTTGTTAATGGTGAATGTGTGACTGTCTTAGAAAATTACAGTCTCAGTACGAGGACCATATCTCACAAATGCACCGTTGGATTTTCCTGAATTTGAGATATGTTAGTGATAAACAAATTTAGAAGAATCTCACTGGAGCGATTGGAAAGAAAATGGTAGGTTCAAAAGTTATGACCGAATGTGTACAGGTCTATGCAGATTTCTAAACAAAGAGAGTTCTTTGATTAAAAACTACAAACACTTTTTATAGTGCAAATAAGAAAAAGGATCATTACATTAATCAAGAGATGAGTATTCCATGTTGATTAATGTTCATAAATTTTTTATGTAGTTATTAAATCATACTATAACATTGGGATATAAAATATTGTATGCTTTTATCATTAATATTTCTTTGGGATAATATAGTTTAGTGAGCTATTTGTAATCTCTCTGTGACATACCTTCAGGACAAAAGCACAAGATAGTTTCATTCAAGGGAGAAATAACTTGATGCTTGCAAACAAATTGATGATTGAGACTAGATGCAAAGAGAGTAATATTTCAAAAGAGGTCAAGAAGTTGATAAACTTGAGCTTCAGAGGGAGTAGATGGTTCAGTCAACTTGTGACAATCTTGATCATATTGATTGAGAGGGAGTTCACTATTGAAGGTGAAACATTTATGAGGTAAACTTGATATAATTGATTATTATACTTATGAATTATGAATATTTTTAATGGGCCTGCCCCCTGTGTAAATCATGAGGAAGTGACGATTTCCAAATGATTATCACTTGTATGTGTAAAAGTTATTGTAAGGTGACGATCTTACAATAACTTGACCTTCTATTGTGATAGGCATCTTGTGATGGATGAAACCGATCATAATAGATAGAACTTGTGGATAGAATCGTCGATGGAGGCAATTCACATGAGAGCTTGTGGATAGAATCACCGATGGAGGCAATCCACACCAAAGCTCGTGAGTTTGTGAATAGAATCGCCGATGGAGGCAATTCACACGAGAGCTTGTGGATAGAATCGCCGATGGAGGCAATCCACACCAAAGCTCGTGAGTTTGTGAATAGAATCGTCGATGGAGGCAATTCACACGAGAGCTTATGGATAGAATCACCGGTGGAGGCAATCCAAACCAAAGCTCGTGAGTTTGTGAATAGAATCGCTGATGGAGGCAATTCACATGAGAGCTTGTGGATAGAATCGCCGATGGAGGCAATCCACACCAAAGCTCGTGAGTTTGTGAATAGAATTGCCGATGGAGGCAATTCACATGAGAGCTTGTGGATAGAATCGCCGATGGAGACAATCCACAACAAAACTTGTGAGTTTGTGGATCGAATCGCTGATGGAGGCAATCCACACGAGATCTTGTGGATCGAATCGCCGATGGAGGCAATCCACTTAAGAGATTATGGATAGAATCGTCGATGGAGGCAATCTACCTGAGAGATTGTGGATAGAATCGCCGATGGAGGCAATCCACATATTGAGACTAGGTTTCTATTGATTATGTCATGAGGATGATGCCTTTATTGCTTACATCATATGATTGATGTTGTCAAGTGTCATAAGTGTTGACATTGGATTGATTTATCCTCCCTAGCTAAGAGGGAGTGTTGATGTTTGTAGCATTGCTAAGATAAATAATACTGACTATATGATTATTATGAGAAATGATTTATTATATATATACATATATATATCAATATATATAAGAATTGATATTACTATATACATTGATATATATGTATATACAAAGTTAGATTATAATTATTCTCATAATAACTAAATAGTTAAATTGATAAAATATATTATTATTATTATGTAGATATTAGAGAAATTAATATAATACTCGATATATATATATATATATATATATATATATATATATATATATATATATATATATATATATATATATATATATATATATATATATATATAATCATAATTGTCATTATGTTAATTACATAATAATGAATAGACATGTCCCATGAAGGGACATGTCTCTTCTTGGCTCATTCTTAATATAAATGCAAGAGATTGTTGTATTTGGAAAACACATACAATGAGATAGTGTTATTACATTTGCAATGATCCTAAAACCTTAACATATTTCATCTTGTGCAATAGATTGCAGTGAGCAGGTAACAACATAAATGTATAACGAAATTTAATGGCCTTGAATTTCTTTTGAGTTCCCAACCTTTTCAAACTCATCAGCTTTAGTAATCTCACTCTTTTGTTCAAAGGCATCTTCGAAATTCATCTTTGCAACACTTGAACTTGCAACTACATAGCCATTTTCATGTCTATTTTAGTTTTTGTAAGGGAGGGTGAATGTGATTTTTATGTGCATGAGAATCTCAAAGCACATGGATGAAATCAACATATGAGAACATAAAACAAATAAAAATCAAATTCAAGAAAATAGAACACATTTTTTTTACTTAAACAACACAGTAATTAGTCGATAGGCTTCTCCTTTGGAGTTGCTTGCAACCGAAAGACAACTGTCAGTAAACAGTTTTCAGAATGCCATAAACAGTTTTGCAATCATGGTTTTGCCTCCATGTATTTGCTTTAAAACTCATTGGGGCGGCAAAAGGTAATCCTAGGCCGACTGGGTGTGGGGGAGTGATCATAGATGATAAGGGCCGATGTGTGGTAGCGATGGCACTCCCCTTGGGAACCCACCAACCACCTTGCTGAGGCCATGGGTGCCTTCCAGGCTCTGATCCTTGCTAAACAACTTAATTGTCATAAGGCATGGATTGAAGGTGATTCAAAAAACATTATAATGTGCTTGAAGGGTCTAATCAAGGCTTCATGGACTATAAATAACATAATTACCTCTTCAGAAAATATTATAAATTCCTTTTATTATTGCTACATGGCCCATGCTCATTGAGAAGTTAATGATGTGGCTGACTGGCTTGCCAATGCGGGGGTTAAGCCGACTCATTACTCATGTGGTGGGGTGAAAAGGCTTTTAGTAATGATGCAAAGGCATTATTGAAATATGATCGAATCCATAGAAGGATGGGTAAAATATCCATTGATTCCATTGAAGGCACAAATTGAAAGAGCAATTATGGCAAGTGGTGGCAGTAGTTTGATCGACAAGCTGGATTTTAATTATGACAAGGCCTTGCATGTTTTATGGGTGTTGAGAGACTTTATTTGGCTTTTGAGCATTAATCTCTTGAACACCATTTTATTTCATATTTTGCAGTGAGCCACTTTCTGGGTGTTTTTGCAGAGAGGTGTGAAGGGTATTATGGGTGGTGATAGGAAGAGAATAGAGTCGTTGGACTGTGATGAATGGATGGCCAAGCCTACGGTGTGACATCTCCTTAGTAGGGGAAATATAACTTATTTCATGGAGAGACTCCATGGGAGAAACCTTGTTGTGACCAAACACTTCAAAAAAGAAAGGCGTGACAGTAAAATTTTCATTGGCGGGAGGTTGGTGAAGGTTGATGAAGTAGTCATTACTGAAATTATGGGGCTGCCTCTGGAAGGGAGGAATTTATACAGGTATAGGAGGCTCACTGACTCGGCGGTTAGATGGTTTCCTAAGGTGGATGATGAAAATAAGTGTCTTGTTAAAATTAACAAGACCTACTATGCGCCGAAGGCTATTAAGTCGATTTGGAGGCAAGTTCTCTATGCTATTATGCAGTATATAACTCTTGATGGTAGATTCACTATCGTTTATTAATACGATTTCATTCTTTTGAAGCATTTTAGGCATGGTATCAAGGTGTCTTTTCCTTTTTATGTACTCTGTTCTTTGAACACTAGCATCAAGGATTTTAGGGCTAACCCTTGGGGAAACCCTACCCTCCATGAGGATCTTATGCTTTTAATCTTTGATTACTATAATTCCACTGCTCTCGAGCATCATGTTCTTGGTAATTCTGACTTGGAGGAAGAGATTTATGAAGAGGGGAATGGTGAAGAGGAGGTTTGGAATATTGACATTGAAGAGTTCCCTGAGTCCTCTACTCCCGCAAAGAAACCTAAAAATGAAGGTAAGGGAAAAGGCCAGTCTCCCGCCCCTACTTCCTCTCACAAAAAGGGTGGAAAAGATAGTAAGTGGAAGATTGTTGAGGAGGATGTTCTTGAAGAAGAGGAAGGTGATGGGGATGATTGGGAAATTGATAAGGAGTTCTCCCCCCCCATGAAAAAACCCAAGAGTAGTGGTAGTTCCCCTATTCATCAATTTGCCAAGGGAAAGGCAATCACCCTGCCCCCTCGCTCTCTTTGGCTTCCAAAAGAGATGGAAAGGACCCCCTGTTGAAAGAAAACAAAAAAATGTGGTTTTCTGAGAGGATGTTCCTATTACCCCTGCTAGCTCCAAGGAGTGCAATGAGGAAGACAAGGATACTAGGGATGGTGTTGATTTTAGTGAGCTGGACTGGTACAACATAGAATCTTCTTGATAGTCCCAATCGGTGCTGAAAGAGGAGGGGTGAATCAACACCTATAAAACTTTAAAACAAATTTGATGGAGTATACTATAACTATAAGAAAAACATATTTTAGCATAAGAATAGAAGCAAGTAGTCAACCACAAAGCAACACCAGATTTATCACATGGAAACCCAAATTGGGTGAAAACCACAGTGTGAGGAAACCTTACAAATTCTGCACTCTTTTGAAGTGCACTGTGTTAGGAGCTTTCCTTGTTAAAGAATTACAATGCATTGTTAGATGCGACCCGGTCAAGAGATTTGATACAATAAGGCCTGTTAGAGCCTGCCTGGTTAGAGGACTTAGAACACTTGAATAGATGTCACCCAGTTAAGGGATTTAGCACAAGGGACTTGTTAATGTCCACCCAAAATACTGAGATTTAGCTATTGTAATTGTTAGAGAACAATAGAAGGATTGAACTTTTAGAAATGGCTTTGCATATCCTGATAAGATCTATGTTATCCTCAACTGAGAAACATCACCGGTTGCTGCTGGTATGTTCTTTTTTATTGTGCTTCTTTGCACACTCTTCTCTCTTCTCTTTTCTATTCACCTCATCTTCTTTAGCGTACAGGTTCACTCTTTACTTTGGCAGACTGAGGGCAAACTATATTCTTGACAGGCAGAGGAATATATAGAGTCATTGCCCTTATTGCTTTTCTCATGCATGACCTATTTATAGATCCCCTTCGGATTCATCACCAAGTGGAGTATTAGTTCACTGAGGAAAAACATCTGATGCATGCTATGCTTTATCTGCTTTAACGAGAGAAAACAATAGATGCGTGTCAAAAAGCTTCCCTTCGTAACAAATAGCTCCATGTTTAAAGCCATAAACTTTGGCATTAAAACCTTCAATCGCGCCTTGTACCGATCATCTTGGTAACTCAAAGTCTACCGAATTTAGTGCAGTAAATCCTAGTCAAAGAGTTAGATAACTGATTGTTGACTATGACTTCCCTAGTTCATCTTATCATGACGAAGTCTTCACTTGATCGGTAAAGATCCTTAAGTTGTGCACAGGTAAGAGCCTTGACCTGTCACCTTTCCTTCCTTTGTCTATACCGGTTGCATCCTTTCCTCGGTTGCATTGTCGATACCAGTTGTATCCTTTCCTCGGTTGCCGATTGCATCTTTCTTAGTGACCGGTTTTTTTGATGATCAGATATAGTCTCTTCTTTCTTGCATAGTGTCACTGGTTGCCAAACCAGTTTCTCCTACCACTTGTTGTGCACTTGTTGTCAGTTGTGTCTGTCTCTTCATAGATCCTGCACTGGTGCCCCTAGATTAACATATCAGCACCTCTTTCCTCTTTTGCTAATCAATGACAATACTGAATTTCCATGTACCGATAGCAAGATTACCGGTTATTATCCCTTAATGCCAACAATCTCCCCCTTTGGCATTGATGGAAAAAACCATGACAACACTACCGGTCCACACATACTAGTGCCCCATCATAATCTCCCCCACTACTACATTTGGGGCCAAATTTTGACAGAAGTTTTCAACGAGTAACTTTTTCTTACGAATTTGGTGTTTTTTTTTTGTAATAGGCCCTGATGATGTTGGTATTCCGATGGGTGTTTAATTGACCATCAGAACTCTAACAGATTCGGGGTATACATTAAAAAAAAAAGTAAACAGCCTCATTATTTTTATTTCGATTGGAGAGCAGGAGAAAAGGAGTGAAAGCTGAGCGCGGGAGAAGGTATGTGATTTCTTCATCTTTCGAGCCTCTGACATCATATTCAAATGCATTTCATTTTATTGTTGAGGGAGTTTCTCTCTGAAATGACCGCATTCTACTAGTGTTGTGCCCTAGCTAGTGCTTTATCTCTATTATTTGATGTTATTGGTGCTTGTGCTCAAGGATATCGATTCATTGTATTCAAATGTTTGGATTCACGTTTGTTGATATTACTGGCATTGTAATACCCCAAAATTGGCACCTATTTAATTTCATCAATTTTGGTGTATTTCTTCAATTCTATGTCATCAAAGTCCTATCTCGCTAGGCAATTTTCTCTCTCCTACTTGACTCTATTTGACTTGATGTCAATTGCAAAGACCCTAAATTGCAATAATCAAATGCTAAATTAATTCCTAAAAGTCTTTGACTTATATTAGCTAAATTATCCCTATGATAAATTAATTCAATTCTAAAGTCCTAAGTGCTTTAAATTAAATTAAATCTACCCCTTTAGCTAATACACATCAAAAAAGAATTAATATCATTTAATTATTTGAGTAGACATCTCTCTATTTGAATTTAATTATTCAAATTATTCAAATTAGTCACACCCCCATATGTGGCATAAATTCCACTTTTTAATTAAATAATTCCATGCCTATTTGTCCAAAAAGTGAAGAGCCTTAATGGAAAATGAAGTCACTTAAGACATGTGGCAAAAGGAGTTACATGCGAGATTCCCCCTCTTTTTCTATTTAAGAGCTTGCCTTTTCATTTCAAAGGATGGAATTTTTGAGAGCATAGAGATTATAATAAAATTATACTACATTCTTTGAGATTCATAGCTTTTGATTGTTATCATTTTAGTTAGTTCATTTAGTATAATATTGCATTTTTCATCTTCTTAGTTTACTTACTTGTTCTTACATTTAGTCACATTTTCCTTTGAAAACTCTAAAAAGAACTTGCATTTTCATTTTAGATTACATGCATCCATATTAGATTACTTGCATTTTCATTTTAGATTACATGCATTCATGCTAGATTGCTTGCATTTTTATTTCATGCCTATGCTTTTCTTTTAAAATCCTCCATTGTAGTTCGGTCTTATGGTTGTTGGCTTTCGATCTGAGAGCAATCTTGAAAACACCCCGTCTACATAAGAGGCAACAGATCACTTCACTACAGATTTCGGATTGAATAACTCATATTATTTTCTGTAATCTGATTATGTGAGTAATGATCATGTTGTGTGTGTGTTGAATTTGAGGTCACATTCAATCATACACATTTTTGGCACCCACCATGGGGCAGAAAAGATCAATTTCTGACCTCATTCTTGATTGGTTTTTCAGTTTTAGTATTGGTTCCAGGCCTTGTACAGCCATGTATAGTCTGGAAACCTTGTAATATAATAATGGATGGATAGAATGATGAATTATCTTTTTCATGCTTTTGGTTTGGTTCATTTTTATAAAGAAATGAATAAGTTATGATCATTTTGGTGAAAGTGGGTATTTGCAGATTTGAGATTCTCTGAATATAGTCAGATTGAAACGTCTGATATGGAAAAATTGTGAAGAACCAATATCTCTAATAATATTCATTGAAAAGATACTTGAATTATCTTTCATTTCCTTTTGGTTTGAGTCATTTTTATGCATATTTGTGAAAGTTATGGGCATTTGAGTGAAAACTAGTTTTTAACAATCTGTATTGGAGTTGTAGGAAATGATTTATTCTTAGAAAATGATTTATGAATTGGAAAAATAAATGTCTTACATATTTGGAAACTAGATTCATTAATAGTTACTGTGAAATTGGTTTGGTTTCATTTGAATTTTTTCTGAGAAAGATATGTGATTCCCTAGGTAGGGCCTGGTGTTTTAAATCTGGTTTATGACAGAAAAATGGCAGTCTGAAAAGGTTATTGGTTGAGGAACTAAATTGAATCATAAGACCTTATAATTTTGGGAAATGATAGTTCTTGATGTTGGCTAAAAACTTCATTCTTTCAAAAAATTTTAATATTGTGGTTTTATGGGTCAAATAAATCAATCTTTAAAGACTGTCTTGAAGACAACAATGTTACATATCTTACGGTTTGCCATTGATTTGTCTTGATTCTGTACTTTCAGATGTGTGCTAAATGTTGGATTGCAGATCTTTGGACCTAAGGTGAGTTCTTAAAGTCTCTATAACATTTGGACTTTGGGATTAAAATTGAACCTCTCATGTGTTTGGCTTGAGTGTTTACATGCTTTCATAGAACACATTTCAATTGATGCTCTTAATGGAAAATGAATGAATATAGATTTTTTTTCATACAAGTTTATGTAAGTGAATGCTTGTGTTTAAACCTTAAGTAATTCTTGGTTCCAATATCAAATATCTCATTGAGTGATTGAGGGCATGGATTCATTCCTTGTTTACATGAAGAGTTAAATGCACCACTTTGTGGACTCACTTCATGTTTACTTGAAAAGTTAAATATTCCATGATTCAAACCCTTTTGCACTTATGAGTAGTATTGATTAATAGTCTTAGATTACTTGTGATTGATCTAGATTGCTATCTTGGGTTATTGGACTCGCTAATCCACCGACCCCTCATTTCCGCCTTGTGGTTGCAATCTCAGTGCCACATTAAAGGGGAGGGGTCTATAGGAAAGAAGCGTTAATTGTTCCACTAGGCAACCCTTTTGTACTTTTTGGAACTCACTTGTTTTCTAGGTTGTGGACTCGTTTGTAGCTTGTGTGAGGCCGACTACTTTTCGGTTATTTGGGCCGACTACTTATAACTCATTCTAACCCTAAAGCGGGAAAATATTGTATAATATGGCTTAGGGTTAGGGATTTTTCATGATGTATGATTTTAGTACTTGCGGTAGAATTGGGCTGTAAGGGATTACAGATTGTAATCAGGTTGTAATCACTGGATAATAATAATATTGGACTCGCTGTTGGTGGACGTAGCCCAGGGATTGGGTGAACCACGTTAAATCTGTGTGTCTTGTGTTCTATTATGTGTGGTTTATTATTTTATGATATTAGTTATATTTGCACATAATTGTTATTTCTGCCTTGTTAATCCTAACAGTGTTCCGCCGGAGTATAAATATTGGGAGGTGAATCCAAAGACACCTCTCTTGGGAATGAGTTAGATTTCACTCTTGGCTAAGCCTCAAAGAACTTTATACCTTTGAGAAGTGAAGGAGGAGATTTGGGTTACCGTCTCCCCCCGACTGTGTGATTTCAAATTCTTCTCATCTACGGATTTGTGCCTCACGTACCTTGCGTATATCGAGGAATCCTTTTAGAAAAGCCATGTATATCCTTGTAGACAACTTGCTAGGATGTTGTTGTGTTCTAAGTGCCTGCTAAAACATTCTCAAGAACATACACAAGTAGAGTCCTTAGGGAGTAGAAATACTAAGTCACTATTCTTGTTCATGCGCAAGGTTGCTTTGTCCCTTGCCCATTGCTTGAAGACTGTTTGCTTGAAATCCTTGATTGCTATCTTACGTGCTTGATCAATGACATAAATCTGATCTACCTTTTTGTTCATGATCTATTTTTCTATTTTCCCGTCGTTCACCATCAAAAACTGGTTGTCTTGAGTTAGGAATCGATCGATCTTTACTTTGACTCACATTGTCTCTCATCTATTCATCTTGTCTCTTTATGCCTTTTGTACCTCATGTTGCGATAGTCTTATCTCGGCTGTTCTAGCCACTTCTTTTGATGATTCGTGCTAGGTCCATCTTGCATCTTGGCTATTCTAGCCATTCATCTCCTTTCGTTATCTTGGAGACAGAGTCTAGCTTTATCCCGAATCTTCTCTCATTACATCTTTGTCTATGACTGTCATGACTCGAAGTGGCAAGACTTATCCCGTTCAGAATATTGATCAATATAGAAGCAAACCTCGTAATCAAGGAAGAGGTCATTCCAAACCTGTTACACAATCTAAGTGTTGTGAGGAATCCTCACATTCTTCATCATTCCAAGAGTATTACAATCCATTGTTTCAGATACAGTCTGACTTATTATTTCAAGAATATTATAACCCGTTGTTTCAACATCAGCAAGACTCTGAAGGCTCACTTTCTAAAATTGAACCTATTGATCCTTTCAAACCCATTGACTCTTTCGATCTTATTTTCATGACCTCTCATAATACTACCAAAAAGATGGGAGATCCATTCCACTTCCTGGGGGGAGGTAAATTCAGCAATAGTCATGAGCAATCTCCAAATGACTGAGGTCATGGTCAGTCTCGAAATGACAAGCGTTATGATCAATACCACAATATTCACTATCCGGTCAACATTCGAGACCTTTGCGATTTGAAACAACGACAAGGGGAGCCTCTCCTAACATTTCTCCAGAGATGGAGATAACTATGCATGAAGTATCCGCATGAATTACCCGAGTCTGAAAAGCTTGATATCTTCTTGGACAATCTTGTCCCAAATTTTGGATACCAAGTACGATTACAAGGTCCCCTCACTTTTGACAATATGATTAGGTGGGCTATGAGGATAGAAGCGTTTATGGTCAAGAAGGGAGAATTGACTTTGAATAAAGACAACAAGCAACAACCTTCTCCCTCGAACAAGGATAAGGATATGATTGTCAATAGAAACATAGATGTTCTGAATGACAAGGTTGTTGACAATGTGATGCCAAAACCCTCAAAGTCTGTCTTTAATCTCAGCTGTAGCATACAAATGATCAAAGCCACTGAGAAGGCTATGATGGAAACTCAACCACCTTCAAGATTCGCTAGAAACAAACCTTGGCTCTCTCAACCTGAGCGTGACTCCACTTTCTTGAGAGAACCTCTCGATGTGGTTTATAGGACTTTGGTGTAGAACCATAATAGGAATTCAGATCATCAGGAATTTAAAGACTCCTTTCCTCCTCATGGGAAAAGTGAATTATCCAAGTCTAAAGGTACCAACAATGTGGTCAACTATACGTACGATACTAGCAACATTGTCACCAATGAGATTGAACCTGTTGATGTTGAATACTGTGACATGATCATTGCTCCAAGGAGTGAGAATGCTCCTAAACCCAAAACTCCATTTGTCTTGCGAGGCCCTGTGCCTCCCTCTTGTAACCCCACACCATCTCCAGCTTGTGCGAATGCTATCACTCAATCTTGTGCGAAGATTGTTCTCAAAGATCCTAAACCTTTGACATCTAGACCAAAACTATCTATGGATAAAGCCCTTGCTGAGGCAAACGTCCCCAAAGATCTCAATCTCGACCAGTTTCAATCTATGGTGGGTCATTTGACCTCACCTCATTATTTTTCCTTCTCTAAAGAAGATGATCACTCTCCAAGCCATCCGCATGATGCTCCCCTACACATTGAAGTTATGGAAGCTCCTGAGCATGTTCCCTGCATCCTCATTGACAATAGTGTTAGCCAAAATACTTGCTCTGCTAAGATGCTTACCCAAATGAAAGACAACTTTGTTCTTGCCAATAGAGAGTCCACTGAGTTCTATGATGCTAAGCTAAAAGAAATAGAAAAGACCTTGAAGATCAAAGATATTGGCATGGGGGAATATCAGTTTGAGTCCATGTTGACATTGACAACTCTCCCTCCATCTCCACGTTCCTGTGAGGAACCTTTTGAAGATGGATTTGGTATTAGCTATTAGAGCTATGAGCTTGACTAACCTAGCTGCAACTTTCATTCATGCAAGGATTCAGATAATGAAGAAGCACAGATTTAGCCTATGACACATGAGAGACCCTTGAATATTCAAAATTCTGATTCAGACTATCAAGAAGAGTCCTATCTACCTTCTCAAGTGCCTCAAGAACATGATCCTAGTCCTCACTAGGAGGATTTTATCCACTTTATAGAACATAATTCTACTACTTCTAACTCTCATGGCACACATCTTGATTGGGAGCAACTGCTGGATGCTTCCCTTATCTTGGGTATGCCCCAGGGTATGCCTACTCTAGATTATTCCACCACTTTTGCTACTGAGCAAACTCCTACTACTGCCGACTCTAATGGCACACATACTGATTGAGAGCAACTGTTGGATGCTTCCCTCCTCTTGGGTATGCCTCAAGGTATGCCTATTCTAGATTACTTTGCTGCTTCTACTACTGAACAAGATCTTATTGTTAAAGAAACACTTCATATATTAGATGACAACAATGAAGAAAGTTTGCCTCCGACTATGTCTCTAGCTGAATGGGACTCTATATCAGATGCTACTACGAAAATACTAATTGATGCTATGCACCTATATGCTAGTCTTAACAACTCAGAAAGAGGAGAAAGTTATGATCCTCCAGATCAAGCTATTGATGATGATCCTTTCCACCCTCCTGTGGAGATCATTCCTATGGCTCCTAGGCCATCTACTCCAAGCTATACTCCTACTGCTCCAACAAATCATGGGTATGTAAGACCCCATTTTGTTACAGCTTCATGGAATATTGGTAGATCCAGAATTGAAATGGTTCATGTTCGTGCACTCTTACCACCAAAAAGGGGACCTAACTCTTGGAATAGACCATCTTGGTTAGGCTCACATAATATTCCTCCAAACTTATCTGACTCTTCTAAGATAACTCATAGTCAATAATGTTCTATGGAAGATTACTTTCTTGATCTATCTGATGCATTCATGAATGATGAGGATGATACTGATATATTTGCGCTTGAGCCCATCCCATCAATTTTTCTTCCCCTTTCATTTCCTAGAAAAGTGGCCCATCCACTTCCATTTCCACCTCTCCACCTGAACCAGTCACATAAGCCTCTTTCATCCACCATTCCTGAGTCTTTTGGAAGTAACTTGGATGTACAACATAAGAAGAAAAATAATAAGAATCCACTTATATCTCAAGGTCACCATGTCCCATCTAATCGACATGTGACTACGAAGAAAGGAAAGTAACAGAGGTGTTCAAAAGACCGCGAAGGTCCTCAAGAAGAAGAAGATAATCAAAAGCCAGAAAATAAAATAAGAAATGGATCTCAAAATCCATTCTACAGGCATTGTCATCAAAAGCACCTCAAAGTAAAGAAGAAAAAATTCAAAAGCTATGTGGATTCCAAAGAAAGGAAAAATCAAAGTTGTCATTCGAGCTTCCAAAATTCTCATACTTCCCTCCATTCCATCACCCTTGCCTCTCATACTTTACCCTCTTCACTCCATCTTGCCTTTTCCCAAAGTGCATATCAGTATCTCCTTATTTCTAATGACATGACTAAGAAAAATCTAGAACGTACTCTCCCTAAGCGTTTAGAGCATGGGAAATCCGATGAAGAGTTAAGATGTGTTCATGAGGATATTTGTGAGTCTTTCTTAAGTGATCTTTCCTTGACTATGGATCTCTTGACGGTTGGGCACTACTGGTTGGATCTCCTATTACTACTCCAACATATGGTTTTGATTCTGCTAACTACTACTACAAATGACTGTGTTCTCAGAGATCTACCACTGAGGGAGAGGCACTCAAAGAGCCAATCAATGCTCTTCATTTGAAGAAGTTCTATAGCTAACATTCTCTATGTGCTCATGTACAAACTTATTGGTCTTGAAAAAAATCCTAAAAATTGATATATTGCAAAAAATCCTAAAAATTGCAAAATGTCCTGAACAAATGATCATCTTAGTGAAATCCTGGTAAACAGGCTCTTTGATGTATCTATTATCCTGGTGAATACATGGTAAACAGGTGCCTTGATAATACAAAAAAAATAGAAAATGTGAAAAATACAAAAAAATAAAAAATAAAAAATACAAAAAAAGCAAAAAAAGAGAAAATACAAAAAAAATTGAAAAAGAGAAAAATGTGCCATTGATGAAAACCTGGTAAACAGGCATCATGGTAGCAAAAATAGAATCTCTGCCAAGTTGGTGAAAACCTGGTAAACAGGCGCCACTTGTTTCCTAAAGTAACATCCTCTCTCGGTGTCGCTTGGCTCTTAGTTTATTGCTTTAGTTTTCTTTCCAGCTTTAGTTTGCTTCCTTTGTTTCCTACTTTAGTTTGTTTCCCGCTTTGGTTTGATAGCTCATGCACTTTCCTTCGGTTGTTTTCGAGTTTTTGCTCGACTCTTCATAGATTGGAATTGGTTCACGTTTGGGGGCACCCGCTTGGTCTAGGGGGCATTGTCCTATCACTTTCAGAAACTCTTTCGAGCATCAGTCACCAACAACTCTCGCTACATCTGCCTATTGATACCTAGCTCTCATTCGACCTCTCTCTTTCAGGATCTCTCCCTTGCATCAGTCACCAGTGCTTCTCACTGTGTCTGCCTATTGTCGTTATCTCATCGAGACTTCAAAAGTCATCTTTTCGATTCGACTCCAATTCACTTGAACACGAGCATAAACTGAAACTAAAACTAAATGTGTGTTCCTTTGAGGCATGTTGAGCTTTGTTTTCTTTGAGTGCTTGTCTGTTTGCTTTGCTTTTTCTTTGCTTTCTGCTTGTTGGTTTAGTTCCAATGATCCAAAGAATTCATATAAGAGGGGTGTATGTCTGTAAGAGCCTTCATCTCATATTGGATGGCCATGCGTACCTCGACTCCTTTTATATGAACACTTTGGTGAGGTTGGTTCTTCTCCTTATCTTTTGAGTGACTTCTTTCTACTACTGGTGAAATTGTAAATGCTTGCCCTGTTGAGTGAACGTAAGGGTCACTGCGAGCAATCTTTGGCAAAAGAAGGAACTCCTGCGTGCTTGGTGTGTTTGTTCGCAAGAGACATTTAGGTCATTCTAGCATTTATGCTCTAATGCTTATGTTAACTTGCTAGATTAAAAGGAATAGGTGTTCAGGTCATTCTGGCTCCTTGTGCCTTAATGCTTACATCTTATTTGGACAAACCTAAGACTTATGTCATATTCATATTCTCATGATAGCAATATTAGTGAGGATTGTATGACATCTTGTGATTGTTCGAACTTGAAAGGCTCTATGATGATAAATACGGTGAGTCCAACAACCAAGTCCTAGGGTTTGCATTTTCATTTAGACTTGCATCTTTCATTCTAGGCTTGCATTTGGAAGCGCTTTCTTGATTGCTTTTTGTTCATTGGAGGTTCTCCTCTTCCATCCTAGTTTCATCATGATTGCACAAGTTTTCAGGATCGAAATCAAAATCTGACATCTCTACATAGCTCGAAATCGTGTTTTAAATCCTGAGACCCTTTGGGATCGGATGCTTGTGCAGTTAGCCTTCTGGCGTCATCTTCCTGCCAGATCCTCATCTTTGCATCATGTTCTTGAGATCTTTTCTCTTTTCATCAAAGTCAACTCTAGTCAAATTTGGTCAACCATGGTCAAATTTGGTCAACAGGACCTCTGCATTGCTCCGATTTGCTTCTGCATCTTCTCGATGCTTCTTTAATCTGCTCTGAATTCTTCTGGATCTTTGATCTTATCTTTATCTGCAACCTCTTGTTTTCAATCATCTACTGATGTGTCATCTTTCGATTTCGCTCCCGAGGGGGAAGGATGATTGCATCATTGAATCTTGTCGAATCAATTCTTGAATCAGTCTGACCTGAATCTTCAGTTCTCATTGCTGGGGGCATCTCGGTGCCTTGTATCCTATTATCTTATCATCTATCTCTTAGGTATCTGAGCAATCTAACTCAGATTCTTGAGAATCAAGCTTCGTTCTGGAGATGGTTCTTGAAATCTTTTAGGTATTGGGGCAATCTAACCCTGATTCCTGGGAGTCAAGCTTCATTCTAGAGATGGCTCTCAAAATCTCTTTTAGACCGTTATCTAGGCAATCTAACCTAGGTCTCAGAGGGCTAAGCTACGTATTAGGGCAATCTAACCCTGATTCTGGAGACAATCCTAAATTTGCATCTTCATCAATTGGTATTGGGGCAATCTAACCCTGATTTTGGTTCTCTTCTAAGACCGTTGTCTTCGCAATCTAAATTAGACTTTGGAAAATTCATGCTTTGATCTGCTTTGATCTGTCACTTCAGACTATTCTTTGAATCAATGCACTGCTCGCACATCAATTCAAAGAGGGGCAAATGTAATACCCCAAAATTGGCACCTATTTAATTTCATCAATTTTGGTGTATTTCTTCAATTCTATGTCATCAAAGTCCTATCTCGCTAGGCAATTTTCTCTCTCCTACTTGACTCTATTTGACTTGATGTCAATTGCAAAGACCCTAAATTGCAATAATCAAATGCTAAATTAATTCCTAAAAGTCTTTGACTTATATTAGCTAAATTATCCCTATGATAAATTAATTCAATTCTAAAGTCCTAAGTGCTTTAAATTAAATTAAATCTACCCCTTTAGCTAATACACATCAAAAAGGAATTAATATCATTTAATTATTTGAGTGGACATCTCTCTATTTGAATTTAATTATTCAAATTATTCAAATTAGTCACACCCCCATATGTGGCATAAATTCCACTTTTTAATTAAATAATTCCATGCCTATTTGTCCAAAAAGTGAAGAGCCTTAATGGAAAATGAAGTCACTTAGGACATGTGGCAAAAGGAGTTACATGCGAGATTCCCCCTCTTTTTCTATTTAAGAGCTTGCCTTTTCATTTCAAATGATGGAATTTTTGAGAGCATAGAGATTATAGTAAAATTATACTACATTCTTTGAGATTCATAGCTTTTGATTGTTATCATTTTAGTTAGTTCATTTAGTATAATATTGCATTTTTCATCTTCTTAGTTTACTTACTTGTTCTTACATTTAGTCACATTTTCCTTTGAAAAATCTAAAAAGAACTTGCATTTTCATTTTAGATTACATGCATCCATATTAGATTACTTGCATTTTCATTTTAGATTACATGCATTCATGCTAGATTGCTTGCATTTTTTATTTCATGCCTATGCTTTTCTTTTAAAATCCTCCATTGTAGTTCGGTCTTATGGTTGTTGGCTTTCGATCTGAGAGCAATCTTGAAAACACCCCGTCTACATAGGAGGCAACAGATCGCTTCACTATAGATTTCGGATTGAATAACTCATATTCTTTTCTGTAATCTGATCATGTGAGTAATGATCATGTTGTGTGTGTGTTGAATTTGAGGTCACATTCAATCATACACAGGCATATGTGTTTAATGACACCATTGTATATTGCTGTCACTGAAATGACCGCATTCTACTGGTGTCGTGCCCTAGCCCGTGCTTTAATTCCATTATTTGATGTTATTGGTGCTTGTGCTCAAGGATATCCATTTTTTTGAAATGTTGACTGTGGTTATCAAATGGATAGCTAGGTGCCATTTGTATTCATAGCTTAGGGCATCAAATGTATTGTATCATTGATAGTTGAGACTTTGTTAAAAGGAAATAGGACAAAGAACGATTTTTATTTAGTTTCTCTATTTTGATCCCTAAGTGGCTTACAACCCTAGAGAAGTATATGCAGATTTACGGATCCAATTGCAGGATACATAGCAGCCGATAATTCACAAGAAATCCATGCATCCAATTTGAATAGAAATTAATACAAAGAAATAGGGTCCTCCAATGGCCCAATCATCTGGACCTTGACTGTCCCCTCAACCAGTGACCCTTCAAAACTGGGTTATCATGCAATTAGTGAGTGATCCTTCATTCTCCTGGTCTGCCCTACATCCAAACATATTGGAAATACACAATACAATGATAACAAGTCTTTTACAATCCCCCTTCCCCCAAGGAACACTATCAACCATCCCTTCCACATAGCATTTCACTATTTTATGAGTGGATTGTGCAGGAACAATTAGCATTAAACAAGGAGCAAACTCCTCAACAGATCTTGGAAACCATTGAATTCAATAATAAATGAAACCTAACACCAACACTATTCCTTTCATAGTTGCAGGATACATAGCAGTCGATAATTCACAAGAAATCCATGCATCAAATTTTTATAAGGATATCCTACTAATCAATAGGAATTTTCTTGATATGACCAATGATTATGCATTTTGATGGCAGTGTGCTAGTTCAAAAGTATAATATAAATCTGAAACAATTTTTTCTGATTTTCTCAAACTATAAATGTGGTTAAAGGGAAAATATTATGTGGAAAACCCACAAACCAAGCTAGCAAATGATTGTACATCAAATTATTCCTATATTCATTCAAGTATTGCTATGCTTCAGCTACCTGACCTTTGAGCTTCATCTAGAGGAATGTGTAGCTTTAAGATAGAGTTACTTCTTGGGCCTTACAATAGGGTGGAATATGATCAAGATTTGTTTAGGCTGTATCTTTCTTAGTCCCATTGTTAGGTTCTTACGGTTCATGGTTTGAATCTATTATGGTTGTGTAAGGGAATTTTAGATGCTTTTTCTAACATAATTATTGGACACCATGATTGGAACAACTGGTTGTTGGCTATTGTACACATGAATCATAATTGTCAATGGTTCTTTGTGTTCAAGAATTCGTTGATCAATCTTTGAGATTTATTGTCCCAGCTTTAAAAGAGTGATAAAAGATATAGTGAGTGCTATCTTTTCCAAGTGTTTTGTGGGTGCCATTATCTTCTAGGAGTAATTGTTGGAACCAACTTATGTTCTTTGCCTCTAGTAAATATTGCAGACACAATCATCTTCTTGGTGAAGGGTTGCTTCCATCCCCATGAGGCACTATTGCATGGTTTCCATTCCCTTGTAGTATAGTGAACCTAATTTAATACAAGTGTGCACTATTTTGGGATCCATAATTTATGGCCCCTACATTGTGGTTGTTAGCCTAAGACAGGCCTACCTTTGCATATAATAAGAGGCCAACATGAAACAAACATCCAGAAGTTAGGGGGTTGTTCCCTGTCCATAATTTATTATTTAAGTGCTAAGTGATGATGGGTATATCGTGTAATTCATACCTAGTGTGTCTCTTTCTTTCTCTCCACATTTCACATTAGGAGTATATGCTATAAAATACCAATGAAATCAACTATTGGTCAAATCTAATCAAAATTGCAGTATAAAGATTAAAATAGATCTTGAAGAAATATGGGAACCATTTTTGACAGATATTGTACAAATGAAGAGAATACTCCCAAGAGGAAATGCTTCAATGTGGAACAATTGAAGGACAATATTTTACTTTTATATGCACATCTGCAATGTTTTTGATATATTTCTGAGATAACAAAACCATAGAAAGAATAACATATAGAAGAAAGTAAAGAATAATGATCATATTTTGAGATATTGTGGAAACTTAAAGGAAAGAATGCTTGGTGGGGTTATCATGCAATCAGTGAGTGATCATTCATTCTCCTGGTCTGCCCTACATCCAAACATATTGGAAATACACAATATAATGATAACAAGCCTTTCACAATCCCCCTTCCCTCAAGGAACACTATCAACATCCAGACCTTGACTGTCCCCTCAACCAGTGACCCTTCAAAACAGGGTTATCATGAAATTAGTGAGTGATCCTTCATTCTCCTGGTCTACCCTAAATCTAAACATGTTGGAAATACACAATACAATGATAACAAGTCTTTTACAATCCCCCTTCCCTCAACGAATTACTATCAACATCCAGACCTTGACTGTCCCCTCAACTAGTGACCCTTCAAAACCGGGTTATCATGCAATCAGTGAATGATCCTTCATTCTCCTGGGTTGCCCTGCATCCAAACATATAGGAAATATACAATACGATGATAACAAGTCTTTCACAATCCCCCTTCCCTCAAGGAACACTATCAACAAGTGAACCTTCTTCTTATCAACCATATCCAATGTTTCATTGAAGTCACGACCAAGAATGAAGGTCACCTTACCCATACCATTCATGGATTTTGAAATGTTCTTCCAAAATCCTAAATTTTTTTCTATTGCTTCTTTAAATACTTCTTCTACCACAATGTCCTCTTGCACCATCTTCTTGATCTTCCTGGCTAAAGTAGATGAATCCACACACAATAACCCAAAATGAAGGGTTTTGTATCCTTTAATGAATCTCAGTCACTGGTAACACATGGACAGTCAAACCAGTAGTCTCCAAAGCATTCAATAAGTGAATATGAATGTTTGAAAACTTTCCTCTCAACTTCCCCAACCACTCCTAATCGGTTAGAGGGATATTTCTAGAATCTCCACTATTCCTATCCTTACCAACAATTCTTAAACATACTTTATCTGATATGATAATAACATGCTAAACTGAACCAATGGCATGTTCTTCGTGTGATACAAGGAAGATTTGCCTATCAAATCTTCCTTCGTGCAAGCTGAGCGCGAGAGAAGGTATGTGATTTCTTCATCTTTGATTGGTATCTTTGACGGGCAAGGTCTTTCGAGCCTCTGGCATCATATTCCACTGCAAATTTCAAATGCATTGCATTTTATTTGATCATGAATGCTCATTGAAATGACCACATTCTACTGGTGTCGTGCCCTAGCCCGTGCTTTATCTCCATTATTTGATATTATTGGTGCTTGTGCTCAAGGATATCGATTCACTATTTTTAAATGTTTGGATTCACGTTTGTTGATATTACAATTCATCATATCAGATAAATTATGTTTAAGAAGTTTTAGTGTCTAAAAACTCAACTAATCCCTCTAACCGATTAGGAGTGGTTGGGGAAGTTGAGAGGAAAGTTTTCAAACATTCATATTCACTTATTGAATGCTTTGGAGACTACTGGTTTGACTGTCCATGCATTAATGTTTAGAAGAGATCAATGAAGTATTTAAAGACATTCTTACATGTTTGAAGAGGTTTAAGAGGCACTTATCATGACTGTACCCTCAAAAAAAATGACATAGACTAGTTTTACTAAGTTTCCTTTCTCTATTTTGAGGTTTCCTTTCTCTACCGCAGGGGTACAGTCAGAGGGTTCATTGAAAAAATGATCCTTTGAATGGTTACTATGAATATGAATGATTTGATATAGCATATTGCTCATTTTACTTGAAGTTTGGAATAGCTTGTGCAAGGGTGAAAGTAGTTTTGATCATTTTGGTCATGACTGTTCCTCTACATAGTCAGAAAATGTAACTGTCTAATGATTATATGTAATGTTGAATGGATTAAATGATTTATTCTTGGTAGAAGTGAATGGAAGGAATAGTGTTGGTGTTAGGTTTCATTTATTGTTGAATTCAATGGTTTCCAAGATGTGTTGAGGAGTTTGCTCCTTGTTTAATGTTAACTGTTCCTGTACAATCCACTCATACAACAATGGAATGCTATGTGATTGACAATTTCATACAATTGGTCCTTTGGCATGTATTAAATACAATCTAGTCACTTATTGAATGCTTTGGAGACTACTGGTTTGACTGTCCATGCATTACCAGTGTGTGAGATTCATTAAAGGATACAAAACCCTTCATTTTGGGGTTATTGTGTGTGGATTCAAATGTAGGTTTGATTTGGTTAATGTTTAGAAGAGATCAATAAAGTATTTAAAGATAATCTTACGTGTTTGGAGAGGTTTGAGAGGCACTTATCATGACTGTACCCTCACAAACAATGGCATAGATTGATTTTACTAAGTTTCCTTTCTCTATTTTGAGGTTTCCTTTCTCTGCCGCAAGGGTACAGTTAGAGGGTTCATTAACAAAATGATCCTTTGAATGGTTACTATGAATATGAATGATTTGATATAGCATATTTCTCATTTTACTTGAAATTTGGAATAGCTGGTACTTGAAGTTTGGAATAGCTTGTGCTTGTGCTGGAATTCTTGGTAGAAGTGAATGGAAGGAATAGTGTTGGTGTTAGGTTTCATTTATTATTGAATTCAATGGTTTCCAAGATGTGTTGAGGAGTTTGCTCCTTGTTTAATGTTAACTGTTCCTGCACAATCCACTCATACAATAGTGAAATGCTATGTGATTGACAATTTCATACAACTAGTCCTTTGGCGTGTATTAAACAAAATAGAATTTTCAGCATATTATTATAATTCTATTTCTTTGTTGTAAACATGCCATTGGTTTAGTTTTGTAAAAAAAAAATTGTGTACAATTTTTTTTTTTCTATTTTTTCCATTTGATAACCACAGTCAACATTTCAAAATAGTGAATAACATCAAATAATGGAGATAAATCATGGGCTAGGGTACGACACCAATAGATTAAAACCGAACCAATGACATGTTTACAACAAAGAAATAGAATGATAATAATATGCTGAAAATTCTATTTTGTTTAATACACGCCAAAGGACCATTTGTATGAAATTGTCAATCACATAGCATTTCACTGTTGTATGAGTGGATTGTGCAGGAATAGTTAACATTAAACATAGCCAGTGTTCTCTTTACTTTCTCAAATCTCTGCAAGCCAAGAACATTAGAGTTGTATAATACATTGTTAGTATCCTTATTCCATGGGTCCTAGGTCTTTGGGTCCATGGAAAGGAAATAGATTACAAAATACACTTCAAAACAAAGGAAAAACTTAGCAAATTCAGTTTAACTCACTATAGATGAAGGAGCAGTCATGCTAATAGTTCCTCTAAGTCTTCCAAAACATCTATTGAACTCCCCTAAAGTCCTATTGGATCCCCAAATTGCTTAATCCAATCAAATTACATCAGGATCATGAGAAACTTCAAAGGATTAAAAACATTACTTGGAACAGTCAAATCATTATGCTTTCAAATCAATTACCTATTGACATATCCCTTGTGAGGGAGAGAAGCAAAACACATAAAAAACATGCACATAAACACAATAGTTGAAAAACTTAAATGGAATACACCAAGAAGTACCAAATGATGAATGCTCAATTGTTGTAATGGAAAAGCATCAGAACCGTCCATTTCTAGAACTTGATTTTATAGTCTAAATGATTTTTTTATAGTCGTAATGATTTTTCTAGAACTTGATTTTGTAGTCTTAATGATTTTTCTATAGTCCTAATGATTTTTCTAGAACTTGATTTTCTAGTCTTAATGATTTTTCTATAGTCCTAATGATTTTTCTATACTCTTAATGATTTTTCTTTCATCGTAATGTTTGTTGCTCTTGATAAATTAGGCCTTGAATTTGAATTTTTTTTCACTATTTTATTTCAGCTTGATATTTCATTCATTTTTCATATACAAAGAGACTACACATGCTGATAAAAAAATGAGCTATTTGATTAAGGTTAACTATTCATGATTGTAAATAGTCAATATTTATGATGTTACTCCTTGGTGTATTTCATTTTAAAATAATCATGTTTCTATGGCTATGATAAATGTCCCTTTGTGTTGAGAAAATTAGAGTTGAAAAAATGGTTGCAAACAAATCATCCTTCTTCCACCAACATTCTAGTCAATGTACAAGTAACAAGTCATTCCATTCAAGAAAGACCATGTCTGACAATATCAACACATAACAAAATAAGGAGTATGCAAAATTTAGTGATTGTATCTTCCATTTGGGCCACTTCATATGCATATTTGCCTGAGCGCTATTGGGAGCTTACCCAACAACACATGTACTATTGTGAAAATCACCACAAATCTATTTGCTGCTGGGTCTACCATATACCTTCTATGATCAACTCTAACATGCACGGGTGATGAACATTCAAATTTGCCTAAGCAGTACTTTGAGTAGTCCTCCTACACATGTACTATTGTGAAAATCATCACAAGTCCATTTGTTGGAGGGCTACTCAAAGTACACATGTTTGGAGGTATGAAGGAAACAAGAGAATTTGAAGAGTCACAAGTCTTAAGATTGTACTTAATATAGCCAAGCTTCATTCAATGGTACATTCAAACATGAAACAAACCATTCTTAAACCATATTAAACTAGTAAACCAAAGGACATATTGATTATAAGTAAATTAGTAAACCAAAGGACATGCTTTTACTACTAAGTCTCTATTTTTTGGGCATACTGATTATAAGTACTTGACATATATCACAAACGTTGCTAATTAAGGTTGGTGAGATGATTACGCCTATCCTGAAAAAGACTGTCAAATCATTATGCTTTCAAATCAATTACCTATCGATGCATCCCTTGCGAGGGAGAGAAGCCAAACACATAAAGAACATGCACATAAACACGACAACTAAAAAACTTAAATGGAATACACCAAGAAGTACCAAATGATGAATGCTCAATTGTTGTAATGGAAAAGCAATATCAGAACCGTCCATTTATAGAACTTGATTTTTCTATAGTCCTAATGATTTTTCTTATTTCTTGTCTGTGCTTGGTGACAGGATTTTGAACATTGTTGACATACTTAAATGGAATACACAATACCAAATGATGAATGCTCAATTGTTGTAATGGAAAAGCATCAGAACCGTCCATTTCTAAAATTTGATTTTGTATAGTCTTAATTATTTTTCTATAGTCCTAATGATTTTGAAAATTGTTGACAAAGAGTGTTTCTTTTTTTGATTATAGTATAAATGATTTTTCTATAGTCGTAATGATTTTTCTTATTTCTTGTCTTTTGTCCCTTTTTTATTTCCTATGTCTGTGCTTCATGACAGGATCTTGTCACCTTATTTTGATGGTATATTTCATTCAGTCTATGTGGAATACTATTTTGTTCACTATTTTATTTCAGCTTCATATTTCTTTCATTTTTCATATACACAGAGACTACACATGCTGATAAAAAAATGAGATATTTGATTTAGGTTTACTTTTCATTATTGTAAATGGTTAATATTTTTGATGGTACTCCTTGGTGTATTTCATATAAAAATAATCATATAAAAATAATAAATGTAGTAACGATGGTGCAGTGTATTATTGATATATAGACTCGATGACTCTTGTCAATGTGCCAAACTATCGATGTGGTGGTGGGCAGTGTGTGTTGAAGACTTCATGGACATCGAACAACCCTGGATGATAATTTTGGTGCTGCCCAAATAGAAAAAAGGTTGCTGATGTGTATATATTTAATGTTTCTAATGTAAATACTATTCATTATAATATAAGAACTAATGTAGACTGGGCATCATAGGGAAATAATGGCTGCAGATACTTTAGTTGGGTCAATGACAACTCATCTGCATCTATCTGCCCATCTCCACTTATCTGCGATGAAGGATTTGAGTGCAAAATGTGTCAGGCTAGGGAAAATTCTGAAATTATATTTTTACGATGCCTTCTCTGTATTGTAATTGCATATCTTTGTTGCGACCATATGTAGAGATGAACTTAGGAATTAGTTAGTTTAGTATTTTCATATTGTAACTAATATTTTAATATGGATATGACGTAACTTCTCTTTTCCTCAAGTGTGCATATATATGGTTTACATCTTTTTTTAGAATAATTCATGTTTATGGCTCAGGTGAGCCCCAATCTGTTATCAATCACATGATTTAACATATAGTGTTTTCTTGGTTGTTCCATTTGTTCCTTGACCTTGACTATGGATTGACTATCATTTTCAAGCTTGAGCTTGGCTTCGTACCATCCACCGTCCGTAGATTTGTACACAATGCTAATTTATGAATGTAAATAACACATTGAACGTAATCTATGAACGTTGTGTGTATGAAGTCTTGCTGAAGTTTGAGCATCCTCCCTTTATTCTAGTGAGGGATTGGAATGAGTTCATTTTGGATGCAAAGGAGAAAGGGGATACTCAAAGAGGAATTACACCAGCAAATGGGAGAAGGTATAAACATTTTAATAGATTTTTATTATTAAATAATGAAATTTGCATATACTAGTGTTCTAAGCGTCCTCATTACATTATTTAAGGTCTTAGTCCATGGATAAATTAAATTAGATTTACTATCCAAAATACATAAAAAACATGCACATAAACATGACAACTGAGAAACATAAATGTAGATTTCACAATAGCTTAGAAACATAATTGTAGGCATCATAGTCACAATCTTTTGGAGACAACGTAATTGAGTTGTGTACCCAAGCGGTGTAGAGAAACTTATGCACCCCTGATTCCAAGTTGAATACATCTGTTGGAGGACCTTGTATTCATGAGCAACATATGTAGTCAACTTGGAATCAGAGGTGCAGGAGTTGCTCTCCACCATCTGGGTATACAACTCAATTACGTTATCTCCAAAAAGTTGTGACCACGATGCCTACAATTATGTTTCTTAGCTGTTGTGTCCCAGGACGCCTTATGACCCTTTACGACTATTTACAATCCCGAAGAATACATCTTAGAGGTCTTAAAATGTCGTAAAGGGTCATAAGAGGCTCTTAGGAGGGGCCAGATGAGCTTCCACCTTCACGTGGTTGGCCCTGTTAAGTAGAGAATGTTTAACTATTCTCGAAACAAAGAGAAGCTCAATAATTTAAGGTCTCAGTCCATCGAGATGCTGAAAAAATGACAAGAATCAATGATGGAGAGTTTTTAGATTCTGAGAAGACATATATGGAGTGGAGGTCAGATTGAGTACCAGTGCAGAGTGTTAATAATTATAGCCTTTTGGCCAAGATCAAACTGATCAAATAAATACCCTTGTGCGATTTATAATAATAAGGAGATTATTATTTCATTTATATATATGTGTTGGTTGAATTAGTTAAGGGCCCAAGGTCAGCCTCTTGGCTTTAACATTAAATATATTTAATAAGACCAGGTCGGCCCTGTTGAAGATAATTCAATTCATATATATATGGTGTTGGATTCTAGGGAGAGAAGCACCAAAAACATAACATGCTTCCCTCCCCCAAAACCTTGATTCTCTACCTTAAGAAAACTTAGATCAACATATATTGGTGTGAAAGATAAGCAACTTCGGCTAATAGATAAGAACAAGTCTAAGCATGAATAAAGATCAGATTATGATCTGATCCATACAACCAACAATTATTGGCAATGTTAACTGCGAGTTGATTAGGGCTGGAAGCCTTTGTTAGGACTGGATTCTTCCTCAATACACTAACACTAAGGTACTAATCAGGTTCTCCTCAACACCTTTGTTAGTATAGTTTGGAGGCATATAGACTGGAGTATACTTGGTTGATATCTGGGTATCTTCTATCCCTTCTTGTTTACTTTATTCTATGTTTAGATGTGTTATATCTCTATAGTTTGTTCATTCCAAAGTAGAATCTGAAATATATCAACAAGAGATGATGATTCAGTAACCTACATCTAGAAAACCTTCACAATTATCCCTTCTTTGGCCTCCACTTTTTCTTCTTCTCAAAAATAGTTATCTAGAAAATTTGGAGCCTGCCGATTCTTGCCGTACACAACCTGTGCATGTTGATGAAAATGAGGACGTGCATCACAGTAATACAAGTAAATATCTTATACAAATTTAATTACAATTGGTGTTTGGATTAATGTAACAATTTGTATTGCAGCTGTAGAGAGTGTAGAGGTTGTTGTTAATGAGCGGGTTGAGGTTGAGGACAAGGCCAAACAAACTGATCTTGATGTTGATGATGTGACTAGATTAGGTAAAGAGCTATACGATTATGAATGTTGTCAATGCCTTTATTACCAAAGAATCAACGTCCGCCATTAATGAATATTAATGAACACTTACACCATGAAGAAGACAAATGATTAAACAAAAAGAGAGGACCAAATGAACCATCTTGTGGTCAGTCTATATCACATTGAGAAAAAATGTCAAGACTTGAGAATCAAAATAATCAAAAGTTTCTTCAAGACCATGAATGATCAACAACATTCCATCAGAAAACAAAACACTAATCTATGTTATCATTAAGCCATAAAATATGTCTTTAAAGTTCAGAAGCATCACAAAAACTTTCAAGAAACATAGTACTATCCAAAATATGTCTTTAAAGTTTATTTCTAATGATTATGATGATGTTGATGTTGATGTCTATAATTTATTTCACTTACTGATGCTTGCCTAGATTGAATTTTGAATTGCCAGGTTGGAGAACGCTTTCAAAGTTTAGGGTCTATTCCACATGATACTCTTAGTTACAGCTCAAATGCAACTCAACATATTTTTGATGCTGGGAAACCCACTGCAGAAACTCATCCGCAGGTGAAATTTAATGCTGTGAATCTTGGCATTGTTAATGTTATTACTTTTCCTCACGTTTCATATTTGTGAAAATGTTTCTTGGCACTATCTTCTTTTTCAATTCCTATATTTGCAGCTTTTTAGATCATTAACTTAAGCATTACATGTCTTTGTTCAAAGTTTATTTAACACTATTTTATATCTTATTCTTATTACAATGTTCTTTGTTGTGGGGCAGGAGGTCAATCTTCATTGTCTTCATTGTGGGGGACAGTGAAGATTTCTCTGACAAATAGTAGGTCTTCTTTAGTATCTTATAATAACATGCTAAATTGATAAAGGTGTTATGGGAATTTAATCTGTAATTACTAATAGATTAAGCATATTATTACTATGCTTAATGTTCCATTTAAATGCATTTAACACAAATTTTTTTTTTACAAAACTAAACCAATGGCATGTTTACAACAAAGATGTGTTGAGGAGTTTGCTCCTTGTTTAATGTTAACTTTTCCTGCACAATCCACTCATACAATAGTGAAATGCTATGTGGAAGGGATGGTTGATAGTGTCCCTTGAGGGAAGGGGGATTGTGAAAGACTTGTTATCATTGTATTGTGTATTTCCAATATGTTTGGATGCAGGGCAGACCAGGAGAATGAAGGATCATTCATTGATTGCATGATAACCCGATTTTGAAGGGTCACTGGTTGAGGGGACAATCAAGGTTCGGATGATTGGGCCATTGGAGGACCCTATTTCTTTGTATTAATTGCTATTCAAATTGGATGCATGGATTTCTTGTGAATTATTGGCTGCTATGTATCCTACAACTGCATTTGTAAATTTGCATATACTTCTCTAGGGTTGTAAGCCACTTAGAGATCAAATTAGAGAAACTAAATCATAATCGTTCTTTGTCCTATTTCCTTTTAACAAAGTCTCAACTATCAATGATACAATACATTTGATGCCCTAAGCTATCAATACAAATGACGCCTAGCTAGAAGCTCACGGGTTGTCCATTTGATAACCACAGTCAACATTTCAAAAAAATGGATATCCTTGAGCACAAGCACCAATAACATCAAATAATGGAGTTAAAGCATGAGCTAGGGCATGACACCAGTAGAATGCGGTCATTTCAGTGACAACAATATACAATGGTGTCATTAAACATATATGCCAGTAATATCAACAAACGTGAATCCAAACATTTGAAAACCAATGACATGTTTACAACAAAGGTCTAATAGAACTCCCAACAATTCTTAAACATACTTTATCTGATATGATGAATTCTTAAACAATTAAGGTTGGAGTAGACATAGTTATCACACATTTTTTTTGTGTGGTACAAGGAAAATTTGGCTAGGTCAAATCTTCCTTCGTGCTAGCAGTCTACAGAATTAGACCTTTATTAACAATTGATCATATCAGATAACTAGTATGTTTAAGAATTGTTGGGACTGGTCCTTTGGCATGTATTAAATAGAATATATAGAATTTTCAGCATATTATTATCATTCTATTTCTTTGTTGTAAACATGCCATTGGTTTAGTTTTGTAACTTCACTGCTGTATGAGTGGATTGTGCATGAACAGTTAACATTTAAAAAGGAGAAAAATCCTCAACACATCTTGGAAATTCCATTCACTTCTACCAAGAATAAAGCATTTAATCCATTCAACATTACATATAATCATTAGACAATTACATTTTCTGACTATGTAGAGGAATAGTCATGACCAAAATGACCAAAACTACTTTCACCCTTGCACAAGCTATTCCAAACTTCAAGTAAAATGAGCAATATGCTATATCAAATCATTCATATTCATAGTAACCATTCAAAGGATCATTTTTTCAATGAACCCTCTGACTGTACCCCCGCGACAGAGAAAGGAAACCTCAAAATAGAGAAAGGAAACTTAGTAAAACCAGTCTATGCCACTGTTTGTGAGGGTACAGTCATTATAAGTGCCTCTCAAACCTCTCCAAACATGTAAGATTGTCTTTAAATACTTTATTGATCTCTTCTAAACATTAACCAAATCAAACCTACATTTGAATCCACACACAATAACCCCAAAATGAAGGGTTTTGTATCCTTTAATGAATCTCAGTCACTGGTAACGCATGGACAGTCAAACCAGTAGTCTCCAAAGAATTCAATAAGTGACTATTTAATACACACCAAAGGACTAGTTGTATGAAATTGTCAATCACATAGCATTTCACTGTTGTATGAGTGGATTGTGCAGGAACAATTAACATTAAACAAGGAGCAAACTCCTCAACACATCTTGGAAACCATTGAATTCAATAATAAATGAAACCTAACACCAACACTATTCCTTCCATTCACTTCTATCAAGAATAAAGCATTTAATCCATTCAACATTACATATAATCATTAGACAGTTACATTTCCTGACTATGTACTAGAGGAACAATCACGACCAAAACAATCCAAATATTTGAAAATAGTGAATTGATATCCTTGAGCACAAGCACCAATAACATCAAATAATGGAGATAAAGCACAGGCTAGGGCATGACACTAGTAGAATGCAATCATTTCAGAGAGCATTCATGATCAAATAAAATGCAATGCATTTGAAATTTGTGGTCGAATATGATGCTAGAGGCTCGAAAGATGAAGAAATCACATACGAAGAACATGCCATTGGTTTAGTTTTATAAATTTGTTTTTTGTGTAATTAGTAATTGGCAGATTAAATGCAGATAACACCTTTATCAGTTTAATTAGCATGTTATTATCATATAAGATAAAGTATGTTTAAGAATTGTTGGGACTGATCCTTTTGCGTGTATTAAACATAATAGAATTTTCAACATATTATTATCAATCTATTTCTTTGTTTTAACATGCAATTGGTTTAGTTTTGTAGATTTGTTTTCTATGTTAAATGCATTTTTCGTGAGGAGGGGTCTTGGTCTAAGGAGATTGATGAAGATTGTGCACCTCAAAAACCAATTCATAAGGTACCAATCCATGTTTCCTATTCGCTTATATTTTTGGTTTGGTAAATCTCCTTATAAGTTTCATGTCCTTTCTTTTGATTACTATGGATGAGATATATATCTTACATTTAACATTCAACTTCTTTACATTTTAGAATATGTAGTGTGTTTTTTGAGGATTTTACCAAATCAACTTTTAACATAAACCAAAAACACCAAACTGATATCTTGCCCTTGCAACGTGACAAAATATTTGCATTTGACCAATAACTGCAAGCAATTGAATGATAAATACACATACCTGTATCTTTGTAAAATACCTGGAACATCAAAAAGATGGCTAAGTGGCTGTCGCCATGATTTTTATGTACTGAATATGGGAAAAAAAAACACCAAAAAGAATCGAATAGAAAACATGATTGGTCATTTTAGAGAGCATTTATGATCAAATAAAATGCAATGCCTTCTCTCGCTCTCGATAAGCTTTCAGCCGCTCATTTTCTCCCACTCCTTTTCTCTACAATCGAAATAAAAATGATTTGGCCATTTCAAAATAGTGAATCGATATCCTTGAGCACAAGCACCAATAACATCAACTATTTTGATCTGTGGGTACCCTAATGTTGGCAAGAGTTATTTTATTAATAAGATTACTCTGCAAGCTTGAAGTAGTGATATATTTTGGCAAATGAAGAGTGCAAAGATGATGATGTTCTTGAGATCATGGATGGACACAATGTTGCAGACAGAATGGGAAGACATCTTTCGAGCCTGGCCCTGGATCCTTCAACAATTGGGGTAGGATCCAGACCCAAGCTAAAAAGATGTCTTCCTTTTTGTTGTGGAATATAGGGTCTGCTACTGCAACAATGACAAACTGTGATGTACATATCACAACAGCTGAGAAACATAAATGTAGGCATCATGGTCACAATTTTTTGGAGACACAACATAATTGAGTGCTATTCCCAGATGATGCAAAGCAACCACTACTTTGCATCATCTCGAAAAACCACTCAATTATGTTGTGTCTCCAAAAAATTGTGACCATGATGCCTACATTTATGTTTCTTAGCTGTTGTGTCCCATGACCCCTTATGACCCTTTACGATCCCTAAGAATACATCTTAGAGGTCTTAAAATGTTGTAAAGGGTCATAAGAGGCTCCTAGGAGGGGCTAGGTGAGCTTCCACCTTCATGTGGTTGGCCCTATTAAGTAGATAATGTTAAACTATTCTTGAAACAAAGAGAAACTCAATAATTTAAGGTCTCAGTCCATGGACATGCTGAAAAAATGATGAGAATCAATGATGGAGAGTTTTTAGATTATGAGAAGACATATATGGAGTGGAGGCCAGATTGAGTACCAGTGCAGAGATGATGATTTAGTAACCTACATCTATAAAACCTTCATAATTATCCCTTCTTTGGCCTCCTCTCATTCCTCTTCTCAAAAATGGTTATCTAGAAACTTTGGATAGTGTTTTCTCATCCATGCATGAAATGTGCTAGTGATCGTATAAAATTACTTTAGGCCTCCAGTATTGATGAGATGTACAAGTGTAAAATGTTTTGTGAGACTGTGATTAATTTGTGTAGTGTACATAAATGCAAGGCGGTGATTATTCTCGACGATCGACAGGTAGCTAGGACTAAAGATAACACAACTCAAGAGACCATCATAGGTTGTCTCTTTCTTCAGTCTATATCATTGACAGAATGTTTTACCTTTCATTAGCTCATCAAATCTAGGGTTTTGAAAGAATTTAATAGAATATTTTCATGACAATGTATATTATTTAAGTTGACATTGCACAAATTTATCTACTTCGCGCACTTGTATACTATGAAGACGACGATAAAGAAGCATCTCCTCCCATGGCCATGCTTTTTTATCACCGTCTCATAGTCTACAAGTGCATGAAGTAGATAAATTCATGCAACATGAACTTAAATAATATACGTTGTCATGAAAATATCCTATTGAATTCTTTCAAATCCATGGATTTGATGAGCTAATGAAAGGTAAAACATTCTATCAATAATATAGACCGAAGAAAGAGACAACCTATGACGGTCTCTTGAGCTGTGTTAACTTTAATGTGCCTATCCATCATTTTTTTGACAATTTATAATTAATTCTGATAGAAGTGCTATCATTCAACAGACAAAATGTCAAAAAAAAATAATTTATGACATTTCGTGCTACAGTAATGATATACGTTTGACAGGGAAACCTATCGGAGAATACTACACAACTGCCGCTCTTTCGACAGTTTAAGTGTCGTAAATAGAAAATTTTTGATAGAACTTTCGATAGAATATTCAACAGTGAGGCCATATCACTGATAGGTAGATCTGTCAGAATTTGATGCAAACTATCGCTATTCCAATAGTTCTAATGTCGGAAAGAATATGTTTTCGACAGTTAGTTCCGACAAAGATTGTATATTTCCGATAGGTCTTGTTATCAAAATTTTGATGGATGAACTGTAGGAAATGCCATAATGAAGTTGTTGTCATGTGCAAGTTTCTAATGTGACATGGTGTTGGTAAACTGATAGATATGTCTTCTGTTGCAATCTTCTACACAAAAACTATGACGAACTCAGGTGTCGAAATTGTGACAAATGAGTGTTGCAAATTTGACAAATGGCCATTGGAATTTGACCCCAAATGTAGTAGTGGGCCCCTTTGACAATAATGCCAAAGGCTAGTCAGAAAGACTACCTTAATGAAATCTTCTCCCCCTTCGAGCAACAGTCCTTTTCATCAATCCAGATAAGATGAGGTGAATTCCTCTGTTGAAGCATAATGAACTAATGAACACCCTTGTAAGTTTACTAATGATCAGGGATGGGTATCACCCCTAATTTAACTTTGAGATACTCAAAAGTACTCTTTGGTAATGGCTTTATGAAGATGTCAACAATCTATTCTTTTGTGGGAACATACTCCAATCTTACTTCTTTATTTTTTACTAGCTCTCTCAAGTAGTGACACTTGATGGAAATATGCTTTGTTTTGGAGTGCATGATAGGATTCTTGGATATGTTTATTGCACTTGTAATATCACAATAAATTGCAATTGGTTTAGGTATCTGTTCTTGAATTCCTTCAAGTAGCTATTTGATCCAGATTACCTATGTGCAATTGATTGCTGCAGTAACATATTCAGCTTGAGTTGTGGACTGTGAAATGCAGTTCTATTCTTGCCTGTCCAGGACACAATCCTTTCACCAAGAAAGAATACACCACCACTTTTTCTCTTTCTATCATCAATATTACCAGTCCAATCTACATCAGTGTAAACCTTTACTTGGAAGCCTCCCTTGTGAGGAAACCACAAACCATACTCCTCAGTCCCCTTTAGGTATCTGAAAATTCTCTTCACTGATATTAGATGTGTCTCTTTAGGATTTGTAGAGAATCTTGCTACGATGCCTACTGCATGTGCAATGTCCAGTCTACTGTGTATTGCATATTGTAATTTTTCATCATAAATCGATACAGTGTTTCATTTACTTCTTTTGCATCATCTTCCTTTGATAACTTGAGGTTAGTTATCATTGGTGGACCAATCGGTTTGGATTCTTCAAGTCCAAAAGTTTTAAGAATTTCTTTTACATACATGGACTAAGAAGTAAAGATACATTCCTTTAGCTGATGGACCTATAGTCCAATGAAGAATTTTATGGCTCCTATCATAGACATTTCAAATTCTTTCTTCATCTCTTCAGCAAAGGCTTTGCTCATCCTGTCATCTCCTCCAAAGATGATGTCATCCACAAAGATTTCAGCAATTAGGTTCCCATCTTTTTTAGTCTTGAGATACATATTATTGTTGTCCCTGGTTCTTATGAATCCTATTATTAGGAGGTATGAGTGCAACCTCTCATACCATGCCCTTGGATCTTGCTTGAGCCCATAAATAGCCTTTTTGAGTTTACAGACCATACTGCCCTTTTGTGTTGATGTGAAGCTTTTCGGTTGTTCAATGTAAACTTCCTCCTCTAGTATTCCATTCATGAATGCAAAATTTACATCCATTTGGTACACTTTGAACTTCTTGTGAGCAACATAAGCAAGAAGGATTCTTACACCTTCCAATATGGCCACAGGTGAAAAGGTTTCCCCATAATCCAGTCTAGCCTCCTGAGCATATCCTTTGTAGACCAGTCTTGCTTTGTTCCTTATTACTTTTCCTTCTTCATTTAGTTTGTTCCTATAGACCCACTTTTTCCCAATGAGAATCTTTTCCCGTGGTCTAGGCACAAGCACCCATGTGTCATTCTTTTCTATTTTCTCAATCTCTTCCTCCATGGCCTTGACCCAATTTTCATCTTCCAAAGATTCCCTGATGGTTTTGGGCTCTATACAGGAAAACAAATAGACATTTTCTCTAGCCTTTTTCCTGGTCAAGACATTTGCATGTTTGTCACCAATTATATTATCAGTTGAGTGATATGTGACATACCTTGGGAGAGCCAGTCTTTGTTTCTGGTCAAGTTCTTTTGGTTGAGCAGTTTCTTCAGCATGGTTATGAACAACTTCTTGTTCATCATCTTGAGTTGGTTTGTCAGCTTCAGGTACAACATCTTGCTCTAGATGTCTATTCAAATATTCTTCTCTCTCACCTTCAGTTGTCATTTCATTGAATTCAAAGAGATTCCTTCATTGTGACCCTACAGACCGTCATGTTCATTATGGCCAATCTTCTTTCTTGGTTTTGAATATTCATCAACCTTTACATTGATGCTTTCAATTATTTTTCCAATTCTCTTATTCAGACATCGGTAGACTTTAATTTTGGTAGAGTAACCTAGAAATATTCCTTCATCAATCTTGGGCTCAAACTTCCCAGAGTACATATCTCTCTTAATGTAACAATTGCTACCAAAGACTCTGAAATAGCCTACACTAGGAGTATGACTGAACCATAGTTCATAGGGAGTCTTACTGGTTCCTTTCTTGACTTGAACTCGGTTCAATGTATAGACAACAATACTGATAGCTTCTCTCCAGAAGTGATGGGGGAGATCCTTCTGAATCATTAGGGTTCTTGCATAGTCAATCAACATCCTGTTTCTTCTTTCTGCTACTCCATTTTGCTGAGGAGTCCTTGGTGTAGATAATTGCTTTTTTATTCCATGTTCCTCATAGTGGTGAGTGAACTCTTGAGAAGTGTATTCACCCCCTATGTCTGATCTCAGACACTTTAGGCTTTTACCGATCTCCTTCTCCACTCAAGCCTTGTATATTTTAAACATGTGAAACACCTCAGATTTTTCTCTAAGAAAGAGTGTCCACGTCATTCTTGAGAAATCATCTACAAAAAACATGAAGTACCGGTCTCCATAGTAGCTTTTTGTTCTCATTGGTCCACACAAGTCTGTGTGCACAAGATTCAGAACATTTTCAGTAGAAAATGATTTACTACTGAAACTTGTTCCTGTCAGTTTTCCTAACTGGCAATCCTTACAAATACCTCTATCAGGTTTTGTGATCTCAAGAGTCCTCTTATTAATTTCTTCTTGCTCACATTGACAATACTATCAAAGTTTATGTGGTAGAGCCTCTTGTGCCACAACCATCTATTGTCCTTTTTGGATACAAGATAGATCTTGCTTGTTTCTCCTTTGACTGATGCTATGAGGCAGGCTCCTTCCATTGAGTCTAGGTAGAACATGTTCCCTTTGCTCTGTCTATCAGTTGCAACATGAGCTCCTGATTGGTTCTTGACAACACACGAACCTTTCCAGAATTCCAACAAGAATCCCTTGTTGTCCAGTTGTGCAATGCTCATTAGGTTGTACTGAAGTCCTTCTACCTAGTACACATCTTCACAAACAACATTATTGCTAAGTGAAATAGAGCCTTTACCTTTGATAGCACAGTGAGCATTATTTCCAAAGATTACCGAGCCACCATCATTGAGATTTTAGCTAATGAACTTGTTCTTATCACCGATCATGTGGTGAGTGCATCCGCTGTCAATGATCTAATCATCATGCTGATGAGATCTTGATATAAGTGCCATTTCACTTACACTAGGATCTCTTCTATTATTGCAACAAATGTAATTTATCGATCTTTAGAGTCTTTAGTTTCATTACCTGTGACTCCTTCTACAAGGTAGCACTCCTTTGCTTTATTATTGAATTGGTTGCTCTTCTCTTTGTTGTCATTATTTGGACATCTTGCAACAATATGTCCTATCTTATTACAAGAGAAATATTTCAGAGGAAGCTTTCCTTTGTATTTCCCTTTTCCTCTAGGAAATCTCCTAGCAATGAGTGCTTCAAACTCATCTTGCTCCATCTCTTCTGAGAGAAGATTCTCAACAAGACTTCCAATCTTACTGGTAAAGCTATTACTAGTTTCTCTTCCTTTCTTGGTGGAAGAGGTATTTACAGAGGACTTAAAAGCATCTTTCTGCATGGGTAAGCTATTCAAAATTGCTCAATTCAAATGCAGTCAACTTACCGATTAGGGAGTCTAGAGTGACTTGATCTGTGGTCACTAATCTGAGCTCTTAAATGGCTGAGATCTTCATGGTATATTAAGGTCTGAGCATTCTTAGTATTTTTCTTACCACCTCCTCTTCACTTAGTTTCCCTCCAGCACTTTTGATGGAGTTAATCACTTATTTGATTCTATTGTTGTATTGCTCAATGTCTTCTCCTTCATTCATCCTCATGTCATCATACTTTCCTCTGAGGATCTCAACCTTAGTTCTTTGTACATTTGGGTCACAACCATATACTAGTTGTAGCTTGGCCCACATCTTGTGAGCAGTATCAAATTTTCAATCTCAACATAGATGTAGTCTGGTATCGTGCTGACAATCATATCCATGGAAGCTGTGTGTACTGTCTTGATCTTTAATTCATCAGGAGTTAGGGTACCACTAGGTTTAGTGTAATTAGTTGTTACATGAGTCCAATATTGATCTCCAGTGGTCTTCATGTACAACTTCATTCTGTTGCACCACAAAGTAAAGTTTTCCTTTGAAAACTTTGGTCCTTCCTTTCTCATCATCTTGACTTTTTCTTTTTGTAGTTAAGCAGTAAAGAAAAGAAACTGAATCTCTAATACCAATTGAGAGTCCCAATCGGTGTTGAGAGGGGAGGGGTGAATCAACACCTATAAAAATTTAAAACAAATCTGATGTAGTATACTACAACTGTAAGAAGAACAGATTTTAGCATAAGAATAGAAGCAAGCAGTCAACCACAAAGAAACACTAGATTTATCATGTGGAAAACCAAATTGGGTGAAAACCACAGTGTGAGGAAATCTCACAAATTCTTCATTCTTTTGAAGTGCACCCTGTTAGGAGCCTTCCTTGTTAAAGGATTATAATGCACTGTTAGATGCGACCTAGTCAAGGGATTTGATACAATAAAGCCTGTTAGAGCTTGCCTAGTTAGAGGACTTAGAACACCTGTATAGATGTCACCTGGTTAAGGGATTTAGTACAAGGGACCTATTAATGTCCACCCAAAATATTGGGATTTAGCTATTGTAATTATTAGAGAACAATAGAAGGATTGACCTTTTAGAAATGGCTTTGCATAGCCTGATAAGATCTCTGTTATACTCAAATGAGAAACATCATCAGTTGCTACTAGTATGTTCTCCTTTTTTGTTGTGCTTCTCTACACACTCTTCTCTCTTCTCTTTTCTATTCACATCAACTTCTTCAGCTTACAGGTTCACTCTTTACTTTGGCAGAATAAGGGAAAACTATATTCTTGACAGACAGAGGAATATATAGAGTCATTTCCCTAATTGCTTTTATCATGCATGACCTATTTACAGATCCCCTTCAGATTCGTCACCCAGTGGAGTATTAGTTCACTAAGGAAAAACATCTGATGTATGCTATGCTTTATCTGCTTTAATGAGAGAAAAAATAGATGCGTGTCAAAAAGCTTCCCTTCACAAGAGATAGCTCCATGTTTTAAAGCCATAAACTCTGGCATTAAAACCTTCAATTGTGCCTTGTACCGATCATCTTGGTAACTCAAAGTCTATCAAATTTAGTGTAGTAAATCCTAGTCAAAGAATTAGATAACTAATTATTGACTATGACTTCCCCAGTTCATCTTATCATGACAAAGTCTTCACTTGATCGGTAAAGATTCTTAAGTTGTGTATAGGTAAGAGCCTTGATCTGTCACCTTTCCTTCCTTTGTCTATATCAGTTGCATCCTTTCCTCGATTGCATTGTCGATACCAGTTGTATCCTTTCCTCAGTTTCCAATTGCATCTTTCTTAATGACTGGTTACTCTAATGATTAGATATAGTCTCTTCTTTCTTGCACAGTGTCACTGGTTGCCAAACCAATTTCTCCTCACACTTGTTGTGCACTTGTTGTTGTTAGCTTTGTTTGTCCCTTCACATATCCTGCACTGGTGCCCCTAGTCTAGTGTCCCTAGATTATCATGTCAACACCTCTTTACTCTTTTGCTAATCAATGACAATACTGAATTGCCATGTATCAATAGAAAGCTTACCAGTTATTATCCCTTAACGCCAACACTTCTATAGGTGTGTTGTAGACTACCAAGGAGGGGGTTATGGACTTCTATAGGATTATTTGATGGGTGTTCCATGAGGTCAAGGATATCAATATCAAGAAAAGGGCCCTTTTGAGTAAGCTAGAAATTCTTGAGACCAATGGTGTGGGAAAGGATAGTGTAATGCCTAAGTTTTCTAAGGATATTTGGATTGCCAGTGGTCATTGATGATATTGTTAAAGTATTTAAAGATGTTTCTACCATTAGGGAAGACTATGAGATGAAAATTGGGGAAACTGTGCCTAGGATCTCTAGCTTGGAGGACACTCTGAAGAAGATCAGCGATTAGAGCTACAAGACTCTCAAACTTTAGCCAAGCACCTAAAGATTCTTATGGGGAAGCTAAAGTAGATGAACTAGGACAAGGCCATTATGGAGATTGATGCTAAGAAGGAAGTTGGCTATGAGGAAGTTGCTGGACTTGTGAAAAAGGACTCAGGTGAGTACAAAGAAGAAAGCCATGAAGAATAACAAGGAAATTGATAAACTAAAGATTGCTATCGCCAACATGGATTAGCTGGAGAAGAAGAATGATAAGGGAGAACTATATGGTTTGCATGTTCATTTGTTTTGATATGATTTCATATTGATTGATTATTTATGCTTTCTTTTTATCTTGCTTCCTTTCTTAATATTAGGGTACTAACTGCTTAAAAAATCTTCTTGTGGTTAATATTTTGATCTTATTGCAAGTATTATAGTTCCAAATTACCCTGATTACAGGTGCCCCCTCAAGAAATTGAGCAAAAAATATAATGAAGGGCTCAATATTTTGACAATGTGATCATGATCACAATGCAACTCATAGTTTAGAAAATAGAGGTCATGGGATGAAGTTATGGGATTTGGAAGGTGAAAGGCACCACCTCCAAAGCCCATAACTTTATCCCATGACCTCTATTTTATGAATTGTGAGTTGCATTGTGATCCTGATCACATTGTCAAAAAATTGAGCCATTCATTATATGTTTTGCTCAATTTATTGAGGGGGCACATGTAATTAGGGTAATTCAGAACTATAATACCTACAATAACATCAAAATATTAACCACATGAAGATTTGTTAAGAATTTATTACCCTAATATCAAGAAAGAAAGCATAAACAATCAATCAATATGAAATCATATCAAAACAAATGAACATGCAAACCATGTAGTCTCCCTTGTCATTCTTCTTCTCCATGCAATGTTGGGCTCTCATTATTGAACTCAAAGGATGCCAGTATAAGAATTCAAAATCCATGGTTACCAAAATGAGAGGATTAGCTCTTTATTTATAAGATTTTTGGGGGTTTCAATCAAGATTCCATGATTGAAGGGATTGATTTGCTATGATTGAAGAGTTAGATTGATTGTTGAGTTAATAGAGTTGATTGCCCTATCAACAAGCTAGATTGATCTATTAAGATAATAGATTGATTAGTGATATGATTTGATTGGAGACTTAGATCTCTTAAACTATCTTATCATTGCTAATAAATTCTCCTTGTTAGTCCTAAAAAATCCTTGTGATAGAGTATCATGATATGCCAAAAACATTGCATCCTACATAAGCATGTTAGTACATATAGCATAAAACATAAATCATAAGTAAATAACATGGGGAATCCATACATCATATAAATGTATCATCAAAGTCATCTAAGCATAATCCATTCTCTAAACTGCATCACATATAGTCACATCATATAGATAAATGCATAGTACATTAGCATGACATCACATCATATAGAAAGTGCATAACACTAAAACACATTGCATTATAGAAATTATAAGCATCATCATCAAAAGTAAAAACATAACGTGCATAATCATAAACACATGACATAATTTGAAGTTGCAACCCCTGTCTATCCTGGAGGTGTGTTTGTAATTGAATGTGATGATCTAAGAGGTTGCACAACTACCCCACTTCCCCGAGAGCTCTGTGTCTACTGAGATCAATGAGAGGAAGTATAGCTAGGTACCCTTTGAGATGTAGGAAAACACTCTTGTAGTGGCTCCTCCAGTATCATATCTCTCTACTTGCCTCTCTACCTTCTCAGTACAACTCTTTAATAGTTTGCATGAGGGTCAAATCCTATACACTTTTTATAAAGGTTTGCACCATTGTATCCACCTGTCTAGTCTTGGCCTCAGTTGCTTGTATCTCATCCCTCATGCTCTCAACCTCCTCATCCATCTCCCTCTACATCCATTCTATCCTCCCCTCTAGAGTGGCTGCCCTCAAGGAATACCAATGGCTTTATGCCTCTACGACTATTTCTCTCCTATCTTCCTCTACAACCCTAGCCTTTTCTCCTGTTATCCTATACGTAACCCCATCTAACCTAATTTGTAAGTCTTTGTAGTGCTATCTCAAATTGTTGATGTCCTCAGTATCTATGTCAAAACCATATCCTCTTGACCCAAAATCTAATCTCATAGGTATATCCTGCACTACCTCATCAAAACAACCCATGGATACATCCATGAGTCCAACATCATCTACACCCATTTCCACATCCATCATATTAATGTCATCTCCTCTTGATACCTCCCCCATAGCCTCATCACCAATGTTAGAGGAGCTAGGACTATTGCTACTCCTGATCTCATAGCTACTCTTGGTCTCCTCTGAACTACTACTGGTCACATGCACATCTACATCACCACCTCCTATTGCTAAAAGTAATGTCAACATAACACCAATGGGAAATTGCAATAGTAACTCCTCCACCTCCCTTATCTTCTTTGTCCCCACCATCTCTTCCATTATTCCTATCACCTCAACTCCTTGTCCTTTGTCCTTCCTCCACCTCACCCACTGAAATCTCCACCATCTTTGCTGCCATCTCTCCCTCCCTGTCAAACCCCTCTCTGACCTTGTATGTCACGTCGCCTCTAGGGAATTATGACTTTCCATATAATCTCCAAAGGAACTAACACACTTGGATTCATATAAGGTATAGGCCTCTACATAGGCCACTATGCATCATACTCTAGTGTGGTCCTAGAATTTGCAATCATTGATCGCCAATCCCATCTCATAGGCACTAAAGTACCAAATTGTGCTATTAATTTTGCAATAGGGATCATTGGTCCCCAATCTCTCACATCCATCACATACCATGCAAATTATCCTAATCCTCTTAGCACTATCTGCCTCTCTCTATACCATCTCAATACCTTGTCTAGAAGCTGTATCTTGATGATCCTTGAGTACTGAGTAGACCGACCAATAACATATCTCTCATGTCTACAAAATAGGAGATTCTCATCTTCATCAGTCAACAAGGGGCATCCAATATAGGATCTCCATGTAAACACCCTCAATGTATCTAACTGATGTCTCTAGTATCTCACATGACCAATATGCCTATTGACTAGTGCATCATAGTAGTAGATGTAGGGTTGTCTCGACTGTTTCACTAGTTTTTCAAATACCAGATGAAATACAACTATATGCTCAAAGGCCCACACTTATAAAAGTGTGACCCTGCATCCCAAGGTTTGACCCCTGTGATAAGGAATCTCATGTAGCTGATAATATAGCATGACCAGTACACATAGCTCCCATACAAACATAGTTTGTCTGAGCCACAGGTCAATAACAATCTCTCCCCACCTAATAGAAAATCCATGATCTCTCATGTTCGGAACTAGTAGGCCTACCACAACTCTACAAATCATTGTAAAGTATGGAAAATATCCAAACATCTCTACCCATATAATATCATATCCTTTTGTACCCAAGTCTGCTATAGTGAAATTGAACAAGTCACATAAGGCTGCTTTGCCTCTCCAAATAGAGCATGCCACCCTCTTCCCCCGAATAGGAATCCACTAAATCCTATATACATCCACTAAAGTGATCGTGAATTCCCTAGTAGGTAAGTGGAAGGAAGACATCTTTAAATGCCACCTCTCATATAAAATAGTAACATGTCCCTTATTATCCCTAATCTCGGGCATTAGTGTCACATGTAGTAAAACTACCCTTTCCAAATGATCCTCCTCCTCATCATCTATTCTATGCCTATATGCCAGTATATGAGAATGATTCTCCCAAGTAATAAGGACATCATCCCTAATTTTCAAGTCTAGTCCAATCTTCTAGTCAATCTGCATGCAAATACAAGTCCACACTAAGGTACATCCATGCTAACATCATCTACATATCCCATATTTCCTATCTACACATATTGTGTACACATAAAAATAAAATAAGTCCATTCATGTTATATTATTTACACACCACAAAATCATTTATACATTAAATAAAATTGCATTCATAAACTTGCATTCATTTGAAAAATAAATAAAAAAATTATTTGCATGTTTTTTAATTTGAAAAGAAAAAATAAAAGTCATTCATGTCGCTCCATATACCTAACCGTGGTCTAACCTCCCACTTATTTGCATCGATGCCCTAGGATAATTGTGTCAATTGCACACGATATGTTCATTGACCATGCCTTTCATATGCATTGTCCTAATAACTTGAGTGCGGCTTGACTATACAATTGAGCCCAAATCCTAATTAACTATGTGCTTCAATTGTGCCCTACATGTGTGTCGATTCATCCCTAAATTTGCCTGACCTAGTCTAGAAAATTGCAAGAAAAATGAGACAAATTAAATATGAAAATGATGAAAATCATCAGAGGTGGGGCATCAACTGGACACTGATAGGTCTTGACCCAATCATCGATGTGTACTTCAGCCTTGTAAGCCATCATCCCTCCTCAAAACACTCAGAGACTGCTCCTTCTACTCCTAGTTCTCCAAAAAATAAATGTGAACAATACTTCATAAAATGAACTCCAATCCCTATTTATACCCTCTGAACCCTACCTTTTTGGACGTGCACACAATGCATTTCTATTGGTTGCAATGCTTTTCACCTTCTCGAGTCCATAACTTTTGTATATGACCTCCATTTTTTGAATCGTGAGTTGCATTGTGATCCTCATCACGATGTCAACCAAATGGACACTCCATTTTATTTTTTTCTCATTTCCTTGAGGGGGCACCATAATACCTAGTTACTGATGCTTTTTTAAGGTCATACTATGGCATTATTTTTATCAAAGATTATTTGAAACAATGCTATAAACACATTATATCAAAAAGGGGCAAAATGAAGACACTTAAAAATGACCAATTACTTTAACACACTAATTTTACCAACATTCATATTAAATTGTTAAATAATCTTTATTATTTAAACAATTTGTGTCTTTCTACTATATTCTAAGTTCAAAATCATTATTTCTCTTTAATTTTATAATTAAGTGATTTTACTTAATTACTTTAATTATTGAACATCTAATCAATATTTTATCAATTATTCTTCTATAAAACAATTAAATAATTAACACTATTTAATTATCCCATATACCTTTATAATTAATTAAATAATCATATTATTTAATTAATATTCTCTTCCCCCTTATTATTACATTTATATAATAATTAAATTAAAATCCCATTCACAATTAAATAAAATATATTTATTTAATTAAACTAATTATTCATCTCATAGATAAATAAAGTTTATTTATTTATCTATAAATTCTCGCATGTGCATGTAAATGAATTATTTCATTTATTTAATCCTATTTATTCTTCTATTCCTAACTCATACTAAGTTTCACTTCACTAATCAATTGCATTTCCTAACTATTCAATCAACTTTGCAAATTCCTCCATCACCTTTCTTTGACTGATCAATCTAATCAATCTATTTAGTCTTCTATTTCATACATTCAATTATCAATTCAATCTAATTAGTCAATTCTCCAATCAATTCATCTCACTAATCAATCTATTCTCTTAACATATCAATCTAATCTGTTGATAGAGAAAACAACCTTATTAACTCAACAATCAATCTAAAATAACTCTTCAATCATAGAATATCAATCTCTTCAATCATGGAATATTGATTGGAACCCCTAAAAATCTTATAAATAGAGTTTTAATTCTCTCATTTTGGTAACCACATATTTGAATTCTTATGCTAGCACACTTTGAGCTCAATACAAAAAGCCCAACATTGCATGGAAAAGGAGAATGACAAGAGAGAACTACATGGTTTTCATGTTCATTTGTTTTGATACGATTTCATATTGATTGATTGTTTATGCTTTCCTTTTATTTTTCTTACTTTTATATTTCTTGATATTAGGGTACTATATGCTTAACAAATATTCTTGTAGTTAATATTTTGATGTTATTTCAGGTATTACAGTTCTAAATTACCTTGATTATAGGTGCCCCCTCAAGAAATTGATCAAAAAATATAATGAAGGGCTCAATTTGTTGACAATGTGATCAAGATCACAATGCAACTCACAGTTTAGAAAATAGAGGTCATGGACTGAAGTTATGGGCTTTGGAAGGTGAAAGGCATCACAACCAATATGAATGGAGTGTGTGTACATACATTAAGAAGGGGTGGGGGTATAAATAGGTTTTTGGATCATTTTCAAGGTCATTTTCACTTTGAGATAGTGAAGAAGAAGCACTCTCTAAGTGAGTTTACAAAGTGATGACAGAGTATGAGGATGGCATGCATATTGGCGAGGGGGTTAGGACATACCATCACCCAACAGATGCCCCACCTATAGTGATTTTGATGACTTTTCCTACTTTTTGTCCCATTTTACATTTTGTTTTATTATCTTAGGTCTAAGTTGGATCAATATGAATTGACACACATGTAGGTCAAAATCGACACAACTATAGGCATAAAATGATGCAAGTGTTTAGCATAGGATAGTGTAAAATGAGTTGCATTTGAATAAAATGCAACACACTTTTTATTTGGAAATGATGCAAGTGTATTAGGCATTCAATGCACATGTATTAGGGATTCACCATAATTGTTGGTCTAATTCAATGCACTTTCTTGCCAAATAGGTTCTAATGACTAAGTTTCATGTGTCGGTATAAAATGACAGATTTTTTTTCTTTGGTAACATGAAATGTTTTTAATGCATTTTGACATGTGGGATGAATAATATATCATAGATGCATTAATGGCTTGGTTTATTTTTTTACTGCATTTTGATTTGACTAGATGAAAACATTTGCATTTGTAGATTTGAGATTCAGGAGTACAATATAAAATGGTGAGCAATCGTAGGAGTGTAGATCACTCACCAAATTATATTGTGCATTAGGAAAGCACCCCCAAAGGATCACCCTTAAACAAACCAGATTAGCACAACTCAAAATGGATGAAGGGATGCTACTACAAGATCTAAGTGAGAGTGGGGAATTGGGGTTTGTTTCCTTTAATGATAAAGATGTGTGATATGATATGTAAATGTATGAAAGGAATTGATGCTATGATAAAGGAGATGACAAATAACAAGGTATGATATCAATTTTGATGTATAAAAGTAAGTGAAATGGGAAAAATAACAATAATGGACTCACCTTAAAGAAAGAAGAGGCAAATGGACCTTCAGATTTGATTTTGATTATCGCAAAGATGTCAAAATCAGGTAAAACTCCAAATCTGAGCTTTTGATGTCTATAATTACTTTTTGTAAAAATATCAGTCCTAGAGGATGAGGTAGACTTGGATGACCTATTCCAAGATGAGGGTGGCTATTTTGGCCTTGTCCTTTCAACTCAAAATCTGATGAAATCTTTTGAGGGCCTGCGCCTGTGAATGATATTCCTAATCTAGATCTAAAACTCCACAACCTATTCCTGCACATAGAGAAAAAGGGGAAAAGACCATGGAAAGGGGTTTGCCTTGGTCAAACCCTTGTATAGGAATCAACCTATAAATGAAATAGAAGTTGCATAAATGAAAGGAAATGTAAATAATATAAATGTTAGATCTACCTTTCATGTAAAAACCCTCATAGATGGATATTGAGATCCATCAAACCCATGAAGATGATTCTATGTGTATTGTAGAATCAAGGATGCCTTCACAAATGTATGGATTTGCACTTACCAATCCTAGATCTTGAATGCATGTATGTCTGATAACCTCAATGGATAAGGAGAGAGAAGAAGGGTAGATGTATGGAGCTTCTTACTTGCTTGTAAATTCCTTTACTTGGCCATCATGGGAGAGAAACTTGCATCAATGAGAGAAGATTGTATTTTATTGAATGGATCTTGAATAAGTGGAGACTTGGAGATCTTGAATTGGATACTTTCCTTCAAATATTAAATCCAAATCCTCAATTCGACAACTTGAATGCTTGATGATAGCATGCACTTTCTCTTGAAATCTACTTGTGTGTGTCATGTCAAAATGAGAGGCTTTGATGTCCTTTTATAAACATTTTGGGATTCAATATTGTGTGGGATAACCATAAGTAAAGATCTAGGAGAAAAAATCCTGCATCAGGCCCAGAGAAAAATTAAGCACAATTCTCTAGGATAAGGCCTTCCTAGATGACCTTGTCGAGGAAAAGGATGACTTGGCCAACCTTGTCAAAATGATGTTTTCTAAACATTTTCCTAGGTTTAGGGGAGTGTGATAAGTTGTGGAGGAATAAATTATAGGTTGCTAGGATCAAGAAATACAAGCATTTAGACCTATAAATCACCAAAGTGGGGTCTAATAGGTCCTAGAGCCTCCAATTATGGGTGATAAATTTTTAGGATTGTACATTTAGTCCTAACTTTAGCAGGAGTATGAGATAATATCATTCTCATGGTAAAGTAGATCTAATGTCTAAGATGATCTTTTCAAGGTTAAGGAGACAAAGAAACATAAAGACCCCAAGTGACTTAACTCCTCATCAAATCCAAAACCAAAATATGAGAGACATTTCTTGAGAGAGAGAGAGAGAGAAAGAGAGAGAGAGAGAGGGTGTGTGATCACTTGCCCAATACGATTCTATCTTATTATGAACCTCACAAAGGAAACTACCAAAAAAGTTGGAATTGAATGGTCTAGCAAAGTGTATTATGCTAGTCTACACATCAACAAGGATAATGCCTTAACGAAAGCATTGTATCCATTAAGCGATCCAACAAAAAAATGATCAATCCTCAGGAAAGAATTGCATCCTTAGGGATCAAAAGAGGAGGATAAACACAAGGAAAACATTGTCTCTTTGATCATTCATAAAATAGATAATGTGTGTGTGTAAAATGTGAAACACAAAGAAAATTGTATGCCCCCATGTTAAAGAGATTACAAATGCCTTAATGAGAGAAATGGATTTAACGAAGTGTAAAAGCATCCAAAAGAAACATTTCCATTGCGAAATGCCCCCAAGAAAGGATAAATCAAGGGAAATGAGAACATGAAAAAAGAGAGAATGAAAGGGATCTACCAACTTTGGGGTCAGTATGATCATATGATAATACATGGGATATTATATCAAAATGAAATTTCATCATCCCCCAAAGGTAGTAGAACTACAAGCACAATGGAAGAATACCACATAATAGGTACAAAGAAGAGTCATTTTGGACCAACATCATATATAATAAAAAGAGTAGGTAGCTATCATTTTGCATCATCCCCAATCAAACAACACAAATATACATTTACGAACAGTGGCACATGCACAACATAAAATTTAATAACATATAGAAGAAGAGAGAAGGAAAAAAAAGAATGTGTATGAAATTGCGATTCTTTTATCATCTTGCACAAAGGGAGCAAAAAGGGTTGTTTAAATAAATATATGCAAAATAAATAATATGATGCACATCAAAGGGGAAGAACATTACAATAGGAAAAAACATATAATCCATCACACAAGAGGAGCTAATAAAACATATTTCCTACCCCCCATCTCGGTCCATATTTTTTAGGGAAGGTGGGAAAATCGCAAGAGGAGAAACATCAAGCACGATAGATAGAATAATAGCTAGTTCCAAACAAGGACCATGCTATGAAGATAGGTCACTTTTTTTGTCACTAGGAGTTATAGATAACTATTTTGAAAGCATAACTAGTAAATAAAGATCAATATAAATAGTCTCATACATGTCATTAGAATCACTAGAATGAGTATCATTGTTAGTGTCAAGAATAACATCATTAAGAATATCTTCTTCATCTAAATTTATTGTAATAGAATTCAAGATATGAATAGAATTATCATTTTTTTTCATTTTGATCTTGTTTAAATTCACTTCCTCTATTGGATCAAGCATGGGTTGGTCATAGGGAAGTGAATCATGAGTAGGTGTATGGGGTGAAGCAATGTTTTGAGAAGCATGTTGACAGGCTCTAGCACAATGCTTACAACAAAGGTCACGAGCATGATAGTTGCATTTGGATTTACTAGAGATTTGGTTTGGGTCAAGATTAATCAACATCATATCCTTTTCTTATTTAGAGGGAAAAATAGAAGGAACCATATTAGGTTGAGAGATGAATGGAGGGGAATGTTCATAAGCTATAGGAGGTGGAACAAAAACATATAGGGGAGGTGTAGGAAGAAGTCCATGTCCAGGGAAAAGAGATGGAACATCATTAGGTTTGATAAGTTCAAAAATCTTTTGGACCTTATAGGCTTGGTACGATCAAAATAGATGATCAATATGAACTTGAGCTGGTTGAGGCATGGAAGACCAAAAGAAACAAAGGTCAACTGAGTCTTGAGGCATGGAAGGCTGATAAAGACTATGGTTAACAGTCATGATTTCTGCATTATGAGGAAATTTAAGACATTTATGAATAGGAGAAGCCATAGATTTCATGGAAATAAGCCAAGGAAGATCAAGTTGACTTGAAATTGATCATAAGTTGGATGGAAGTAAAGGTAACATCTATAGTTTTACCACCAACTTTGATAGGAAATGAAATGGAACCATGGGAAGGATAAAGAAAACTATCACAAGTTTAGAATATAATATTGGATCTATCATAGAAATCATGTTGCAATAATCTATTATAAATATATTCTTCAATTATAACATTCACCATGCACGTGGGATCAATAAAGAGACCATGGGAAGTAAGGCCATTAACCTTTGCAACAATGTAGAGGGGACCATCAGGTGTTGTAATTGTCTTAGTATGATGAAAGGTAATGTAAGGCAGAAATGGAGGTTTAGGTTTGGCTTTCTAAACTTGGTTGACAAAATGATCAGCTTTAGTAATTTGGGCATCATAGTCAATGCATTGAGAAAAAGAAGATAATTGTGTAAGATCAATGGTATTGGTTGAATGAGATGACAAAGTGTTAGTGTAAATTAGAAAATTTTGTTTAGGAGGTGCTATAGATTTATTTCTATGATCATTTTAACCTTCAACATATATATCCTTAGAATCAATACGATCTTGGATAAAAATTCCAATCAATAGTAGTTTTCAACATCATGATTAGGTTAACAATGGTATTGGCAGAAAGCTTTGGCATCAAAGGATTTGGGAAATGGTTTGGATGTGTCAATGGGTTTTATAGGAGGAAGTGTTAACACATTAGAATTAATTAAATTCAACATCACATTATGAAAATATTTAGAAAGCTTAGTGTAATTACGAGCATGTTTAAAAATAGATGAAAAAGGAGCCACACCTTTGGATGTTGTTCCCACTTGTTCAACAAAAGTGTTGGATGAAGTATTGATTTTGATGAAGTTTTTGGGTTTCTAAAATTTCTGAAAATTTTTGAATGAAACATCACTCTTATCAATGGTAACAAGATTCATTGGATTGGTGCTCTCAAATTGAATCACTTGAAGTTGATAAAGATGAATCACTACACACGATTGAGGAAAAGAAGAGAATTCAGAAAGAAGTATCTTATCTCTAATGTATTTTTGGAAATTAACAATGAAAATGTGTTGCACATCAATATCAGACACATGATAAGAAATATGAGCATGCAAATTCTTAAATATATACCAATAAAGTCACTTACTTTTTCTTTAACGACTTGTTTACAATGCATTAAATCAGTCAAAGAAAATTGAGGGCCAATATTATTTTGAAATTTTAAAATGAAAGCATTAGCAATATTTTTAAAGGAATCAAATAGAATAAGGAGGAAAAAAACAATACCATTGCAAGGATTTGTCTCGAAAGGCTCTAGTAAAAGAATTTTCCATGAACCTATGATTGTGAGAGAAATCACTACACAAGGTTTGAAAAGTCTTAACATGAGTCAAAGAATCACCCTTACTATTATAAGTATCAAGATGATGAATCTTCATATGTTGTGGGGTTAAAACATGAATAATATCCAAAGATAAAGGACTAACAATGTCACAAGTAGGAATGTTGAACTTGGATTGAGTCATAGATGCAATTTGTTATTGCAAAGAAGACATAGTTTGAGACAAGATATTAATGGTAGAGTTGATAGAGAGAATGGTAGGAGGGGAAACATGAGAAATGTTATGAGAATTGTAGGAAATTGAAGGAATGGTTGATTATGAAAAAGGGCCACTATGGTAAGTGGAAATAGATGAAGGAAATGACATAGGAGACACACTTGAAGGAATATAAGGAAGAATAGGATTAGGAAGATTCACATGTGTAGGGTTGAAATTATAGATTGAATTTGTTATGATAGGTGGATCATAAGTGGTTACACTAGGTATGGAAGAAAAGATAGGCAAAGAGGTCTCAACATTTTTAGTAGGTGGAGTGATGCCTAAATCTTGAGAATAATCCCTAATAGGCTTGACATTGGTATAAATGGAATGAGAAGTGATACACAAGATCTTAATACCATGTTAATCATTATGAATAAGTTTCCTTAAGCCTTCTACATTGGAAAGGACCTTAGGAGTAGAGTTTTCTTGACCTAGCCATTGTTCAAACTTCTCAAAGTCACATGAAGTATTTTGGTATTGGATAGGAGGAACCCTTAAGGCTTCATCTTTATTATGAGAATACTTATTATCCATGACACAATTTATATCATTAAGATGCATGCTGGTCTAATCAATATTCCTAGGAAAGGAGGGATCATGATAAAAGGAACCCATAAGTCTACAACTTCTTCTAGCCAAAATGCTATAGGTTGGACTTAAAGTGATAAAACTCATGCAAAAAATAATGTAAGGAAAGAGAAATGCAATGCAATTATTGGATTTGAAGGAAATATGAAATTAATTTAAAAATATGTAATGTATACACAAGGAGACATGATTATGAAAATGAATGACATTCAATGAAGAACTAGATGCAAAGATATGAACCTATGCATATAATAGAAAGGATATCATGCAAAGGCTACCTAAATATCCAAATGCGTAGTTTGTAATAAAATGTATACCAAATAGATATAAATATATAAATTCATTAGAAAGGGAATCTAGCACCAAAATTAGAAGGGAAATGTAATGAGTTGGGTTCACCAAAATGTACAATAGAAAATGGTGAGCAATGCTAGGAATGTAGATCACTCACCAAATTATATTATGTATTAGGAAAGTCCCCCCAAAGGCTGGCCCTCATATAAATTAGATTAGCACAACCCAAAATTGATGAAGGGATGCTAATACAAGATATAAGTGAGAGTGGGGAATTGGGGTTTCTTTCCTTTAATAATAAAGATGTGTGAAATGTTATGTAAATATATGAAAGGAATTGATGCTATGTTAAAGGAAATAAAAACTAACAAGGTATGATATTAGTTATGATATATAAAAGTAAGTGGAAGGGAAAAAATAGCAAGAATGGACTCACCTAGAAGAAAGAAGAGGCAAATGGACCTTCAAATATGATTTTGAATGTCATAATTATCTAGGAATCAGGTAAAACTCCAGATCTAGGATTTTGATGCCTGCAACTACTTGATGTGAAAATCTTAGTCCCAGAGGATGAGGCCGACCTAGATGACCTAGTCTAGGACAAGGGTGGCTATTTTGGTCTTATCCTTTCAAATCTAAATATGATGAAATTTTTTGAGGGCCTACAACTATGATTGATATTCTTGAATCCAGATTTGAAACTCTACAACTTATTCCTGCACATAGAGAAAAATAGAAAAAGGTTGTGGAAAGGGGTTTCCCTTGGTCAAACCCTTGTATAGGAGTCAACCATGAAATGAATTAGAAATCACATTAAGGAAAGTAAATGCAAACAAGATAAATTTTAGATTTACCTTGCATGTAAAAACCATCATGAATGGATATTGAGATCCATCAAACCCATGAAGATGCTTGTATGTGTATTGTAGAATCAATGATTCCTTCACAAATTTATTTATATGCACTTGTCAATCCTAGATCTTGAATGAATGTATGCTTGATAACCTCAATGGAGAAGGAGATAGAAGATGAGTGGATGTATGGATCTTCTTACTTTCTTGTGCATTCCTTTACTTAGACATCATGTGAGAGAAACTTGCATACATGACATAAGATTGTCTTTTCTTGAATGGATCTTGAAGAAGCAGAGACTTGGATATCTTGAATTGGATGATTTACTTTAAATATTGAATTCAAATCTTCAATTGAAAAACTTACATGATTTATGATAGCATGCACTTTATCTTCAAATCAAATTATCTGTGTCATCTCAAATGAGAGGATTTGATGTCCTTTTACACTAAATTTGGAGTTCAATATTGCATTGGCCAACCACAATTAAAAATCTAGATAAAAAACCCCTGCATCAAGATTGGAGAAAAAATAAAGCACAATGCCCTAGGAAAAGGCCATCTTGGATTGTGTTATCTAAGACAAGGCTGACCTGATTGACCTTGTCAAGGAAATTTTTTCTCAAAGTTTTCCCGAGTTTAGGTGAGTGTGATAAATTGTAGAGGAAGGAATTATAGGTTGCTGGGATCAAGAAAAATGAACATTTGGACCTAGAAATCACCAAATTGGGGTCTAATAGGTCCTATAGTCTCCAATTATGGGTGCTAAATTTTTAGGATGGTACACCTGACTACTTGGGAGAATCATTGTGATACACTCCCTTATAGACACAAAAGAGAATTAGATAGCTACATATCACGTTTATGCCTAAGATGAGGGAAAATATGGACTCGATTACTAAATTGTACGAGAGAAAAAACTCAAAGAATCATTCCTTCTACTCATCAATGAGTGAGTGAAATATGACATTAGAGGATTTTTGTCAGATTCTACATATTCCTATTTGAGGGGAGATGGTTGTGTACTCATTCTGAACAAGGAGAGAAGCACCGTGAGACCTATTTTATTATGATGTGGCACACCTAGGGATCATGGCTTATGAGATTAGATGGAAGGAAATGGTTGGGTACAATGAGTATTTTTCTCTACTATGTGGGGTTGTGTTTGGGGTTGTCATACCAGATAGGAGAGGGTATGGTTTTTTTGTTGGGTGGGTTGATATGGTGATAGAGATGTGGCTTAGGGAGACTATCTATGCTTGGGGGCCATACATACTTGCTATGATTTATCATTAGATGCATGAAATCACCTATCATGGAGCACAATAATTAGGTGTCACACTACTATAGGTTTGGTCTTTTGAGAACATAGCCATGTTCCATTCTATTTTTGATAGACTAGTTATTCAATTAGGATAACCATATGCATACTATTATGATGTAGTGAAACATAAATAGGTTGGTCATAAAAGATATTAGAGGCATTTATTTGACACATTGAGGGACTTCACTTGGAGGCTATACATTGGATGCCCTATATGTGATGGTGAGAAATAGAACCTTCAAGTATTTAGATAGGAGTGTTACTTGATTTTTTTGTCGATTCAGTCACAAAGGATTTTTGAGATATAACTACTAGATAAGATCTTGTGAGAATTTGGAGAGAAAAGGAGTACCTATTGGCTCAACTTAGTTTTCTTAGTGTGTGAGGGATGTTAGAGGTGTTGGTTATTGCTAATGCATGGGGAGGTGATTGAGACATTTTATATGTTTAATCACTACTTTACTGAATGGGAACTCATACTGTTGTCATTTGTGTTTTGTCACTGATGTCAACACATGTTTCTATGAGGAGAATAGGCTAGTTATCATAGTGTATGAAAAATATACAGATGTTTCAGATGCTACAAAGTCAGATGAGAGTTCAAGAAGGTATTTTGATCTTATATCCAAGATTTCATCATGTAATGTTTCATATTGGATGAGTTACAAATGTTTTGGTGAAGACTGGTCACTAGATTGTGACAGTGAGAAATGACAGAGTTAGTCTCTATGTTTCTGGTATATCTTCCATATGATATGGATTCAAGGTATGCAAGCTTGAGGGATGATAGACAAGGTACTAAAGGATGTTCCTTGGTTAGTGCAAGGTACATAATTCTTGCTGACATAAGATGTGGTGTGTTTTTTGGAGAAGACCTATTTGGAAGCCGACTTAGGAGATGTAGCATGTGTTTTTCTTGGAAAACATAAATTAAGGATGTCGGTCCTTAAATATTGTAATGTAATCATTGTAGACTTATTTTAGATACCGTGTGTATCTTAGCAGGGGTTTATATAATTATTTGTAATTAGGAAAGGCTTATGGTCCGACCTGATCATGATAATTTTAATAAGGTATAAATGAGAGGTCTTTTCTTTGGAAAAGATATGGATGGAAAAATATGATATAAAGAGGTTGTGAAATTTGCGAGCTTGTGTCTGTTGTATGTAGAGTAGAGGTTTACTAGTGGACTTCATTGAAACTGATCAAGCAAAGAAAGTTTCTTCTGAGCAGTTCAAAAGATTGTGTATTTCTTCATATACACTTGTGTTGTGAACAGTGAGTTCTAAAGGTGGATTTAACCTTCTTTTGGAAGTGAGCCCTCCCTTTCTTCTTGACTCCTAATAGGGTCTATCCTCTGACAAGGACTATGTACTATAATGTTTCAATAAGCTCCTAACAAGGCTAAATCTTCTAACAAGGATACTATACTCTCAGTACATTGTTTGTGGGTGCTAATTCCCACTGGGGTTTTTACCTTTAACAGGGTTTCCCCAACACCAAAATATTGTGTTATTGTATTGGAATTTATTGTGTTCATTGAATCTGACATTGCTACTACTTAAAGTTTAAAGTTTAATAATCTTCCATACAATTGATTCACCCCCCCTCTCAGTTATATTATGGACTGTTATCCCTAACAATTGGTATCAGAGCTTGTGGTCCTCAGAGAGAAAGCTTAACAACTTGAGGTGATCTTGGAGATGACATTCTATAGGAAGGATAGTCTGAAGTTTGATCCTGAGAACTTTGGCAGTTGGAAGAACAAGATGCAAAATCATTTGCTATGTTTGGGCATTGACTATTAGATAATTACAAAGAGTAAGGTTTCTATGAAGACTGAGAGTGATTTTCCATCATCTACTGATGATGAAAAAAAGGTATTCTCATACAATATGGTCACAAGGGAAGCACTGATAAGCACACTATTTGAAGGTGAGTTTACTGAATTTAAAGACTTGGATTCGGCATATGAGATTTGGATAAGATTAGAAGCATTATATGAAGGAGACAAATATACCAAGAAAGAAAAGTTAAAGAACTAGAAAACTAAGATGGAGAAGCTGCAAATGAAGGATGATGAAAGCATTAGGGCTTATGCTCAAAGGGTTACATAAGTTGTGGTTGGAATCATAAATTTTGGAGGCACTTATGATGAAGAAGAAGTTGTTGCGAAGATCCTTAGATCATTGACACCTGTATAAAAAATCAAGGCTATGTCTATTCAAGAGACTATACCCTTAACTCTGAATTTTAGCAGAGAGATGTTGATTGCAAAGCTAGCTACCTTTGAGGCTGCTAAAATGGGAGATTCAGTACCTAAAGTAGAATCTACATTCAAGGCATCTATACATAAGAAAATGTCTACACTTCAGAGAACCAACAGTGAAGACCTAAAAAAAGAGCTTGGTGAGTATGTTGAGGAACGGGAATAGATAATTGTAGAAGAAAGAAAGATGGATGAACTTGTTGCACTAATTGCTAGAAGAGAAAAGAGAGGTAAGGGAAAATTTGAAGGAAAGTTACCCTTGAAATATTTTTCATGCAATAAGGTAGGTCATTTTACATCTAGATGTCCTACAAGATTTCCTAAGTACAAACCAGTACATGAGGAAAAGGCTTTAGTATCTCATGTTGACAAGAAAACTAAATGGATAATAGATAGTAGTTGTTCACATCATATGACTGGAGATAGAAACAAGTTTGTTAAATTAATGAAGAATGATGGTGGTGTTGTGAGACTTGGAGACAATCTTCCTAAACCTATCATAGGGGTAGGATCTATTACTTTGGATGAAAAAACTAATACAGATAGTGTTTCTTGTTGATGGACTGAAACATAACTTGTTGAGTGTTGAATAGTTAATAGATAAAGAGTTTCAATTAAGTTTTGTTAATGGTAAATTATGTATCATAAGGCAGGTAAGTTGATTGCAACTGGTACTAAATATAGAGGTAATGTATTTGAATTAAATACATCTAGAGCCTCTTGTTTTGTTGTGAAGGTAGATGACAGTTGGTTATGGCATAGAAGATTTTGTCATGTTAATTTTGATAACATTGTGAAGGCAAGTATGGCTAATGTAGTAAGAGATCTGCCAAAGATTGTGAAACCATCTAACATTGTATGAAAAGAATGTGTTATGGGAAAACAAACTAGAAGCAGTTAAAAAAGAAAAGCATATACATCAAAAGGAAAGTTTGATTTGGTACATAAAGATCTATGTGGACCTACAAGGACAAGATTATACAATGGTGAAAGGTAATTCATACTTTTTGTTGATGACTTTTCTAGAATGATGTGGGTTACTTATTTGAAAGAAAAATCAAAAGTATTTGATAAATTCAAGTTGTTCAAAGAAAAAGTAGAGAATGAATCAGGTTTAAAGATTAAGTGTCTAAGGTTAGATAGAGGTGGAGAGTTTACTTCAGACTTATTCAATTCATAATGTGAAGAGAATGGAATAAAGAGAAAAAAATCTACTCCTAGGACTCCACAACAGAATGGGATAGCAGAGCGAAAGAACATGAATATACTTGATGCTTCTAGGACAATGTTGCTTGAAGGAAATGTAGCTCATGTAAATTGGAGAGAGGTTGTTGGGATAACAGTGTATACATTGAACATAATTCAAATCAGAGAAGGTACAAGTAAGACTCCTTATGAATTATGGTTTGATCATAATCCTACTATAAAATACTTCAGAATATTTGGTAGTAAGTGTTATATCAAGAGAGATGATGAGATAGGAAAGTTTGATGCTAGAATTGATCAAGGAATTTTTCTTGGTTACTCTACCAAGAGAAAGACTTACAAATGTTTCAATCTGAGATTAAGAAAGATGATTGAAAGTAACAATGTAAGGATAGATAAAAAGTTTCAAATACAAGAAAGAATGTATGACAATAATTAGGTTACAGAGATCAAAGAGGCTACTGCTGCTGCAAAAGAAGAAGAACTTGTTGAGGTAGAATGTGGAAAAGAGACTTGTGATGTTGACACAAGTGAGGCTATTGGGGTTCCTAAGACTCCAAGGTATGTAAAGAATAACCATCCTAAAAATCAAATTATTGGTGATTCTAATCAAGGAGTAATGACTAGATCAAAAGCTAGAGAAGAAATTTGTTTGATTTCTCAAGTTGAACAAAAGACTACAGATGAAGCATGTAGAGATGAATCTTGGATAAATGCTATGAAGGAAGAGTTAGATCATATAAAGAAGAATAACACTTGGGAATTGGTTCCTAGACCTAAAAACAAAAATGTAATAGGAACAAAATGAGTTTTAAGAAACAAAATGAATGAAGAAGGAATTGTTGTAAGAAACAAAGAAAGAATGGTATGTAAGGGATATTCACAACAAGAAGGAATAGACTTTGAAGAAATATTTTCTCCTATTGCTAGAATAGAGGCAGTGAGATTGTTCTTGGCTTATACTATACTTAAAGACTTCAAGGTGTATCAAATGGATGTGAAATTTGCATTCTTGAATGGGGATCTTGAAGAAGAAGTATACATAGAACAACCGGATGGATTTCCCCTATCTAAAGATAGAGACACAGTATGCAAGATGAAGAAGGCTCTATATGGACTAAAGAAAGCTCCAAGGGCTTAGTATGAAAGGTTGGACAAATACTTACTTTGCCTTGGATTTAGAAAAGGTAATGCTGACAATAATTTATACTTAAGAACTAGTGAAGATAGAGTTGTGGTAATTGAAGTTTTTGTTGATGATATTATCTTTGGAGGCAATGATGAATTATGCAAGAAAATATCTAAGGAGATGGAAAATGAATTTGAAATGTTCATGATAGGTGAAATAAAATTCTTTCTTAGACTACAAATAATTTAGAATGAGAATGGTATCTTTGTTTTTTAGACTAAGTATCTCAAAGAAATGCTAAAGAAGTTTGGAATGGAAGATTGTAAACCAATAGGAATACCCATGGTGACCGGTAATAAGCTATCATGTAATGATGAGACTCAATGTGTATTTCAGACAAAGTATAGATCAATGGTTAGAGGATTACAATATCTGACTCATACGAGACCGGATATTGCTAATGCTATTGGAATTGTGGCTAGATATCAGTTAGAGCCAAAGGAGACACACCTAATTGATGTGAAAAGGATATTTAGATATATGAAAGGGACAATTGAATATGGCTTGTGGTATGATAGGAATGATATTTTTATACTTCATGCTTATACTGATGCTATTGGGCAAAAAACATTGATGATAGAAAGAGTACTAGTGGTGGTGCATTTTTTCTTGGGAATTTTTTTTTTCATGGCTAAGTAAGAAGCAAGATTGTATAGCTCAATCTACTGCGGAATCAGAATATGTTGTTGCTACTGTTAACTGCACTCAAATTGTTTGGATGAAGAAAATGTTGAAGGATATTGGAATAACTTTTGATGAGCTAGTGGTTATCCATTGTGATAACACCAGTGCAGTGAATATGTCAAAGAATCCAGCAATGCACTAAAAAACCAAACATATTTCTATCAAATATCACTTCTTAAGAGACAAGGTGGAAGAGAAGGAAATAAAATTAGAATATATTAGTACAAAAGAGCAGATTGCAGACATCTTCACAAAGTCACTACCAAAAGATACCTTTGAATATCTCAGAGGTATGCTGGGGGTTCAAGCCCCTCCTAGTCAGAATTAAATGATGCAGAGATGCATCCATCCAGAGGTTTTTAGAGCCTTATCATATTTTGGACTAGATGTAGGGATCTACTCCTCAGGGGGAGTGATCGTGGAAGAAAGATGTTGGAAAATAGTTGATGACTCATGGCACCCTTTTCCATTTTTGTAAAAGGGGGAGTGTTGCTATGAGAAAATCCCTAATGTATGGGGAGATTGTATGTAGTATTGTTTGGTTGCAAAAAATTGGATTGATATAACTTTGGGATGATGGATTTTCCCATATGTTGACATCAATGCAAAAGGGGGAGATTGTTGGATATTGATAATGCATGGGGAGGTGATTGAGACATTTTATATGTTTAATCACTACATTACTGAATGGGCACTCATACTATTGTCATTTGTGTTTTGTCACTAATGTCAACATATGTTTATGTGAGGAGAACAGGCTGGTTATCAAAATGTACAAACACTATACCAATGTTTTAGATATTGTGAAGTCAGATGAGAGTTTAGGAAGTTATTGTGATCTTATATCCAATATTGAATCATGTAATTTTTCATATTGGATGAGTTACAAATGTTTTGGTGAAGATTGGTCACTAGACTATGATAGTGAGAAATGATAGAGTTAGTCTCTATGTTTCTGGTATATCTTCTAGATGATATGGATTCAAGGTATGCGAGCTTGAGGGATGATAGACAAGGTACTAAAGGATGTTCATTGGTCAGTGTAAGGTATAGAATGCTTGGTAATTTCAGCTATGGCTTGTGTTCTAGAGAAGACCTATTTGGAAGCCAACTTAGGAGATGTAGCGTGTGTTTTACTTGGCACACATAAATTAAGGATGTCGGTCCTTAAATATTGTAATGTAATCATTGTATAATTATTTTAGATACCATGTGTATCTTAGCAAGGGTTTATATAATTATTTTTAATTAGGAAAGGCTTATGGGCCGACTTGATCATGAGAATTGTAATAAGGTATAAATGAGAGGTCTTTTCTTTGGAAAAGATATGGATGGAAAAAGGTGATATAAAGAGGTTGTGAAAGTTGCGAGCTTGTGTCTATTGCATGTAGAGCAGAGGTTTACTGGTGGAATTCATTGGAACTGATCAAGAAAAGATAGTTGTTGCCGAACAGTTCAAAAATATTGTGTATTTCTTCATATACACTTGTGTTGCGAACATTGAGTTCTCAAGGTGGATTTAACCTTCTTTGGGCAGTGAGCCTTGGGTAGTGAGCCCTCCCTTTCTTCTTGACTCCTAACAGGGTCTATCCTCTAACAAGGACTATGTACTATAATGTTTCAATAAGCTCATAACAGGGCTAAATCTTCTAAAAAGGATACTATATTCTCAGTACATCATTTGTGGGTGCTAATTCCCACTGGGGTTTTTACCTTTAACAGGGTTTCCATGACACCAAAATATTGTGTTATTGTATTAGGATTTATTGTTTTCATTGGGTCTGATATTTCTACTACTTAAAGTTTAAAGGTTAATAATATTCCATACAACTAATTCACCCCCCCTCTCAATTGTATTGTGGACTGTTATTCCTAACAAGAGGAAGTGAAGTAGTGATCCATATTTCTATAAAATTTGTAGATTTCACTACCTTAACACCTCTAAGATGGGATTGGAGATCAACCATCATGGATGTAGGGAAAATATACATTTGTGTGTACCGGTTCTAATATACATGGCCCAATGGATTAGATATCACCAAAGGAGACACAAGAGATGAGGACAGAGAGGTGGATAAGGTGGATGAGGAGGGAGGGATGGAGGATGAGGTGGAGGAGATGAAGGGGGAGATAAAGGATATGATGGAAGTGAGGATAGAGATGATCCCAAAGAAAATAGTGATGGGGATGATAGGGGTTGTGGAGATATTTTTGCATGTTCCCTAGTAGTACTGGTAGTAGTAGATGGAGATGGAGGTAATATTAGTGGAGATAATCCTATGGAGGAGGATGTGTTGATAGATGTTATGAGGGAGAGTTCATTTAAAGAGGAGATAGAGATTGAGAGTAGCAGTGGATTGAGATATTTTGAGGAGGATGCTGATATAGAGGAGGTAGAGGGTGGGGCCATAGAGATGATGTAATTTTATATCAGAGGTTTTGATGAGGCCACATAGGATGTACCTATCTAGGTAGCCATGGGAGGGATTGGGGATCAAGAGATGAAGGATGTTTCCAATTTGAGCGAGAAGATCAAATACCTATAGGGTATACTTGATGGAGTTCTGAGGATGGCTACATAGGTAGATTCCAGGGGACATGAGGAAGATTAGAGGGATGCAAAAAAAAAGGCACATAGTCATTAGATTTCCTTAAGGGTGACTACACTCCAAAGTAGAGGATATCTTGTATGCAGAAGGATAAGAATTTGGAGAGAGGAGATTTGAGGTTAGAGGTTCAAGTAAAAAAGGATAGGGATAAAAAGGAATAGGTGGATGCACACAAATTTATTTCTAGTGTTTAGGATTTGAGTCTATAGGGAGCTATTGACATGTTATATTAGGTAGGGATAGACTCTACCAAAAAAGGTTGGGATGCTAGGAGGGAGATTCAATACTAGAGGGAACACTACGAGAGTGTTGTCCCTCCTGATTAGAGGGTACCTAGTTATACAAATTACCATATTTTGTAGAGGATACATAGATCATAGGGTTCTCAAGGAAGTGGGGCAGTCAGGGTACCACTAGCTAGACCACCATAGGTAGCTACAAACCCATCCTCTAGTCATCCATAGGAGAACCTTCAGGACCATCCACAAGTCCTCATCCTAGACCTATTGGTTTAGAGGGTGGTGGTAGAACTAGTTGAGTGCTCATGTATAGACATTTTATTTTTCATATATTTTGTGAACTTGTGAACTCTACTTTAGACATTGTATCATGACACTTTTTCAAACTATATATATGATACAATTTTAGTGGCCCTATATGGTTATTTTGTATACTTTATGCATATGATTTCTATATGATTATGTGATGTATATGATGTTATGATTCTCTATGATGTCTATTTTATATGTTTCATGAGATACAAAATGATATGATTCACTACATTTTTTTTATGTTATGTACATGTAGACATGATTTTATGTTTATGCACTTTCTATTTATATGATGGAATATTATGAAGATGTAAAATTCACTTATGTTTTCTATTTTCTTTTGATGAAACTATATGTAGATGATTATATGTGATGTATATTAGAATATAGACTATTCTTAATGAGATGGATGTTTTTAATGCATTTATGTGATGGATGGATGTATTTTATGACATGTACTATGATGTATGATTATGTTGTAACTTGATACAGATGCAAGATGCAATATTTTTTGTAGGAAATAAGGCAACAAGAAACTAAGAGGGAGGAGGGGGGTGAATCAATTGCTTCAAAAACACTAGATCTTCAAAACCCTTAAACCCTTAAACCTTGAATCCATTATACCAAAAAAGCCTTTTGTCTAATTTATAATAATGTGAACAAGTAAACACAAATAAAAAAACTTCCACAATACATAACACTGAGATTTTTATCATGGAAACCCAAATTAGGGTGAAAAATATGGTGGGGCTTGAGCCCACAGTAAGACTAATACCTTGTTATAAGTATAGGCTTATTGTAAATGAGAATGCAACTACATTTAGGAACACTTCCTAGAGATTACTACTCAAAATGCCTTGGGCTACAACCCTAAGTATGACTTACTATCTTACAAGACCACTACAATGGTCAATCTAACTACAATCAGAAAGTTTGTGAACTATATAGTAGCATATAAATCATGTCAATATCAGTTCTATTGAAGTAAAATCATATCTCTATTGCATTTGTTTCTCTCTCCTTTAGATGAGCAACTCAACCTTCTGTAGATTTGTACAACTACTTCTCAAAGCAATTCCAAACATCCACGACCAATCTCTTACACATCCACAAATTTTTCCCCAACCCATCAACCTTTTATCAATAACAAGTCGACAAAAACCTAACTTTCAATTTTCATCTGATTGTACCAAAATCAATGAAAATGATCAAAGCATGTTAGATAAACATAGCTTAGATCCTTCATAATCATCTTGAAATCATAACTCTTCCACAAAATGTTTTACCGATGGCCCATAAAATGTTTTACTGATCAGTCAACCGAGAACATAAGAAAACTTATCACCAACTTGAAATTTCCTTCAAATTCATCATCTTGATTAATGGGTGGCTACAAGAAGTTGAGTCCCAATTTTGGGCAAAAAGTGGAAGTGGTTTCCTTATTTTTAAAATTTTCTTTCAATTGATGTCAAAATTTGAGGCACTTAGAGATTGAATCTCAAAAAACTTCAATAATAGAAAATATAGTACTTAGAGTCTACTTTTCAAATATGTAATTTATTCCAATACCCACATGGTAGTAATTTCCTTTTAGTAGACATGTTTAGAAACCATGTTTTCAATATTCCAGTTTCAAGACCATACCACACAAGTGTATGACCATCATATTTTGACCTAAATAAATGAATTTATTTGAATCCTTCTAGGGAATGATACCTAAGACACCAAAGATTGATGAGAATATTTTTACTGAATATTTTATTTTATTTATTATATTTTAATTGATTGTAAAATATATTTTCAAAACCTTTGGTGTATGAACACCATAAATTGATGAAAAATTAACATTTTTTCAAAACTCTTCTTTTTTAATCTTCAAGGAAATTCTATGTAGATTGATGTCATATAATTTATTTTCCAAAAATGTAAAAACAAAAAGTTATTAAAATTTTAGTGAACCTCACTGTTTTAAGTTTAGGTACTACTTTTGATTAATAAATAATGCAAAAATAGTAAAATTAATCATATCACTAAAAAATTTACATTTTTGAAATATATACAGTAAGAAGTCTAATGGGTTTTTTGTTTTGTAAAAACATTCAATCGGGAAGGCCCTAAAAAATTTATGGCAAGACATAAATATGGGATTCTGGTGCCTTAGCCATTATTTTGTAGGTCCAAAGCATAGGCTTGGTCCCACCAAGCCTATCCCAACCCAAAATCTAATGCAAAGGGTGGCTTGTCAATTCAACTTTTAGAAAACTTGTACATGTTTAAAAATGCGTACTCATTTCTTAAATATAATAAATTGGTGTATAAACATGAGTTTCTACACTTGTTATTTTAAAAAAAATTGAAAAAGGTACCCATTTTGAAAAAATAGGCACCTATTTTTAAAAACAAGCACCCATTTTTTAACAAAAGGGTACCGATTTTTTGAATTTTTAGATCAGGCATCCGAGCCTAAAATGGTTGCAATTTTTTCAAAATGGGTGCCTATTTGTAGCGGCATTTTTCAAGTCCACAAGACTTTTGTCAAATTGAGCCCCAACTTCTTGCACTTTCCATGATGTAGAGTGTCAAATTACCAAGCACATAATCCAAGAACATCCTTAGGCATCACGAATCTCAAACAAATAATCAAATCCATCCCAACTTACAAATTTTCCAACATTTTATGCTAGACCTTAAGAATACTGTCACCTTCCTCTATAACACTTGGAAATGCCTTGCAAACCTTCAAAATCATGAACCCTTTGAATGGAAAACACATCATCATGTATTGAACATATTCCTAGTTGTGCAGCCAAAGATCTCAACCTATGTATGTGCACACAACCAATCTCATCATCTCTGATACACTAGTAGATAGTAAAGTATCCAGACACCATCTATAATCTCATAAGTTTCTCAAATCATCATTCCAACACCTAAAACTTGACATGGACATAGTAAACAACCTCTACATCACCCCATAAGGTCTATGACTCATCTTGAGTAATCGTTCTTCACAATACCTCTGAAAATATTGTTCCTCTAGCAAAACTATATAATAGACATGTTGACATCAATGAAAACACATCCAAACTTGCCAACAACATCCCCCTTTTGCATTGATGGAAAGATGTGATGCTGAGAATAAGTAATACAATAAAAAATAAACAAAATCTCCATCCTAGAAGGGAAATAAAAAATACTCCCAACAATATCCATAATAATCATCATTATCTTTAAGAGTTTCTCTAACTCATCTTCCTTCAGGATCTCTCTATCTATGCTCCCCCTGGAAGCAAGCTTCCATGGGCCCCAATCTGATTACATACTCTTTCTCTCCATCAGTTAACCCTCCTTAGATATACACTTTTATTCTTCTTCTTAACTGGGGTTATTTCTTATGTGCAACTATATAACTTGTTTCTCACATGCTCTTCTCCCCATTTGACATCAATGACAATGATACATCTCTACTCTAATTAATCACGCTCTTCTCTTCATTACCTTCAACTAAATCTTACCATGCTTACTACTCCCCCTGAGTAGTAGCCTCCAAAAAATAAATCCATCTGGAAAGATATCTCCATGAAGTGTACTTGATTGATGCACTCCTTTGCATCTGAGCTTTGACCAAGAGGGGAAATTACCTCTAACTTGCCTCTAAGAGGGGCAAGAGTAGATCCATTTTCCACATTCTCCTTATTCTTCTTTCTCTTTAACTTATTTCTATGCTTCTTACCTGTTTCTTTTCTTTTCTTCTCTTTTCCTTTGTTAGCTCTTTGCATTCCTTTGATGTTCTAACCTTTCCTATCCACTTTCTGCTTCTTAGCCTGATCATTCTTCTGTAGATTCTTGTCCATCCCTATTGGACCAAATTGGTTCACTTTCTTGTTTCTAAAATATTTGGAAATCTATGTAGATATGTTGCATCTAAAACACATAATCATCTTTTGTCTACTTTCTTCATCCTTCATTATTACACACAAACATCTAACTTTTTCCCTTATAATAACATTATTCTTCTTTTTCACACCACTGCATATAATTGAGGCATGGTTATGCCTTTTACAACTAGAGAAATGGTTTTTATTTCTGTAATTCTCATCCTTATGACTAACTTTACCAAAAAAAAATCACTTACCTTTGAATTTATGAGCTTTAGGTATTTTTTCCAAGGTTCTTTTAGTTTTGTTCCCCCATATTTTTGTTTTAGGCCCGACTTGACCAGATCTAGAACTTCCTCCTTTCTCAAATCTAAGACCACTATTGTTTACATAATTCCTCTAAATTTCAAGAAATTAATCTAGTTTGGTTGTATTGATCATGATATTCTCTTTGTAGTCATGAGAAATCACAAGCTCTTCTTCAATGACTTTAGCTCAATGATCATATTTGCAAGTCTCATCCATATTATTTTGATCAATCTTAGAGATCAAACATACCCGATCTTGAGAAATCAATCTCTTAGTCTCAACATCATTGTTATTATCACTAATGATTTGATCTTCAATATGGTTTAGTCTCACATACCTTGGTGTCTTATGTCTTACCACATGCCTTTGGGCTTCCTCATCTCCACTTGTGTAGGCCTCATCATTTACTGTGATACTAGGAGCTTGAGTCTAAATTTGATGTTGTTGTTTCTAATTACTACTACCATTTTGATAATCACAATCATACCCACCAGACTTGGATAGATTCTCATAGCTTTCATCCACCTTTACATTAGAACTCTCAACTATCTTCTAAAACCTCTAGTTGTAGCACCTATATGCCTTGATTTTGGTAGAGTAGCCAATGAATATACCTTCATCACTCCTTGCATCAAGTTTCCCTATGTCCTCATATCTCTTGATATAGCAGTTACTACCAAAAATTCTAAAGTAATTGATAGTAGGCACACTTCCACTCTAAAGTTGATAAGGTGTCTTACCTTCTCCTCCTTTGATTTATACTCGATTAAGAGTGTATAGTATAGTACTGACTGCTTCTCTCCAAAACATATACAACACATTCACTTCAAGCATCATGATTGTATAAGTATCTACAATAGATCTGTTCTTTGTCTCCACCACTCCATCCTACTATGGGGTCACCGAAGTAGACAACTATCTCTTTATTCCATGCTTCTAAAAAAGTGTTGAACTCACCTAATGTGAATTCACCTCCTCTATTTGATCTCAAGCATTTCATATTTAGACCTATTTCATTCTCAAATAGGGACATAAAGGACTTAAACTTGTCAAAGGATTCAAATTTATCTTTCAAGAAGGTCACCCATACCATCCTCGAGTATCCATCCATAAGAAACATGATGTATCTATCACCTTGAAAGTTTCTAGTATTAGTAGGACTACACAAATTAGTATGATCAAAGATCTAACAATCCATTATAATTTTTAGACTTGGAATCGAAAGTAACTCTTATTTTCTTAACCAATTGATATTCTTTTCAAATAGTAGGGTAAAAGCACAATAAGCTGTCACCCTTTTACAAAGGAAGAGGCTAACAACACCAAAACGAAAAAAACTTCAAGGGCATAAAAGTCACATTTCTATTTAGAATTTGAAGATGATGTAAACTGATGAAATGTGTGAAATAGGATGAATTTTATGCCTATAATTTTTTAAAATTATTTTGGACATAAATTAATATATTTTTTTAATTTTTAAAGTCTATTTTTCATGTCCTAAAAATACAGCAAATCAGGGGGTTTACCTCCTGTCAAATAATTATAAGTAAGACATTGTTTTTTCTTCCAATTTCAAAATATGTTTTAGATGACATGTATACCTAGTGCAAAAAAAAGGAAAGAAGTGTTTTCGATCTATAATTTGCCCGTTATAAGTATTCAAAGTACAACTTACACGAAATCAGTAGTTTTTATCTCCCGCCACTTTTCAGCTATCAAAATTTTTTTTAAATTCAAATAAATTATATATTCTTGAAGAATATTCTCTTCTCTAGTGCCTCATATAATTTTAATTTTTTTTTTAATTGATTTACTATTTTTTTTAATTTATCGAATCGGCAACTTCTCAAAGCTTTATATACCTACATGTGATTTTTTACAAATTTGTTTAACATTTTCCAATTGAAATTATATAAAATTTATATTTTTAGAATTTTAATTCCGAGATCTACAAAAGGGTAGTTTTAGTTTTTTCAAATTTTTAATTTGCAGAAGAGAAAAAAACACCACAAGTGCAAATTGTGTATTATTTGTGTTTTTTAAGTTTTGGCTGCCAAGTTGGCATGCCACTTGGGATGACTCGGCCGAGTGGGACTCGGCCGAGTCCCCTCAAGTCGTCGGCCCCTCGCGACCGGTCGCGTGAGCGACCGGTCCTTTCAAACTGAAGGGTATATATGTGCATAATATTTTTAAAAAAATATATATCAATTGCGAATTTACATTCTTATTTTAGGATATAAGGATATTTTGAAGCAAGGAGTCATTCTTTTGGAGAAGTTTCAAAGAAATTTTGATTTCGAAAGAGTTTGAAGACAAGTTTTTCAGTGACGAAGTAGTAAAACAATAAGAAAAATCTTGCTTAAATATTTGAGCAATGGGAAATAAAAGGACTAGAACAAGGAAGTATGATCGTAAAAGGGATGACCAAATGAAAGGTCATACGAAACGTGTCCAAGAGCAACCAATGGATGTTGAAGAAGAACCTATCGCTGTAGAAGGTGCAACTCAACTAGGGGAGGATATTGGTAGTAGTCGAAGTATACATTTTTTTCCTACAATGCAGAATTTGATGGACATGAATGAGGAATCACTTATTAGTCAAATTGAACCGGAACACTTGGTACCTGAAAGCACTATTAAATTGCATCTCAAAAATATGTGGATGGAATATTTTGAGAGTAAATCTTTGGTGGGAAAAGCACAATTGTTTGCAAAGTTATTCAAGAAAAAAGAAATGACTCCGGTTTTGGAATTGTTGGGTATTGATAATAGGAAAGTTGGAGGAGGTAAAGTAAAAGAGACAATAATTCAAAATTTACAAGATGCACTGAATGTTGTTAACAAGGCAGATCATAAAGGACCAGATTCAAATGCAGCTAGAAGAGCCTTGATGACTATGATAACTAGTAAGAAATTGACACATAGAAATCAAGTTCGAGCAATTTCTGATTTACTCAACGTATCTCGAAGAACTATACAGAGATATATTAGGAAGAGAAATATGTTGGATATGAATATTGAAAAGAATTGGGTACAGATTTGTAGACTTCCCCGTAAAGACAAAATTTCTGAAGATGTAAGAAGACGGGTCATTGATTTTTGGACCAATCACTCTCGTGTTTCTTCCAATAGAAGGGACACTATACAAATGGACGATGAAGAGACCGGTATGAAGATTTCACATCCAAAACATTTTGTCGATACTACACAAAGTGAATTGTTTGAAGCATTCAAACAGGAATTTTCAGATGTGAAAATATGTCAGAGAATGTTTGAGATGTTGCGCCCTTGCTTCGTACGCATAAATAAGGTTCGTGAAACATGTTGTTGTCGAAATCATGTTGAGTTTCACTTATACTTGCAATCATATAAAAAGGTTACGACAATACTTAATCTAGGTATGGTTACTGGAAGTACAACAGAATTTGTAAAGTCCATTTTATGTGATAAATCAGAAGGTTCAGATGAATTTAATGTCCAGTGTATAAAAAATGAATGCAATAATTATGGAAATTTGCAGCAATTTCCTTTACAATTTAATAATATTGATGTTACAACACCAGTCCAGTGGAAGAGATTTGAATATGAGATATACCAAACGAAGACAGGAGGTGAATCAAAAAAAATTACATTAAAAGAGAGTGAATTACCGTACCTTCAGTTCATGGACAGATTTCGATCTATGATTTATCCACATATCCAACATTGTCATGGTGCACGATGGCAAGCTAAACAGTTTCGTGATTCCAAAAATTGTTTCCCACTTGGTTGTATTCTTTCAGTTGTAGATTCTGCGGAGAACTATACATTTTCCCCTCAAAAGGAGCTCCAAAGTCAATATTATCATTCTGATCAAGTTGCAATATTTGTGCATGTGACCTATAGACATGCACAATACGATTTGGATGGGATAGAATCTGGTATAGATCAAAATGAATGCATTATCATCAAGGAGGTTCATTTCTATATTAGTGATGACAAGGTTCATGATAGGAGCTATGTGGCTCATTGTTTCAACATGTTTTTGAACAATCTTGCAAGTCGTGGGATAAATGCTTCACAACATTGGATCTGGTCTGATGGGTGTGCAGGTAAGTACGTACATGCATTATAAATTTTATTTTAATTTTTTTTTTGAGCATTTCTAGATATATTTATGTGTCACATTTAAATACATTTTTGTATTTATTTGAATTGTAGGTCAATTTAAGTCTGCAAAAGCTTTTAATTGGTTAGCCATGCAACATGCTAGACACAACGTTAAGTTTGTTTGGAACTTCTTTGAAAGTGGACATGGAAAAGGAGAACATGATGGAGCAGGAGCATGTGTGAAGCGTGCACTCTGACAACATGAACTTCAAGGTATGTGTACATACATTTGATATTCAACTTGTTTACTTGACTAGACTATTTAAAACTTTACATTACATGTACACATGTATATATATATAACTAAATTGTTAAAAATATATCTCTCTAGGTAACATGATAGAGAATTCAAAGAAGATTGTTGAATGGTGTCAAAATCATTTCGCTACTCGAGACACAAAATACAACAAACGTTACTTTTGGGAAGTGATAGGTATTTATTTAATTTACTTTTATTTTTCAAACTCAAATTCATGAAACTACATATATAGGTATGTCATGTATGTGTGTTTTAACTTGTTGTGTATATATATATATATATATATATATATATATATATATATATATATATATATATATATATATATATATATATATATATATATATATATATATATATATATATATATATATATAATGCATTTCACATTTTTCATGATTTCAAACTGAGATCTATATATCAATCCATCCAATCCAGATATCGATCGATCGAATCCCTACAATTGTCAATCAATTGTTGGAATTAGAAGTTTGCATCAAGTGATGACTACGGGACAACACAAGCCTCCACTGATTCAACTAAGAGATAAATCATGCTTTTGTGAAGATTGTCTTAACAACAACACAATGAGTCAATGTGTTAATATTGCAAATGGATATGTTTCAATATGGGATCATAAAGTGTTAATTAGAATGCCTCCTTATGAAGATGATGACAATGTCATAGACATCCATGATCCTATATATTCAGCTGACTATGAACGTGTTTCTGATTTAGTTGTTACAGGTGCGTATTTTTTATTTCTAAGTATATTTACATGATATATATATATATATATATATATATATATATATATATATATATATATATATATATATATATATATATATATATATATATATATATATATATATTATACATGAACTTGAGGTTTAAATTTAACATTTACTTGTACACATAAATATAAATTGTGTAGGTGATATTTTTGCTGTGGTTGCGGATCCTGAGAATATAGAAGGTGTAGATTATTATCTACTAAGATGCACCAAGGAAAAACACAAGTTGCTTGAAGAAGTTGTTGATGGTGATGGACAAAAATATCCGACTGGTTCAGTTGTTATTGAAGGCACCTATTATCAACAAGATAAGATTGAAAAAAATGGAATTAAATTTGTTGAATACATGCGTGGAGAGAGAGTTCTACATTATAGTCACTTGGTTATAGCGACGAAATTGCAGTTTGAAACTGTGTCAAAAAAAGGGTCAAGTAAAAACCAAAAGTGGAAGTTGCCTATTGAAGAGCATGAAAAACTTTTGGAGATAATAAAGGATAGAGAGGATCCAGACTACATGTATCAGGAGCTTTAGGTTTAAGGATTTTAATTTTTACATACTTAATTTAAATCCTATTTGAAACTTCTATGTAGACTTTAAATTTGATTTGAAATTTATGATTAGATTGAATTTATGGATCAAGATTAAACCTGAATTGAATTTTAATTGAATTTTAATTGATGAAAGTTATATATATATATATATATCTCTCTCTCTCTCTCTCTCTCTCCCCTTCCCCTTCCCCTTCCCCTTCCCCTTCCCCCCCCTCTCTCTCTCTCTCTTAGAACTAGAACTTTCAATTTACTTTCTACTTGAATTTTAATTTCAATTTATTCATTAGATTGATTAGATAAATATTAGATAGGTCTATATTTCTATTTTTTGTTTAGATTGATTAAATGTAGGTCTATATTTGAATTGAAATTAGATTGATTCTTTTTTCAATTGATTAGAATAGATTGATTTCTTGAATTGCATACCTTTCTAGTCTAGATAAATTTCTATTTATTGATTAGATTGATTAGATAGGTAAATTGAATTTTAATTGATTGGATAGAACTTTCAATTTACTTTCTACTTGAATTTTAATTTCAATTTATCAGATTAGATTGATTAGATAAATATTAGATAGGTCTATATTTCTATTTTTTGTTTAGATTGATTAGATAAGTCATGGCTTAAGGGCTTAAGGGGTCATGGCTTAAGGGCCAAATGGGTTAAGGGCTTAAGGGCTCATGGATTAAGGGGTCATGGCTTAAGGGGTTAGCGCTTAAGAGCTTAAGGGGTCATGGCTTAAGGGGTTAGGGCTTTTAAGGGCTTAAGGGGTCATGTTCGGTTCTTAAGGGCCTAAGGGGTCATGTGAGGTCATGTTAGGACATGTGAGGTCATGTGAGGTCATATTAGGTCTTATTAGTTCATTTAAGGTCATGTGAGGTTATGTGAGATCATTTTAGGTCTTAAGGGGTCATGTTAGGTCTTATTAGTTCATAGTAGGTCTTATTAGTTCATAGTGAGGTCATGTGAGGTTATGTGAGATCATTTTAGGTCTTAAGGGGTCATGTTAGGTCTTATTAGTTCATAGTAGGACTTATTAGGTCATGTTAGCTCATATTAGGTCATATTAGGTCTTATTAGGTCATGTTAGGTCATATTAGGTCATGTTTGGTCCTTAAGGGCTCATGTGAGGTAAAATTAGGTCTTAAGTGATCATTTTAGGTCTTAAGGGGTCTTTTAGGTCATGTTAGGTCTTAAGGGGTCTTATTAGGTCATGTGAGGTCATGTTAGGTCTTAAGGGGTCTTTTAGGTCATGTGAGGTCATATTACGTCTTAAGGGGTCTTTTAGGTCATGTTAGGACATGTTAGGTCATATTAGGTCTTTTAGGTCTTATAAGGTCTTGAGGGGTCATGGCTTAAGAGGTTAAGGGCTTAAGGGGTCATGGCTTAAGGGTCATGTTCGGTCCTTAAGGGCTTAAGGGGTCATGTGAGGTCATGCTAGGTCTTATTAGGTCATATTAGGTCATGTTTGGTCTTTAAGGGGTCATGTGAGGTCAAATTAGGTCTTAAGGGATCATTTTAGGTCTTAAGGGGTCATGTTAGGTCATGTTAGGTCTTATTTTAGGTCTTAAGGGGTCATGTTAGATCATTTTAGGTCTCATTTTAGGTCTTATAAGGTCTTAAGGGGTCATGGCTTAAGGGGTTAGGGCTTAAGGGCTTAAGGGGTCTTTTAGGTCATGTTAGGTCTTAAGGGGTCTTATTAGGTCATGTGAGGTCAAATTAGGTCTTAAGGTCATGTTAGGTCATTTTAGGTCTTAAGGGGTCATGTTAGGTACTTAAGGGCTGAAGGGGTCATGCTAGGGGTTAAGGGGTCATGTTAGATCATTTTCGGTCTTAAGGGGTCATGAGAGGTACTTAAGGGCATAGAAGATTAATGTTGATTAAAGATTGAACATTGAAATTAAAGATTAATTTTAAAGTTAGATTTTAAAGATTGATTTAAAAACTCTCAATTCATTAAAGATTTTAAAGATTGATTTAAACTTTCAACTCATTAAAGATTTTTTAGTAAGATTGATTAATTAATTTTCAATTAATTGATCTAGATAAGGCTTAAGGGTGCATAATAGGGCTTAAGGGGTTTACCTATAGATTGAATTTCTAAGATTGATTAAAAAGATTGAACATTGAAATTAAAGATTAATTATAAAGTTAGATTTTAAAGATTGATTTAAACTTACAATTGATATAAAAAGATTTTTTAGTAAGATTGATTAATTAGATTGATGAAAGATTGAACATAAATTAAATATTAATTTTAAAGATCAATTAATTTTTGGCTTCAATTACAAAATCTGGAAACATGTATCAATGTACAAATAGATATATATATATATATATATATATATATATATATATATATATATATATATATATATATATATATATATATATATATATCTCAAAAATCAAACATGTACATCAATGTTTAAATGTCTATATAGTGCAAAATCCAAACATGTGTCAATGTACAAATAGATCAATATACAAAACATGCACCTACATATCAATGTAAATGTACACACACACACACACACATATATATATATCTCAAAAATCAAACATGTACATCAATGTTTAAGTGTCTATACATATATATCACAAAATCCAAACATGTATCAATGAACACATCAACTACGTTGATGATCACCATCACGTGCTAGATGTGCGGGCCTGTGTGGATCCTCGTCCTGCTGGACTTGAGTCTGTAAATGTAAATATAATGTTACATATATATATATATATATATATAAGAACTTGAAATGTAAATAAATTTTATAAAATTTTAATTTTTAATTTATTTCAAGTGTACCTCTGTATCATGATGAATCGGATCAACAGGCTCCTCTAAATCTCCATATGCAGCACCTGTCGCAATGTCCTGTACCACATTTAAATACATTTAAATTTAAATAGAGAACTATATGTACACATGTATATCTATATAAATTGAAATTAAATCCAGATTCTTGTACCTGCTGTAATGCACGTCCAAGGTCGGATAACTCAGAAGAGTGCAAGGACATTGCATCAGGATCAATGGCATCGTCCATAAGCAAATCTGAGAATCTACTATGAACTTGTGAGGTCGTAGCCTGTGTCTGCTGTGTGGGAGCCTGTGTATGCTGTGTGGGAGCCTGTGTATGCTGTGGAGGCGGTGTAAGATCATCCACACTCTGTCTAGAGGAACCTGCCTCTGCATCTGAGCTCTGACCTCGACTGCTGCCTATGGAGGATCTACGACACTGTCCTCCTCTAATGAAAGTAGGTAAATCACGTGGCTCAATCCCATGCAATGTAGAAATCCTCTGGTAAGCAGCCAGGAGATCACTCACTAACATACCACTAATCTCACGCACGCGATCCTCAAGTAGTCGTCCTATCTCATCTGGAGTAGGAAGATCAAATCTGATGTATGGGTCATAAAATGGACTAGATGGTGATACACCTGCACTCGTCCATGATCGAAGCATGTACCTACCCACACGATCAGATGAAAACTGCTCAACCTGAGTCGCAATGGTGGCAATGCTAGAATACATATCTAAACGTGTGTCCTCAGCTGCAACCTGCCCAGCTCCAGTGTAGGCCTCCAAACCTTTTGGAAGAACCAAAAGGTTTTGACCCACCAATGCCCTCTTACTAGGGGGCTGTGGTATATCGGGTCGTCTACACTTATCCTGATATCTCCCCCGACCCTGACCAGCATGTGGAGGTAGATCTGTGTAGTCAACATCATAGCCCAAATGAAACTCTGTAAACAATTGTTTGCAGAAATATAGTGGCACCTCATCCTTTTGGGGCCACATATGATGTGCTGCTAACCATCTAGGATATATAAAAGGGGCCACTATGTCATCTGTACAAAAAGTGACCCTATATGCTCGAACCACCCTCTTATTGATGTAATGGGTGCCAAACATGTTCTTCACCTGAGTGACTGAGACATCTGAATCAACTGTCCTCCAACCTACTGTCCCTATGACAGTGCTAGATAGGCTATGATAAAAAACATCAATCGATACATCGTCATATGGATTGTATGATTCAGCCTTTTGAATCATACTCATGAGCTCAGTGCGTATAGCTGTCAATTTCTCCCTATTAGGGAGAGTAGTACTATTCTGCAGTGTTCGCTCTAATGCAGTCAGAGCAGCCTGCATCCTAGAGATAGTCTCATCTCTACGACTATCTCTAGCATGTGGGGCCTGGGTACTATTATGGTCTGAGGGAGCTCGTGATCCATGACTATCATGGACACTCTGATCTGAACCACTAGAAGCCATGAGTGATATGCACACAAAGGTAATATATATCTAGATCTAGATATAGATAAAAAATGCTCGCTGCAAGTAGGCACATGTGCACATATACATACATCCAAATATTAGAAAATCAATTGATAAATATATATATATATATATATATATATATATATATATATATATATATATATATATATATATATATATATATATCTACAAATTAATTTAAATAAATTAAAAATATCTAACTTTCAATTTGTACATGTGTTGTACAATACTTCAAGTAAACATGAAAACATTTTAAAAACTTCAAACAAACACACATGAACTAATTTTCAAATGCATTTTTACATAATATAAATTAAATTATATTAAATTAAACATTTAAATTCATGCATTTACATATGCACATGTGTAATATTTTTAAATATTTAAAAACATAATTTAAACTTGAAGGCATTTACACATGTATTCAATCATGGTAGTAGAACTAATTCATGTGCACGCATATTTACTAATTTGAATGCATATTTACATGTACATATTTACTTTACACACATGACAAAAATTAATTTGTACAAATTTCCATAACTAGAGAGGGAAAAACATTATATTGAAATTAAATACTAAAAGAAATGGTGAAAATGTATAATAATTTGGAAAGGGGTTCATGGGTCTTAAGAGTCTTAAGAGTCTTAATTAGGTTGAAAGTAACCTGGTCTTATGGGTCTTATGAGCTCGTCTTAAGGGTCTTATGAGATTGTTTTATGGTTCTTAACCTGGTCTTAAATGAGCTCATCTTAAGGGTCTTATGAGCTTGTCTTAAGGGTCCTATTGGGTATTAACCTTCTCTTAGAGGGACTCTGTAATGTTTTACTGTGTGATGATTACCACAATGTGTTATGGAACTTTCATAGGAAAATACTTTATCCTAAGTTTTACATAGTATCAAAACCTTAGTTTGGTAACTTTAGGCAACTAAAAATAAAGATGACCTTATAATTAAGGTATCCTAGATATAATAAGAGTTAGGGCTTTATTCATTTTGATAAATAGGAATTTTCTTAGCAAAGGATGAAAATAATAGTTTTGATAATATCCAGCACTATACTTATTTAGACTAAAAAAAATGCATAGGGGAGTTTGATCATCCACGGGCCATGACAAATAGAATAAGGAAATATGACAATCTAGACCATGACTAAGATTAAAGAGAACTAATTGAATTGATTAAATAATATTGGCACTAGACAAAAATGTTTAATTACTCAATCTAGTAACAATAATAAATCAATACAAAAGAAAAGTGTTAAGAGTTCAATGATAGCAAAGTGTTCAAACAAACAATACTATTTCAAATCAATTTAGTTGGCTACCTTGGCTTTATAGAAAGTTATATGATATTGATGGTATAGTTTTCTTGTGGCTTGATAATAATTAAATGATTAATTTTGTATTACAAAGTGTGATAAGTTAAAACACATTAGTATGCAAATGTTATCTAATAATTGTTATCAGATAACTATATAATTCTTAGGATTTACTATGACATCTTTCTTCATATTGCCTTTCCTGTCTCACAACTATAGGTCTTATAAAGATGAATGCCAATATCATGGTCCAACTCTAAAATATCAAAAAGAAAGTAATGCAATTTCAAAGATATATACTAAATATTTGGGCTAAATCAAAGAGTGTTACAATGGATAATGATACTTTATTTCAACATTTTTGTGACTATTATGTGTTTTGGTTATGCTAGTCTATTTTGTTTCTTTCCATTTATTGATATAGCATCTAGTCATTATTAAACTACTTTGTTCAATATTAAAAAACATGACAACTTAAAACTTAAGGATTAATTTATCAGGAGTCAACAATGAAATAAAATAAAAGTGCATGCTATAAAGAAAAGTTGTTTTAATATATAACTTGATCTAATGGCATGAAAACAATATAACTCGAACAATGATGATTATTGAATGCATAAGGTAAGTTGCTTACTACACTGTTTAGTCATTTAACCTAGGTAGCGGTTGCACTTGTCCTTGTCATTTGGGTCCTATTGGGTCTTAAGGGTCACATTAGGTCTTAAAGGTTTTAATTAGGTCTTATTGAGCCAAGTGAGGGTGAACTATTTTGACCTATTAAGTTCTATTAGGTCTTAAGTGGTCCTATTAGGTCTTAAGGGTCCTAATAGGTCATATTTAGTGGATGTTAAGTCTTAAAAGTGTTCCTATTAGGTCAGTAAGAGTAGATAGTCCATTATGTTTTAATTTTGATATTATTAAGTTAGATATTGGATCTTATAATTACATCCATCCTATTAGGTTTTAATGGTCTTATTAAATGTCTCAAGGGTAGGTGGACTATTTCATGTTTTTAAACGTTCCAGTTTACATTTTACTTAAATTATATATGTTTTCTATGTTTAAGTTTTATTTGTTAATTTTGTACATTTTTAAAAGTAAATACAATACATATTAAGAAAAGACTTTTTTTTACATATGAATATTAAAAAAATAATTAAAAAATATTTAAACAACATATATACATAAAAAATAACTAAAAAACACAAACAAAAAAATAAAAAAAAAATCTACCTCTGACTCGGCCGAGTTGCACTATCACTCTTTAGCCGCTTTCCTTAGCCCCTCACTGTTCAAATGAGGGGCTAAAACCATTGAGCGGGCTATTAGTAGTCCCTCGTAGACTCGGCCGAGTCCTACTCGGCCGAGTAGGACTCGGCCGAGTCTCCGCGGCCACGTAGGTGCCACTCGGTGCCCCGTGGCACCTCCCCTTCTTCGGCCGAGTAGGACTCGGCCGAGTTAGTCGGGTTAGCCAAAAGGGTGACACCCGATTGTGCTTTTACCCAGTATTAACATGCTTCTTCACTCTAGGAATATCTTCTACAACATGATTAGAACTTATGTCCACAATATTATCAAAGTTCACATGACACAACCTCTTATTCCATAACCAACTTACATTAATTTGAGAAAATAGGCAACTTCTCAGATTAGTATTCAAATGGAACAAGTTACCTCTTTTCTTTTCCCCTATTACTATCTCTACTCTAGAGTTATTCACGATCTTGTATATGTCATTCTTGAAGTGCAAGTCATAACCTATGTCCATCAACTACCCAATACTTAGAAGATTATGCTTCAAACCTTCAACACAAACACATCATCTATATTATGTTAGAAAATAAAGTCCATCAAGATAAATGAGAGGGGGGGGGTGAATTAGTTATCAGATAATTATAACTTTTATCATCTTAAACAACATTAAATCATATAAACAATATAATTACCAACCATAGAAAGATATTCATACACAATAACAAAATGACACAAGATATTTTGACTAGGGAACCTCTTGATCAAAGAGTAAACCCCGGTGGGAATGATGCCCAAAAAAGATGCACTAATATGAATATTCCTTGTGAGAGGAAGGACTATGTTAGGAGTCTTATGAAATACATTCAGTACATATGAATCCCTATTAGGAGATTTTGAATCCCTATTAAAAGATTCTAACCCGGTTAAGAGTTATGGAAGACAAAAGGACCCACTGCCCAAACAGCTTCAGGGTAAGATCAGTGAACACACTATCCAAATAATCTTTGCATTACTCAATAGAATAATATGTTACCTCTTCTCTGACTATGCCAAACTGCACTCATTGTTACATCAGATCTCAATTTCAGATCTCTGTACTTTGCATGTCTTCCTTCACATATTAGCTTTCATACTTAGCTCTATTCTTCACTTCATGCATACAGCATCACAACTGCTGCTACCATATCATAATTACACACTTTCTCATCACAACATCATGCTACAAATATACAACAAGGAAATACATTCCTTCCTTTATACCACACTCAAATAATTACAAATGAGTCGGCATACAATTACAAAATAAAAGTTTCCACATGCTACACCAAAATTACACAAAACTATCGGCTTCCAAATACAATAAATATTCACTCATGAAACCTTGAAGTCTATGCTATCATCCATGGCACTATCAATGTGTCTCCAACTTCCCTTTAACTACACAAAACTAGATTCCATCCTGATTAGGAGATATCATCTGATTTCCACAAACTGCTACTCAGGAACACTGGCTGAACACTGCTTCTACCAAAATGATCATAACTTCCATGAATCAATGAATTATTGTCCATGCTCTTAACCATAGACATATGACATATCAAAGAGTATAACCTCAACATCATATATCTCCAACTACAATAACCCATGTGTGCTAATCCAAACTTTGTCTGCTTCTCTGCAAGTCTTCAATAAATCACTGTGTTGACATCAATGACAATCATAGTCATGAATGCAACAACAACTCCTATAGAATGGCTGCCAAAAAATTAGCATTCATTCCTAACAATCTCCCCCATTGGCATTGATGTCAAAATAGATGAAAAACATCCAATGTTCCAAAAATCCAATACTGCAACATTGCTTTTTCCAATCCTCTTCATCAATCAAATCTTGCTTCGTTATCCTATTTAGTTCTCTCATATTGTTTTTCATGCATACTTCTCCCCCATTGACATCAATGACATAAATTCCATCACTAAGTCAACAATAACTCAATGTCAAAAGACACTTTTCAGAAAAATACATTTACTAGAGTCCTCATGACTTAGCTCAGATACACATACTCCCCCATAGAGGAAGTACCAACATCTAGTCCAGAAGAAAGATAAGGATCATATACCACTAGATGGATGCAACCAACTACACCACTTCTCAAAAGTAGGTTGGGGCATAACCCCAAGCATACCTCTCAAATACTCAAATGTATCCTTAGGTAAAGGCTTTGTGAATATATCTGCTATCTGCTCCTTTGTACTTGTGTACTCAAGTTTGACTTCTTTTTCAGCAACTTTCTCTCTTACAACATGATACTTAATCTCTATATAATGTCTTAGAATTTAATACATGATTCTGAGACATACTAACTGTACTGGTGTTATCACAATGTATAAAAAAAGGCTCAACAAATTTTATACCAATATCCTTCAACATTTGCTTCATCCAAATTATCTGGTTACAATTGTTTGCTACTACTACATATTCTGCTTCTACTGTGCTTTGTGAGATACAATTCTGCTTCTTACTTAGCCAAGAAACTAATCTTCCTCAAAGGAAAAATTCTCCTTCACTGGTGCTTTTCTTATCATCAACATTGCCTACCTAATCAACATCTATATATGCACATAGGATAAAATCATCAAATTTTTCATACCATAATCCATAGTCCATTGTGCCTCTTAAATATCTCAGTATCCTCTTTACTATTGCATAATGTGATTCCCTAGATTCATCTTGAAATCTTGCTACAATTCCAACTAAGTGTGCTATATTAGGTCTTGTATGAGTCAAATACTACAATCCTCCAATCATAGATCTATATTTCTTCTGTTCCACTGCAGGTGTCTCATCTGTGCTAGATAACTTATGTCCGGTCACCATAGGTGTTCCAACTGGTTTACAATCCTCCATTCCAAATCTTTTCAACAAGTCATTCAAGTACTTTGTCTGACTCACAAAGATACCATCATTGTTTTGTGTTATCTGTAATCCCAAAAAGTATTTCATTTCACCAATCATACTCATTTCAAATTTAGTCTTCATTTCATCAGCAAATTTTTCACTAGATTCATCTTCTCCTCCAAAGATAATGTCATCAACAAAAATAACTATAACTAACAAACCATTTTCAATTTCTTTTGTGTATAGATTTCTATCAGCTGTACCTTTTATAAATCCCAACTTTAACAAATACTTATCCAGTCTTGCATACCAAGTTCTAGGTGCTTGTTTAAGTCCATATAAAGCTTTCTTTAACTTACATACCATCTCTCCTTGAGTTAAAGGAAAACCTTCAGGCTGCTCAATGTAGACTTCTTCTTCCAATTCTCCATTCAGAAATGCTGACTTCACATCCATCTAATACACTTTGAATTTCTTGTAGGCTGTTTATGCCAAAAACATTTTTACTGCTTCAATTCTTACAACAAGTGCCAAAGTCTCTTCATAGTCAATTCCTTCTTGTTGTGAGTAACCTTTACATACCAATCTTTCTTTGTTTCTTACTACTTCTCCCTATTCATTCATCTTATTTCTGAATACCCATTTAGTTCCAATAACATTCTTGTCTTTAGGTCTAGGGACCAATTCCCATGTCTTGTTCTTTTCAATCTAATCTAGTTCTTCTTTCATAGCATTAGTCCAACTTTCATCTTCACAAGCTTCATTAGTAGTCTTAGTTTCAATTTGAGAAATCAAACATAACTATTCTTGTGCCTTATTCTGAGTTAGAACTCCTCTTTTGATGCTTCCAATAATCTACTCAAAAGGATTATTCCTTAACAAACTCTTGCTAGGTGTCACTGTCTCAGATCTCTCTTCAGATGTAGGTTCTTCAATAACTTCACTGTGGCTTTCATTCAAAAAATCATTGTCAGTTTCATAAAACAATTCAATAGTTCCAGTATTAGGTTTAGGATGAGCTTCTTCATCAGATTCATAATCAAGCATTCTTTCTTGAATTTTGAACTTTTCATCAACTTTAACATTTGTGCTCTCAACAATAGTCTTAGTTCTTTTATTGAAACATCTATATGCTTTTCTTTTCAAAGAATATCCAAGAAATATACCTTCATCACTTCTAAGATCAAACTTTCCAATATCATCATCTCTTTTTATATAACATTTGCTTCCAAAAATTCTAAAATACTTAACTAAGGGTGCATGTCCAAACCATAATTCATAAGGTGTCTTGTCTGTGTCTGCTCTGATTTATACTCTGTTCATTGTATACACTACTATGTTCACTACTTCTCTCTAGAATACCTTTGCCAAATCATTCTCAAACAATATAGCTCTTACTGCTTTAGTCACTGATTTGTTTCTTCTTTCTACAATGCCATTTTGTTCAGGTGTTCTAGGGGCTGAATACTGTCTTTTAATGCCATTTTCTTCACAAAAGTTGTTAAACTCTCTAGAAGTAAATTCTCCACCTCTATCAAATCTTAAACATCTAATCTTCATTCCAGATTCATTCTCAACTTTATTCTTAACAATCTTAAACTTATCAAATGCTTCAGATTTTTCTTTAAGAAATGCAATCCACATCATTCTTGTAAAATCATCAATAAGAATCATAAAATACCTTTCTCCATAGAATCCTCTAGTCTTGGTAGGACTGCTCAAATCTGTATGAACAATCTCCAGCTTCTCTATAGATGTAAACTTCTTACTAGGAAAAGAACTTCTCTTCTGTTTAGCCATTACACATTCTTTGCAAATCATGTTAGTAGGCTTCATAATCTTAGGTAAATCTCTCACTGCAAGTGTAGTGCTTACTTTCACAATGTTATCAAAGTTTATATGACAAAAATTTCTATTCTATAACCAACTATCATCAATCTTTGTAATCAAACATGTCATCTCAGTAGGATTCAACTGAAATACATTACCTCTGGTTCTAGATCCAGTTCCAATTAGATTTCCATCCTTATCCTTTATCACACAAGTTTTCTTAGTAAACCAAACTTGATATCCCTTATCAACTAATTGTCCAACACTCAAAAGATTATGTTTCAATCCATCAATAAAATAATCATCAATATTAGTCTTTCCATCAAGAGTAAGAGATCCTATACCTTTAATCAAACAAGGTGCATTGTTTCCAACTCTAACAACTCCACCATCATATTCATTCAAATTTATGAACTTTTTCATGTCTCCAGTCATATGATGTGAACAACCACTATCTATAATCCAATCAGATTTCTTTTCAACTTGAGAAACTAAGGCTTTTTCTTCCTTAACATCAGATACATGATTTTCTTCTTTAATTGCTACAAATCCTATGTCATCATTATTTTCAGTATCACTTTCACTTAAAGTTCTTTCTATACTAGCTTCAAGATCTTCATCATTAGCATAATAACATTCCTTAGATCTTCTAGGTTTGAAATTACTTATGTACTTTTCAACTCTCTTAGGACATTTAGATGCAAAATGACCATATTCTTGACAAGTCCAACATTTAAAATTTTTCTTACTGTCTGGTTCTCTTTTCACAAGCAAGGCAATACCATCTTCAATCTTCTTGTCTTCTTCATTTCTAGATCTGCTGCTACCAACATAATCTCCGCTCACATTGATGCTTCTTGAAAAAGTAGGGTGAACACTAAGAGCACTGAATGTTGTCTCCATTCTAGGTAAGTCTCCTGATAATCTTAGGTTAATTTTTGCTACTTCCAATCTTCCAAGAAGATTCTCTCTTGTAAATTTTGTTGTACAAGGTATCACTTCTTCAATCATCTATGTTGTCTGCTTAAATATAGGAGTCAATGTCCTCGAAATTTTCCATATCACTTCATTCTCTATCTTTTTTCCTCCACAAGATTTTATACCTGAAATGATCTCTGACATTCTACCAATATAACTTCTAACAGATTCATCTTCCAACATTCTTATATCTTCAAATGCACATATCCAATTATGTAATCTAACTCTTTTTGCATGTTCATCACCTTCAAAAGTAGAGTGTAAAGCATTCCAAATTTCATGAGATTTTTTCAAATATTTTACCTAACTGTACTCATTCTCTGGAAGTGTTGTCAAAAGTGCTTCTCTTGCAAGTATGTTACACATGAATAGATCTCTCTCTTTTGCAGTACATGTTTCAAGATATGTCCTCTTCAATGATAGTCTTATTATTCTTTGTAATCAACCAATAACCTAGTCCTAAACATAATAGGTGTGTCTTCATCTTTTCTTTCTAGCTATCAAAATTTACTCCATCAAACTTAGGGCTTTCTTTCCTAAAATTTTCCATGGATCTCCTTAAGTTGTTAAACTTCTTCTTCAAGGACCTGCCGCTTTGATACCAATTGTTAGAAAGTAAAGTCCACCAATATAACTGAGAGGGGGGGGGGGGTGAATCAGTTATCAGATAATTATAAATTTTATCATCTTCAACAACATTAAACCATATAAGCAATATAATTACCAACCATAGAAAGATATTCATACACAATAACAAAATGACACAAGATATGTTGACTAGGGAACCTCTTGATCAAAGAGTAAACCCCGATGGGAATGATGCCCACAAAAGATGCACTAATATGAATATTCCTTGTGAGAGGATGGAATCTATTAGGAGTCTTATGAAATACATTTAGTACATATGAATCCCTATTAGGATATTTTGAATCCCTATTAAAAGATTCTAGACCGGTTAAGAGTTATGGAAGATAGAAGGACCCACTGCCCAAACAACTTCAGGGTAAGATCACTGAACACACTGTCCAAATAATCTTTGCATTACTCAATATAATAATATGTTACCTCTTCTCTGACTGTGCCAAACCGCACTCACTGTTACATCAGATCTCAATTTTAGATCTCTATACTTTGCATGTCTTTCTTCACATATTAGCTTTCATACTTAGCTCTATTCTTCACTTCATGCATATAGCATCACAACTGCTGCTACCATATCATAATTACACACTTTCACATCACAACATCATGCTACAACTATAAAACAAGGAAATACATTCCTTCCTTTATACCACACTCAAATAATTACAAATGAGTCGGCATACAATTACAAAATAAAAGTTTCCACACGCTACACCAAAATTACACAAAACTGTTAGCTTCCAAATACAATAAATATTCACTCGTGCAACCTCAAAGTTTGCACTATCATCCACATCACTATCAATGTGTCTAAAACTTCCCTATAACTGTGCAAAACCAAATTCCATCCCGATTAGGAGATATCATCCGATTTCCACAAACCGCTACTCAGGAACACTGCCTGAACATTGCTTCTACCAAAATGATCATAACTTCCAGGAATCAATGAATTACTATCTGCGCTCTTAACCATAGACATATGACATATCAAAGAGTATAACCTCAACATCACATAGCTCCAACTACAATAACCCATGTGCGCTAATCCAAACTCTTTCTGCTTCTCTGCAAGTCTTCGATAAATCACCGTGTTGACATCAATGACAATCATAGTCATGAATGCAACAACAACTGCTACAAAATGGCTGCCAAACATTTAGCATTCATTCCTAACATATTATTCTTACCATCTAGAGAAATAGAACATATTCCTCTGACCATACCTGCAATTTTTTCTCCCCATCTTACCATACCACCATAATATTTCTCAAAGCTCACAAAATTACTCTTGTCACTAGTCATATGATGAGAGAATTCATTGCCCATTACACATTAATCTTTTTTAACAAAATGAGGAGCTAGGGATTTCTCTTCAACAAAAAAATTAATAGAACTAGTAGGCATATGATAATTAGATTTAGTACCTTCTTCCTTGATAGAAATGAGTGAACTTGCAAGTATAAGATCCCCAAACCTAGTATCCCCATCTTCGTCAACAATGAATGAACTAGAAAACTTAGGATTTGCAAGCTTTTCTCCTTCTTATTTGATAGAAATAAAGGTGAAATCATCATCTTTCTTGTTAGAACCATCATATTCATCATCTATAACTCCTTTATTATCATCATCATCAATAGAAAAGTAACATCTATTTATAACAATAGGTCAGCTTTTTCATTTGGAAATTATCTCTAAACATCTAGAAGAAACATTTCCTATCTTACTGCATGAAAAATATTTTATAGGTAACTTTCCTTTGTACTTACTTGCAAGAGATTTAGGCACTCTCCTTGAAATCAGTGCCTCCAAACTTTCAATATCTTTGTCTTCTTCTTCTTCCATTTCCTTCATCTCCTCATATATTTCCATCCATTTTGAGGATCCTTTACTCGGAAATGATCTTTGGATGTCCTTCCTAAGTACACTAGATTTGAATGTAGTCTCAACCTTGGATAGTGCATCACCAAATGCACTCAATTCAAAGTCAATAAGCTTACCAACTAGATTGTTTCTTGTCACATTTTTCACTATCCTGATCTCCTCAATAGCTACAACTTTGTGACTATAGGCATGGGGCAGTGATCTTAGAAATTTTATAATAATCTCTTCTTCTTCCAAGGTACCTCTAGCACATCTAATAGAAGTTAAAATATGATTTACCCTAAGCATGAATGGAGCAATATTTTCACCTTCACTCATCTTCAAGACATAATAATTTCTCTTAAATCTCTAAAACTTAGGAACCTTCACTTCCTTGTCTCCTTCATGCAAGGTTTGGAAATTATTCCATCATTAGCCATCTCCATTTCCATGACATTGGTCATCTTGAAATTTGTCATGGAACTTAACAAAGATTCCTTTACCCTAATGTTGGATTTAGCATCACTGATCTCTCGTGGATTTGTAGGATTTTCAAGAGGATTATAACTTTCTTTTGTAACCTTGCAAAAATCTCCCTCAATACTTTTGAGATGAACTATCATACGACTCTTCAAAAAAGTGTAGTTGGATCCATCAATCATTGGACTATCCTTCTTGTATGTTGTCATCTTTGGATCTCCCTCAAGTTGTTAAACTTCCTTCAAAGGACTAGGATCCAATACCAATTATAGGAAAGAAGGAAACAAGCAATGGAGAGGGGGGGTGAATCAGTTGCTTCAAAAATAATAGATCTTCAAAAACTTTAAACCCCAAAACCTTGAAACTGTTATAAACAATAGGCCTTATGTCTGATTTATAATGATATGAGAAAGTAAAAATGAATAAAAAACATCCACAATACATAGTACCATTATTTTTATCATGGAAACCCAAGTTAGGGTGAAAACCATAGTGAGGCTTGAACCCACAATAAGTCTAATACCTTGTTAGAAGTATAGGATTATTACAAATGTGAATGAACATGCATTCAGGCAAATTGTCTAGAGCTTACTACTCAAAATTCATTGGGATACAACCCCAAGGAATACTTACTATCTTATATGACCACTATAATGGTCAATTTTACTACAATAAAAAACTTTGCGAACTGCATAGTAGCATCTAACTCATGCTAATATCAATTCCATTGAAGTAAAATCAAATCTCTATTGTATTTCTCTCTATTTCCTTTAGATGAATAACTCAACCTTCTATAGATCTGCACAACTACTTCTCCAAGTGATTCCAAACATCCACAACCAATCTCCTACTTACGCATCCAGAATATTTTCCCTAATTCATCAACCTTTTATCAAGAACAAGTTGGAAAAAACCTAAATTTAGATTTTCCTCTTATCACATCAGAATTAATGACCCTGATCAAAGAATTTAAGATAATTATAGCTTAGATCCTTAATAATCATCTCGATATCATAAATATTCCCAATTTTTTATTATTGATCACCCATAAAATGTTTTACTGATCAAGTTGACTAAGAACATAAGAAAACTTATCACCAACATGAAATTCCATTCAAATTCATCACCTTGATCGATGTAGACCACAAAATAATTAGGAACATAATCAATGAACATCCTTAGGCATCATGAATCTAAAAAAAATCAAATCCATCACAACTAACGAATTTGCAAGAATTTTATGCTAGACCTCAAGAACACTATCACCTTCCTTTGTAACGCTTGACAATGGCTTGAAGACCTTTAGAATCATGAATACTTTGAATAGAAGAGGCAACATCATGTCTTGAATATATTCCTAGATAAACGACCAAATATCTCAATGTGTTTATGTGCACAAAGCCAATCTGTACAACTCTAATACACTGGTAGACAATAAAGTAGTTGCCAATCACCATTTGTGATCTCATAACTTGCTCAAATCATCATATCAACACTTGAAACTTGACATGGACCTAGTAAAAAACCTGTACATCATCCCATGAGGTGAAGGAATCCTCATCCTCAATAACTGTTCCTCACCACACCTCTGAACATATTGTTCCTTGGGGAAAACTTCATTATAGACATGTTGACATTAATGACAACACATCCAAACTTGCCAACATTTTTATTGTGCCATGATACCCTATCATAAGGACTTATTAGGACCAATAGAGAGAATTTTCATTATTGACAAAATGATTAGGAGACAAGAGAAAAAATCCCAATTAAAATCTAAAATTATATTAACCACCTTTGTATTCCAATTTATTTGAGCAATTTATTTCATCATTGACTCGCTTTATTATAGAAAATTGGTTACTATCCTAGACCAAGATATGAATAGTTTTGGTATGATTTCCCCCTTTCATTTTAAAAGGCACTTTGAATAGACAATGAATATGGGAAATATATCTAGGTCGGGCATTAAGAGTCAAGGTATGTGTGACGTCCATGAGCATCACTATCTATGGAAATATTTTTATGCTTGAGATACTTTTCCCATATGTGAATGTACTTATCAAAGACACCCAAAATTATCTTTTAAGACTTCATAGTGACTATCCCACAAATAGAATACAAAGAAAAATAATACATGATCCATCCCAACATATCTAATCACTTATGGATATCTTGGAGATGAATAACTTGCAAAAATCAAGACATAACAAGACCAATTTGACTCAACAAGTTAACAACTATATTGATTATGTGTTTGTGTTTTGTAGTTGTTTGACAATGACATTGATGATTAATGATGATGCTTGGTTTCAAGAATGAGGTACCCCTCTTTAGATTGACCTATTTGGTTTTGAGTGTTTTCATTCTTTGTTTAAAACTAGATGACAATATGACAAAAAGATTGATGTTGACTTGATCGATAGATAAGACATATTGATCAATTTGATTGAGGACCTAATGATAAGTTGACAATTTTGACTCAATTTTGTTTGAGATTAGAATTTCTATGTGACGTCATTCAATTCTTGTTAAAATGTAAATCGATGGTTTATGTACAATGGAATTTATTATAGAATTTTCAAGGCTTTTTAAAAAAAATTGGTTGTTTTTTCACCTTTTTAGGATTTTCTACAATGTTTTTAGTATTTTCTTGGGACATTTTCCCTTTTTTTTAGATTTTTTCAAGACATTTTTTAATGGTTTTAGATTTTTTTAGGACATTGATGGATCATGAAATTGTGCTTTCCCATAGTTAGGACAAATTGGGTCATTTTATTGGGGAATGGATGTGATGGATTGACTTAATATAGGACAAAGGGGATATGTCTTGACTTGGACAACCAACAAATATAAAGCCACAAATAGATTATCTAGGCTTTTATTATGGAATATGGAGTGAAATGACATATGATATCAGGTGGAGCAATGATAGCTAATGGTGCCATGATCCTTTCATATGGCACCATATTTTCTAGTCTTCACCATGGTACTTACCCAAAGTGCCACCTAAGTGGTTTTTACCATAGGGAAAACTTATTTATTTTGTATGTCTATTTTTGTGTCACCCAAGATGCTTGTTTGCCAGGTTTTCATCAAGGTAACCTGTCTTTTTTCTTTTTTTTTTGTATTTTTGATATTTTTTAATTTTTTAAATTGGTCTACTTTGAGAGTCATGTGTAATACTTGCACATATGCAAGATGGTGATAGGGTCTGATAGAGGCTGGCCCTCTGATGTGTATATATGATATTCTCCAGACTCATAGACTATTGTGATGATGTATGGACCCAACCAATTAGGTTCAAACTTACTCAATCCCTTTCTTTCCATCTGATTCATTTGATTCTTCATGAATACTAAATCTACAACTTCAAAAGATCAGACTCTAACCTTTTTTATTGTAGATTATATGGAGACATTTTTGATATGCTTGAAAATGTGTCAATGCATTCTGTCTTTTCTCATCTATCAAATCTAGCTTCTAAAGTTGAGACACACTATATTCCTCATATGAAATGATCTTATGAAGGCATACTCATAGTGATGGAAGCTCAAAATCAATTGGAAAGATGTCCTTGGTACCATAGACAAGTGAATATGGAGTGTCTCCTATGGATGTATGGAAATTGGTGCAATATGCCCATAGGGTGGGAATAAGTTGGAGATGTTATTCCTAGCTCGTGTCATTGACTATCTTCTTTAGGATTTTTAGAATGGTTTTATTGAACATGTCTACTTTCTCATTACTCCATGGATGATATCATGAGGAATAGTGGTGTTGGATGTGGAGCTAATAAAAAAATTCATCAACATGTTCATTTTTTAATGGAGTGCCATTATTAGTGATGATAGCTTGAGGCACTCCATACTGGCTTATGATGTAGTTTAAGATAAAATTTGAAATCTATTTGATAGTTGTGTAGGTCATCATGATATATTCAATCCACTTTGTAAAGTACTAAGTGGTTGTAATGATATATTTATGACCGTTAGAGGATAGTGGGTGAATATTTCCAACAAGATTTGGGGCCCATTGTGAGAAAGGCCACAATGAAGTGATTGGTTGCAGCTCTTGAGATGGTGCATGGATGAGGTTACCATAAATATTACATTTGGCACTTCTAAAAAAATATGTAGGCGTCTATCTCCATAGTGGGCCAATAGTACCCAATTTGTAGAATATTTTTAGATAAGGTTAAACCACTACAATGGGCACCCCACATACCCTCATGTACTTCTAGTAATTTTATTTGTGCTTCTTCCAAATTGAGACATCAAAGGAGTGTTCCATCTATACTTCTTGTATAGAGTGTGTTGGCTATAATGGCATATCAAGATGCTTTCCTTACTAAGAATTATTTTAGTTATGGGAAAGGTTAGGGGAAACGGTTTGGTTCATTAGATAATCTTATATTTCTTCATACCATGGGGAACTAGGAACAACAATCTCACACACAAACACATATGTGGGGACTTTGAAAAAAAACTCACAATGTGTCACTTCGGGAGACATGTCCAATAGCTATCCCATAGTTGCTATGGTATTGACTACCTTGTTCCTAGATCGAGGGATTTATTTAAAATATATCTTATCAAAGTATTTCTTAAAGTCTTTTATTGTGGTCTTATATGTAATCATCTTCTCATCCTTGGTATCATAACTATCATTAGCTTGATTGAATATTAATTGATAATTGTCATATACCTGTAGATAATTAATCTTCCATTAGAATGCGGTCTTAAAACCTATGATGAATGCCTCATACCCAGTGATATTATTTGTGTAGTAAAATTTTAGCTTCTAGGATCCAGGGACATTGTCTCCTTGAGGCATGATGAAGATAATAACAACACCTAAACCCTTTTGTGTATGAGTGCTATCAAAGTATAACTTCCATTGTTTCTACTCTTCTAAAGAAAATATTTCTTCATGTGGGAGCTCTATGAACAACATATGATTTGAAGGTAATGGTGCATTTGCCAAATGATGGACAATAGTTTGACCCTTAATGGATTCTTTGTCTACATAGTTGATGTCCAAATTTCTTAGGATCATGACCCATTTGGATAACCTTCATGTTAATGTTTCTTTTCTCAACAAATATTTTAAGGGGTCAATCTTGGTAATTAAGAGCATCTTGTGACTTAACATGTAATGTCTAGGTTTCTGTGATGCAAAAACTACATCCAAGAATTCCCTCTCAATGGTAGTATAGTTGAGATCATAGGTCACAAGTACCCAATTGATGTTGTATATGGATCGTTCCTTTCCCTCTAAATCATTTTGTGCAAATAGTACTCCTAGTGAGTTCTCTATAGTTGAAATGCACAATAATTGAGGTTGACCCAGAATAGGAAACATCAAGACTAGTGTCAAAAGAAGATAATATTTTAATATTTAAAATGCCTTTTGACACTCTTTTATCCATTCAAATTTTATTCCCTTGTGAAGAAGATACTAGAATAGATGGAACTTGTCTTCTAGATATGAAATTAAATTCCAAACAAACTATAACATGCCTTGTAGACTCCTTAGGTTTTAGAGTGTCCTTAGTGGAGGCATCTCAATGATTTCTTGGACCTTTTTTGGATCTTATATCTTAATTCCTTAGTGTGAGATGATGAATCCCAATAGTTTTCTTGAAGTGAACTCAAAGACATACTTTTTTAGGGTTTAATCTGACCTTGTATTATTGAAGTTTGTCAAAGATGGGTTCTAATATAGATAGGTGATAATTCCTTTTCAATGATTTTTATAGCATATCATCTATGTAGTCATGGCCCTTTGATATGTGGCACCAAAATTTTTTAAACTAAAGGGCATGGCACACCAATAGTAGGTGCCCCACGCACAAGTAAAATTTATTTTATGCTAATCACCTAGGGCTATTTTTATCTACTTGTATCCTGATAATCCATCCATGAGTGATAGCATTTTGTATCTAGAAATCAAGTCTTAAATTATGTCGATGTTTGATAAAGGGAAATCATCCTTAGGACATGCCAAATTTAGGTCCTTGAAGTCCATGTGAATTCCACTGTCTCCATTTGGTTTTGACATTGGCACCAGGTTAGATATCTAGTCACCATAGTTGATGGGTCTTATGAAGCCCATATCTAAAAGTTTCTTGAGGTTTGCATTGACTAGAAACACTATGTTAGGGTGCATTTTGTGGATTTTTTTTAAGGCTTTTCCCCCAATGGATAGTTTTGGATCTAATCCTGGCATGTTAGATTATGACCAAGAAAATTTGATTTTCCTGTCTTTGAAGAATTATATGAATTGTTCTCTTTCCTCTATTGTTAAAGACTTTGCAACGTAAATTAGAATTTTTGTCTCTTCAGTTCCTATGTTGATGTTGTGTGTTTTCTTTGATAGAAGTGGTTAATGTTCTTTAGTATTAGGGATTATGTCAATCTATCCATCCTTAGGCACCTTAGGGAGGTTGTCACCCTCAGATACATTTTTTTTACTATTTTATAGTTAGAAGGTGCCTTTTGGTTTTCACCTAAAAAGCTTTTATTTTATTTCCATTCATTTTTGTGACTAGAGGATTGACGTAGCTCTCCAAAGTATGCTACTATGTCCAAGTCAATATTCAATCTTTCCTTCTATTCTCCCATAGGTATTCCTTTTCGTAGTCCCAAGAACTCATCTGCTACTTTATCATTCTTGAATATATCTATAGTTGGTAAATTTTGTTGCTCCCAATCAATTAGTTTATGGTAGACCAAGGTTATGCTATTCTGGTTTAAAAGGAGGAGATGGAAAGATATGTCAAGGTTTTGATATATGAATCATTTAATGATTCATGGGTTTTTGACAAGGAAGATGATGAGGGTTTAGATTGATTCCAAAACTATTCAATCTATGCACAATGATCTATTAGCTTATCTTGTAGGGATAATTAGGTAATGATAGTATTAATGTTTAGGGTACTGGTATTTCATGGGGTATCCCACTCATAGTCATTTGAATTTGCATTAGAATGGTACTCTTCAAAATGTCCCAACCTCATCGTAAGAACATGCATTGTTATTAGGATGCAATGTGATATTCAAAGTACTTTCTTCTGGTGGATGATATTTCAAGCCATGAAACCTTGGATTAGAAGTAGCTTCTATTGGATTTATAATTATTTGATTATTTTTACCAAAGTTGTATCATCCATTATATCCTTTCTTCTAGACAATAGTATAACCCCATCTATATTTGTGAACAATAATTATTACCTCAGGGGTTCTTCATCTATGAATAGATAATAAGATAAATTGTATTCAACGGATTATTCATGTAGTTCACCCTATCTTATGAAAACCATTGGTTGATAGACAATTGCTAGTTTCTATTTCTTCTAAAGAGGTTGCCTTGGTTTTGCATATGTATGAGGCAATATAGGTAAATTTACTACCCATAATGATTCAACATAGATGTGCTCTCCACATCCTTTTTCTTAGATTTTAATCTTGAGTTTCAATGTGGGTTCAACAATTAATTTTGAAAGATTAGCAAAATTTATGTGTTGAATTGTGAAAACTATGGATGCTTATTGATTATTGGGCACTTGGTTTGAAGTGGATCCATTTAGGTTGGTGCAGTATAGGAAAATATTTCTATCATTAGGCATGGTTATTTATACTCCATCATATGGAAATTTAAGGCATTGGTGGCAAGTAGATGGTATTTCCTTCATATAATAAATCCATGGTCTCCCAAGGAGCATTTTGTAGCCTAAGTCCAACACTTGGAAGATAGTTCCTTGCATTGTAGGACATTGTCTGATTGACAAGGTTTTCATGCCCTTGGAAGGAAATTCCTCATCATCATAAGCTTTGATTATGATCTTTTTAGTTACATAAACATAAATTTTAGAGTAGCCCAATGCTTGAACAAATCTTAATGTAGAAATATTAGACCAACTCCTCCATGTACAAATATTTTGGAAAAGGTTTGGATGTGTCAATGGGTTTGATAGGAGGAAGCATTAACACATTAGCATTAATTAACTTCAACATCACAGTGTGAAAAGATTTAGAAAGTTGAGTATAATTATGAGAAGGTATAAAGATAGATGATAAAGGAGCCACACCTTTGGATACTGCTGCCACTTGTTCATCAATAGTGTTGGATGCGTTGTTGATTGTGATGAAGTTTTTTGGTTTTTAAAATTTGTTAAAATTATTGGATGTTGCATCACTCTTGTCAATGGTAACATGAGCCATTGGATTGGTTCTCTCAAATTGACTCACTTGAAGTTCATAATGATGAAGCACTGCACACAATTGAGGAAAATAAGAGAATTAAAAAAAAAAGTATCTTATCTCTAATGTTTTTTTGTAAATTATTAATAAAAATGCATTGCACATCAATATTAGGATCACGATAAGAAATATGAGCATGCAAATACTTAAATATAAAAATGAAATTACTTAATTTTTCTTTAACACCTTGTTTAAAATGAATTAAATTAGTCAAAGAGATTTGAGGATAAATATTTTTTTGAAATTTTTGAATGAAAGCATTAGCACGCTTGTGAAAAAAATAAATGGAATGCGGCAAAGAAAAATACCATTGCAAGCCTTTATCTCGAAAGGTTCTAGTAAATAATTTTTCCATAGGTTAATTAAATTATTCAATGAGATTTGAGGATAAATGTTGTTTTAAATTTTTTGAATGAAAGAATTAGCAATCTTGTGAAAAAAAAAAAATGGAATAAGGAGGCAAAGAAAAATACCATTGGAAGGATTTGTCTTGAAAGGTTCTAGTAAACAATTTTTCCATGAGCCTATGGTCATGAGACAAATCAATACACATGGTTTGAAATTTTTTAATATGAGTCAAAGGATCACCCTTACCATTATAAGTATCAAGATGAGGAATCTCACTATTTTGTGGGATAACAACATAGATAATATCCAAAGACAAAGGACTAGCAATGTCACAAGTAAGAATTTTGAGCTTGGATTGAGTCATGGAGGCAACTTGTTGTTGAAAAGAATACATGGTTTGAGCCAAACTATTAATGGTAGAATTGGTAGAAAGGATGTTAGGAGGGGAGACATGAAAAATGTTAGGAGCATTGTTGGGAATTAAAGGAATGGTTGAATATGAAAAGGGTACACTATGGTAAGTGGGAATTGACAAAGGAAATGAAACACATGACACACTTAAAGGAATAGAAGGAAGACTAGGATTAGGAAGAATCACATGTGTAATTGAGATTTTGGATTGAATTTTTTATAATAGGTAAAACATAAGTGGACACACTAGGTGTGGAAGTAGAGATAGGCAAACGGGTCTAAACATTTTTAGTAGGTGGAGTGAGGCCAAAATCTTGAGCAAAATCCATAATAGGCTTGATATTGGTATGAAAAAGATCATAAATTATATGCAAGATGTTAACATGATGTTCATCATTATGAATAAGTTTCCTTAATCATTCTACAATGGAGACCTTAGGATTAGAGTTTTCTTGACCTAGCCATTGTTTAAACTTTTCAAAGTCATAGGAAAGATTTTGGACTTGGACAAGAGGAACACTTAAGGCTTCATCTTCATCATGAGAAGAATGAGCATACTTTTTCACCATGATAGGATTAATATCATTAAGATACATGTGGCTCTCATCAATATTCCTAGGAAATAAGGATGGATCTAGATAAAAGGAACCCATAAGTCTACGAATTCTTCTAACCAAAATTCTATTGGTTGTGTAATCACCCAAAAATGGTCCAGTAAACCTTGAGCTCTACTCTAACATTAAAATTTAAAATACTAGACTTTATCTTATACTTAATCAATTCTGAATATTGATTTAATCCCTTATCTCTCGACCAAATCATCACTTTATCATTTATTTGATGATATCCTAAAATTTGACCACTTTATCCTAGGCTTTATTTGATTAAAAGAACATGTCCCCTTTTAATTAAATAAAATCCACTTTATCCTATGTGTGAACATGAAAAAGGAAATTCCTAATTTTAAAAAAGAGAAAAAGATAAAAGTGGAATCTCTTTTGCCTCTTAATCCTCACCACTCATTTCTACCTTAGGTAGTTTCTTTTATGTGTCCTCATTTTGTGCAAGACCCATGGAAATCATTTGAACATACACATGAAGGTACTATCCATGGACTTTTCCTTTGAGACCTCACAAATGTTTGTATCATGCAAGGTTTCTTTGTCCCTTTCTTGATTGTTTTAAGACTACTCTATGTGCCACAATTACTTTGAAAACCTCAAACTTGTTGTTACACATTGTCACTTTTCCCGATTAGTTGAAATGCATGACTGGAACAAAGATTTTGAGTCAAAACTGGTCCTTTATTGTTTAATGATTAAATATTGCATGCTTTAGTGAGAAATATCTCACAAAATTCTAAAGTGTCATTTGTAGTTCAGAGAAATATCGCCCCATAGTACTGGGGTATGTCTTCCTACCTTTCTATAGAATATCATATCATCTTAAACTATCTTCTTACTATACTAGGGTCTATCGTACATATTTTATTTTATGTCTAAGTTTCACTTGGTTACTTGAGGTTTATCACCCAAATTGTGATCTGAGTTTCTTTGGTCCAAATTTGCTCTTGGCTGGTTTAAGGAGCTTGCATTTGACTCATTTTGGTCTCTTAGTATGAAATTGACATGATATGAGTTCTTTTTAGTTGAAAAGGATTACTTAGATCGCTTGGTTATATTCTTGACTAGTAGATTTTTTCACTTGTCTAAATCTCTCTTGGTTATCTTATATTGGATTTCACTTTATCTTTTGAATTGAGTCGCAAGTGTTCTACACATGGATCTTACCCGCAGCTTGGATACCTCATGAAAAGTCATATTATTCTCTCTCTCTTTTTCTCTTTTTATTTGCTTTTGGATAAGTGAACACTTCTCTCTTCTAGGGTGGACACCAAGTTGTCTTGTGTCATCTTAATTAGATCTATACACTTTCATTCATGCCAGTAACAACTAGATACCACATCAATCAAGGAAAGAAACCACCAATTAGCTTTGACAAATTACCCTTTCCCACTAGGCGTCAACGTCATCAAGACAAAGACCCTCTAGTTATCTTTGACAAAGAAGAGGAGATTACCAAAATTTGGTTTGATCCTTTTGGAAGTACTTTTGATAGCACCTATGAGACACCTATTGCCTCATCAAAATCTGAAAATAGTTTATCTTTCAACACGTCTAGAGAAGAGCATGATAAGTGATTCAATGGGCTTTTTGAGAAAAATGAAATGTTAAGACGAATTGAATTAGAAAGAAAAGATTACATGGAAGAACAAACAACCAAATTGGCTCAACAGTTTAATAACAATTTCTATGCAAATAGTGGAAATGATGGAAATAATTCACTACCAAGATCTCCTCCATGATCTCAACACAATGGATGTGATTCACCTCCAAGATCTTCACATTCTAGACATAACTCCCAACATGGTAACAATACAGAGCACAAAATTATTGAAGAAGAGCTCCTGAATTTTCAACAAGATGATCGGTACCAAAGACTTATGTTGAAGACATTGGAACAAAATAGTGATCAATACTTTTTTCACTTATATTCTAGAGGATTGAAGCTCCCTCATGACTTCGATGCTGATGGATTGATTTGAAAAAGAGGACCCTCACCTTTGGAGGTTTCCATCAAGAAAATACAAAATTTGGAAAATGAGATGTCAAGTTTAAAAAGAGAAAATGATAAGCCTAAATCATCATTTTCTGTGGAATCTATATGTGTTTTACCTTTTGATAAGAGTATATACATGATACCTTTTCCAAGAGATATTGAAATCGCAAAGTATGAAAAATATGATGAAAATGGGGATCCACATGATCATGTCAGACAATTTTATTCTTTAAGTATGGATTTCATGCATGACGATACTTATCTCATGAGACTCTTTCCTAGAAGTATCATTGGCCAAGCCATGGAATGGTTTACAAAGATTACACCTCCACTTAAGTCCTTTGATTAATTAGTGCAAAGGTTCATACAACAATGTCCTTACAATATTCAACATCTGGTGAATATGCTTGACTTATGCAACATTAAACAAAGGAAAGGAAAACCCTTTGTCACATTCTTGCAGAGAAGGAAAAAGTTACACTCAAGATATCCATGACAACTTCTTGAAAATGAAAAAATTCATATCTTTGTTAGTAATCTTATTCCTAAATTGCACTATGACCATAGAAAACAAGTCTTCTTCACTTTTAATGACATTATCTAAAGTTATTGTTGAATAGAAGATGTCTTGGTCAAGAAGGGTAAAATCACTCTGAAGAAAGAGAAATCCAATAATGGTCATGGATACAACAAAGATAAGAGTAAGCCTTGGAACAAGGACAATAAATTAGTTAATGATGGGTTTTGTTGATAAACCCAAACCTAAGGAACCAATTTTCAACTTGTCTAGTGCTATCTTAACAACTCGAAAACAAGAGGTTGCAAAGTCTAATGACTCTAATAAGGCTAGATCTTTATGGGCGCCTATGCCTAAGCATGATTTTACCAATTTGGGAGACTTATATGATGTGATAATTAAGACATTTCTCTCCAACAAGATTATCACATTACTAGAATATGCTAAGCCTTATGAACCTGAGGTGAAACCCAAATGGTGGAAATGATAATCATTACTATGAATATCATAAGAATAAAGGACATAAGATTGAAAATTGCATAAGGCTAAAACATGTTATCCAAGATATTATTGAGAATGGGAAAGTCAGTGTAGATGGTATTACCAAGAATTATGACCACAAATATTTTAAGGATCCACTTCCTAAGTATGATAAAGGGGAGGAATCAACATACAAGAAATAAGAGGAAGCCAAGATCAATTATACTTATACGAACAATGACAATGTCATCAATATGATCGATATAATGGATGAAAGTATCATCATGGTAAGACATAATGGACCCGACTATGATTTAGATATTGATGAGGTACCCAAGGTCATCTTGAGAAGTGCTAGTTCTTCCATGAAACCCCAATCTTCCAATGAGTATAGCCACATGATCATGCTTAGAGGTTTCAACCCTCATTTGTCTAGGGAAATTCTCAATGCCATCACTAGAAGTCAACCCAAATTTATTCTTAGGGGTTTGAACTCTTCAAAATAAGAAAATCCAAAACAAATGACATCTTCTTCTAAGAAAGCCTCTACTTCTAGCAAGCCAAGCTACAGTCTAGTAGACCAAATTCAACGAACTCTAGCCCAGATTTCAATATTTGAGTTGCTAGAATTGTCACCTACGCACAAGGAAATCTTGGAAAAAGATTTACAAATATCTAGTGTCCCTAAGAACATTGACATTGATCAATTCCAGACTATGGTTAATCTTATCACTGCTCCACATTACCTTTCCTTTTTGGAGGAAGATGACAAGTCCTTAAGTCATCTACACAAACTTGCCTTGCACATTGAGATTCAAATCTATCAAACCTGAGTTAAACATGTGTTGATAGATAATGGTGCTGGGTTAAATATCTATTCTTTTAATATAATTTGAGCATATGGGATTATCAGATTTTACTATTGATTCAAGGAAAAATATCACTATCAAGGCTTATGAAAAAGTTGAGAGGTCTTCTAAGGGATTTATTGTGTTACCCATTTGGGTTGGTCTAGTTGAAAAAGAGGTAGTCTTTAAAGTACTTGATATTCCTCTTGCCTATAACATATTTATATGGAGACCTTGGATTCATGATATGCAAGAAGTCCCCTCTACTTACCATAAGTGCATAAAGTTCCCCTTTAATGAGACTGGAATCTCTATTCCAGGAGATAATTTCAAGTCTATTAATACACTTACTATTGGGTCCTTGGTACCACACAATAGAGATTCTGATGAGAATAAGACTACTCTCATGGATTGTGAGAAAAAGATGAAAATTTTGAACTTAGGGATGGGAGACTACCGACTTGACTTTATTGCTACACTCCCGATTTCCACTAAATCTTATAGAAAAAATTTAGAAGATAAAATGCCCTCATCTTCTTCCATGACATGCTATGGTACTTTTATCCAATCCTCAGTTCCTTTATAAGATGAAAGAGAAGAACAAGATGTTAGAGAATGGGTCTATAGAGGAAAAGAACCTGAAGAAGTTGTGCTTACTACTACAGTGTCTCTTGAAAAATATGGAAATATGAAATCCTAGCTAAAATGGGTTATCCTAGTCATGGTCCTTTAAGTGATAAGAGACATTCTCTTTTTGAGCCTACGAGTCATACTAATGGGAGAAAATCCAAGGATAAAACTGGATTGGGATTTTCTAATGCGCAACCTGCTTTTGACCCATCTCCTGATAATAGAAAATCTAAAGAGGAGATTGTTCCTACTCTTATTTGTGATCAAAATGAGGACAAATTTGTTCCTTATAATTCCATTCTTTTGAATGAAGAAGTATCCCCACTTGAACATAATGATGAAGCTTCTACATCTCACCATAGTGAGGAGTTAGAAGTTGAAGATCACAATAAGGAACGTATCCACACAAAACAAGGCATGATTGCTACAAAGAGATAGAGATGCTGAATCACAAGAACCTAAATGGGATTCTCTCTCAAATAACCCCAATGGAATTTGGGATATATTTGGTTCACACCTATGCTAACCAAACCAAGGTGGTAGATGAGTCACCTGTAGGGCTTGATGAGTCAAACTTACATGCCTCTCTCATTGATCAAGTTGACCACGATAGGAATCAGATCAATCTAGGTAATTTTGAAGGAGACCTTATAAGATATGAATATATTTTCCTTGTAGATGATTCCTCCCATATCAATTCCTTGGAACTCATCCCTTCTCTCCCACTCACATACCCTGACCTTATTGATTGGTCGCAACAAAACCAAGAACCTCTGTTACCTTCCTTCCAAAATGATTATGAAATTGACTATTACCTTAATACCATTGAACCTGTGGTTTCTTCCACCAGTGAACCAACAACCAACATGAATGTGATAGATATCAAGTACCTTAGTCACAAAATAAAAATAAAAATGAAAAAAAAAGATTACTTCGATGGTGAAAACCACTTTGTGGCCGTGTTAGAGCCAAAAAAAGTAAAAACAAAAGATGTATTTGAGGGTGAAAACCTCTTTGAGGTGCCTGAGGATGAGTTACTTGGTAGCCTGATCAGTTAATTTTAGGAAAGATCTTTAGTCTTAATAGAGAAATTATAAGCTATAAATCTTGGAACAACTGAAGCACCTCATCTTATATATCTATCTCAATCTTTGTCAGCAGATGAAAAACAATAATTCACTTAATTTTTTGGAGAAAAGAAGATAATATTTTCTTGGACATATTCAAACATGCAAGGGCTTGACACTAATCTCATTATGCATCATCTATCCATATATCCTTGTATCAAGCCAGTAAAACAAAAGTTATGAAATATGCATCCACATATAACTCTCTTTGTCAAAGAAGAGTTAGAAAAACTCCTAAGTGTTGCATTCATAAGGGCCATAGATTATGCTGAATGGATATCCAACATTGTTCCTATTTCTAAACATGATAAATCCATTCATGTATGCTTATAATTTTGAGATCTTAATAAAGCATGGTCAAAGGATGACTTTCCACTCCCAAACATAGACATGATAGTGGACATGACTATAGGTTATGAAATGTACTCTCTTATGAATGGTTTCTCAGGATATAATCAGATCAAGATAGCTCCTGAAGATCAAGATAAGACTGCCTTCACATGTGCTTGGGGAACCTTTTGTTGGAACGCCATGCCATTTGGATTGAAAAATGCAAGAGCTACCTATCAAAGAGATATGACCACAATCTTTCATGAAATGATGCTTAAAAACATGGAAGATTATGTGGATGATACCTTGGCTAAGTATAAAAAGAGGAATACACATATTGAAGATTTGAGTTCGATATTAGACATAATGGAATAATTTGAGCTCAGATTGAATCCCAAGAATTATGCTTTTGGTGTCACCTCAGGAAAAATACTTGGATATATAATTTCATTAAAATTAATTGAGGTTGACCCCAAGAAGGTCCAAGCTATAATATAAATGCCACCTCCCATAAACATAAGTCAACTACGAAGTCCGCAAGGATGCCTTCAGTCTATCAGGATGTTTATATCTCAACTTGCTGATAGAGCTCAACCTTTTAATAAAAATCTACACAAAGGAGCTACATGTACATGGAATGAAGAATGTGAAAAGAGTCTTCAACATATTAAAGAATACTTGGCTAAACCTCTAATCTTAATGCCTACTATCCCAAGGAAACCCCTTATTTTATATATCTCAGCTACAACTACATCCTTGGGGGCATTACTATCACAACAAGATGAACATGGGAAAGAAAGAGCTATATACTATATCAATAGAACATTTGTAGCTTATGAGATCAATTAAAATAATATTGAGAAAGCTTGCCTTGTTGTAGTGTTTGCATCTCAAAAACTCAGACATTACACGCTGGCACATACTACACAGCTTGTGGAAAAAATTGATCCTCTAAAATATTTTCTATCTAAAGGCACCCTTATTGGTCGACTGGCCAAATGGATGATGATCCTTTCATAATTTTACTTTGAGTACATCGATCGTAAAGCTATAAAAGGACAAGAAATTGCTGACCAACTAGCTGAATTTGCTATACTAGATGATACTCCTATGAAGATTGACTTTCCTGATGCATCCATCATGTATGTGACTAAGAACACATGGAAAATGTTCTTTGATGGATCTCGCACACATAATGGTGTTGGAGCTAGGATTTTGTTTATCACACCTCATGGATATACTATCCCCAAGTCATAAAAATTGTTTTTTCCTTGCACAAACAACATAGCAGAATATAAGGCTTTGACAAATGGAATCAAGCTGGCTATTGAATGGAGGATTGTTCAGCTACATATCTTTGGAGACTCCTAGCTTATCATTAATTAAACTAATAATGACTATCAAAAAAAATATGAGAAATTGATCCCTTACAAGAACATGATTGATGATCTCAAAAGATACTTTTCTTTAGTCACATTTCAACAGATTCCTAGGGCTAAAGACAGAGCAGCTGATGCTATGGACACCTTGGCTTCATTCTTACAATTGGAAGAACATGAATCTAGATTTCAATTCCTGGTGGAAGAAATACACTATCATTCCTATGACTCCCATCTAAATCATTTGATATGCACTATAATCGGTCATGATTCCTCTTGCTATGCCAAAATATACTCTTACCTATGTGACCAAATTATTCTTGATAACTTAACCCACAATGAGAAATGGCAACTCATTCACAATGCTTCCCGTTATACCATCATATCTGATGACTTGTTTAGGAAGGGTCTAGATGGAACATTTATTAGGTGCTTAGAGAAAGATGAGTTCGAACGTGCATAGCCAAAGTCCACAATGGCATATGTGGGTCTCACTCTAACGGTCTTGTGTTAGATCAAAAACTACTAAGGGCTGGTTACTATTGGCCTACTATGAAAACACATGTCATGTGATATGCCAAGTCCTACAAGAAATTTTAGCTACATGGGAACTTGATTCATGTTCCAGGCCGTGAACTTATTCCTTCTATTACACATTGGCCTTTTCAACAATGTGCTTTTGATTTGGTGGGCCAAATCCACCCTAATTCATCTAGTGGACACAAATTCATTATTACTGCAATGAAATATTTCACAAAGTGGGTTGAGGTTGTTCCTCTTTCAGTTTCTATAGGAAACAAGTGTCCTTTTTCATAATCAATCACATCATTTGTCACTAAGACATACCTTCCTCCATAGTTATTGATAATGGAGGACAATTAGAAAATAAGGATCTTAAACAGTTATGTAAGAAATTCAAGATTAAATAACAATGGTCCTCAATCTACTACCCTCAAGGTAATGGCCAGGCTGAAGCTTCTAACAAAACTACTAAAAATCTTACACAAGACGATGAACAAGACAAGAAGAGATTGACACTTATAGATTAATCCTACACTAGAGGCCTACAAAACTAGCATTCACACACCTATGAGAGCAACACCCTTTGCACTTGTTTATGGATCTGATGTTGTCCTACCTCTTGAGGTCGAGATACCTTCTCTAAGAGTTTCATTAAGAGGCCTTACCATTGATAATGACTACAGAATCATGTGTATACAAGAGTTAGAACTTTTGGATGAGCGTAGAAGAGCTGTGTTCGATCACATGAGAGTATATCAAAAAAGGATTTCACAGAGTTATAAAAATAAGGTTCATTCTAGAGATTTTTAGGTTGGAGATCTCATCTTAAGAGAGAATGCCAAGAATCAACACAATAGAGAACAAAAAGGAAAATTTGAACCAAATTGGCTAGGTCCCTACATAGTTACAATTGCTTTCAGATTTGGTGCTTATCAACTTTCTACACCTAAGGGGAAAAAAATCCCTTAACCTATCAACATCCTTCATCTGAAGAAGTTATACGCATGATGTTACAAAAGCTTTGTACATATCTTAATGTCCTGAAAAAATCCTAAAAATTGATATATGATCTTGAAAAAATCCTAAAAATTGTGAAAAGTCCTAAAAAATGATCATCTTAGTGAAAGCCTAGAAAACAGGTACTTTGATGCATTAATAAAAAAAATCAAATATAAAAAAATACAAAAAAAGGTTAAAAAAAATGAGAAGAACAGAAAAAATGAAAAAGAAAAAAATCATGCCTTGGTGAAAACTTGGAAATAGGCGCCTTGGTAGAAAAAATAAATAATAATCTTCTAAGTGGTGAAAACTTGGAAACACGTGCTACTTGAGACCCATGCGCATATATGTATTAGCTTGTCTCTTTGCACTCTGAACCCTTTCGACTCCCATTTTCTTATCTCCTTGGTCTGGAATTGGTCTTTGTCTTGGGTTAGGGGCATGAACTGTACTCTTCTTTGTTGCGCGATGGTGTCTTTTAGTAACTCACCCTAAAGTAGTATTTCTCAACACTTCCTTTGACATTGAGTGTTTCTTTACACTTATCAGATATACTATCTTGAGTTGATGCTTCATATGCAGTCTAGGATTGTGCGATATTTATCACTTACAAACATGAGTCCTAGCAAGCTAATGATTATATTTTCTTTTTCACACCGTGCTTAAACTAAATCGGATGAGACATGTTATGAATTTTTATCTTTGTGTGTTGTATGACTGATGATTTTTCACTGGGTGCTCCCTGCTTAGTCTCTCTGTGATGTTATGACTAGAGGACTGGGGGCATGGAGCATATTTTCTTTGATTTCTGCATGTGGGTATCACTTTAATGATTCTAGGTGTCTCTTCCTTTGATTCCTTGGACACTGGAGAGACTTAGAGTTGTATCCTTGATTGTTACATTTTGTTTTCTCATGCAAGACCGTACTCATGGTTATCTTGGTGATTATGCTTTGATATTGGTACAATCTTGCAACATTAACTTGGAAATGGTGTTCAAGTCATCTTGACACTTATGTATCAATTCTTACATGTGTTTCATACATTATATCTGATATAGATCATATTCATATCTTCATAGTTGTGTTCACACTAGTGATTGTTGTATGATCTTGCGATGTCCCTTAATAAGGCTTGATGATAAAAATAAGGACCTATTAACCCTTGAAAATTGCACATTGCATTTTCATGGTAGCTTAAATTTCTTAGGTGAATTCTTAGTTTCATTAGAGTTTGGAGAGATTCTCCTTCATCATTATTGGATGGTTAGTCAGCTGTGCTTGATCGCGTATCTCCTTTCTTCTATCTGGATCATGTCTTTTTCATCTCCTCAATCTTTCTCTCTTTCACCCTTTCCTGTCATCTCAAGGGGTTAATCATATCATCATATATAATCTATCTAAAGTGTTCAAGTTTCAAATGATGAAGTGCATAGCATATATATCATAGAATAAAGAATCAACAACTATGAGAGTTTAGACACCTAAATATGATTACACAATTAAGTAATCCTATTTAGTTTTCTCCTAAGGCATGCTATTAATTAAATATTATTATTTGGTTAATTTGTGTCATCCCCTAGTTAATTAATTTAATTAATTAACTATATTCTAATTAATTATCTAAATAACAAACCTATAGTATGATAATTAATTAAATCCCCATTCCTCTATTAATTTAAATAGATACATATACCTATTTAAATTAATTCATAAAACCCTATTTTTCTCACACTTGGAATTAAATAATGAATTTAATCCAATTTGAGCACATGACCCTTAACTTTAACCCTTAACCAAACCCATCCCAAAATCCTAACATGGAGTTCATACTCAACCCAACCCATTCACATATGCTAATCACCCTTAATTAGGTAATAACCCATGATTAGCTAATCCAACCCCTCCATTCATTCTCTCTCCTCCCATCACATCCTCCTAAACTTCCCACTTGCCTCCTAATCCAAGCCTAATCACCTCCTAAGCATTTGCACAATCATAATTCATGGATTAAGAAATCCTAACCCAACCCAAGTCAATTCCCATGTCACATCCTCACATTCCCCAATTCCCTCACCTCATGTCAATCTTAAATGCTCTTACACATCCCTTGCACACTCTATCCTTCTCTTACACATTTTTCCCCTCTCACATCTCCCAAAATAGTCACATTCCCCCATTTATTTCAACCTCTCCCATTGTGACACTTGTCACAATGAGATGCATTTGAGAAAGAACAATCCATGTGCTCTCCCTCAAATGCATCTTGACCCTTCCTTAGGTTTGCATCTTGACCGTTCATTCACCCCTCCTCTTTCCTATAAATTGAACCCTCGTCTCCTTCATTTTCATCCACCATTCAAGAAAAGTTATCATGCCCTTTTGAGAGCCAAAAACATCAAACATAGCCTTATAATGCCAAATTTTCCACTCATCCATTGAAGCTTGAGCACACTTTTGAGCACACATCCAATCTCTTGGACCAAATCTACACAACAAAGAAGGCTTCACATTTGGGTTTGTGAGAGGTTTGCAAGCTTTGTTCATTTTGTTTATGTTCTTCTTTATGGTCTTATCATAAGTGTTTGTCTATTTTGTTTTGTTGAATGCTAGCTTAGTTTGGTGTTCTTTAACAACACATTTTAGGTAATACATTTTGGCACACCTGGTGGGACACAATTCTAGGGTCATTTTTTCATCATTTCCATTTGTTTTACTTTGAAAAACTAACCAAAAACTAATTTTTTTTGTTGTTTGAGTGTTATTGAAAGTTTTTTTGGGTGTTTTACAGGTTTTGAATGAAATAAAACACATTTGTGCCACCATTCATGTTCTCAAATTTTACACAACAATAAAAACATAGTCTTACGGGAACACAAGTACGGTCAGCAGGATCGACTGTACGGTTGGTGGGATCACATTGCCATGAAGGACCCTTCTCTCTTATGTCTAAATCTTTCTCTTTGTCCCAAAAATTCACCAGTAATTTTTGTCATAGTCTGCGGGATCGCATTCCCGCAACGTGGAAACACGGTTTGACTAGGCAGGATTACATTTATATGACTTGTAAGCTGTAATGCATTTCCAAATCTCAAAATTTGTGCCCTCATACCTGCATTGCGGGATCGATAGTTGACCCCGTGGGATTGCATGTTGAGCTTGCGGGATTGTGGCTGTGGGTATCACATTAAACTCGGACTGTGTTGTTCTGTGTAATTTTTGTTTTCTAGTAGACCCATGGGATCGCTTGTACCATCCATAGGATCATGATATTGTTATTTGCGGGATTACAAGAAGGATTGGTGGGAACATGAATTAATATTTTAAAAACATAATTTACACACTTTTATTTGGTACACTAAAAACAATAGTGAATGCGCAAACAACACCTCAATTTTTGATTTGGGGCTTAAAATGAACAAAGGCTAAAAATGAACAATCAAACACTTCAACTTTGGGTTTAAAATGAACAAAACCAAATATTGAATGCATAAGGGACAATAAATCAATGCAATCAAAACACTTTAATTTGGTCCCTAAAAATAATCAAAATCAAGTCTTGAATGCCTAAAGGGAAGTAACACTTGTTTTTTTGCAAGAATCAAATGTTATTTTCAAAGCATTTCTATTTTGCTTTCCAAAAAGAACTTTGCATGCTAAAAATGAGTGCTTGATGTCCTAGGATAGAAAAACACTTAGTCTAAATCTAGGTTCAATTTGGAATGAACTCTTCTTAGCGTGTTTGAAGGAGTGTTTTTAAAAACTTACTTAGAGCTTTTATTTTTCTTGCAAATCCTTGTTAAAGTAAGTGACGTGAAAGCAATCCAATTGTATTTGTATCCTCTCCTCTCACCTTCGTAGATCTTGGGTGAAGAGAAAGATCAAGTATGATTGACTTCACTTCTAGCGAGGCCTTTCTAGAGAGAAGAGCTTCTTGTTTAGAGAAAAACCTCAAACTAGTAATTCCCCAATCAGTATATAAACAAGGTGTTGATCAAACTCTCACCTTATCCCCTCAAGCTTAGGCAAGGCATGTTGATGGTAGCTTGAGGTAGGTGAATATCTCTACGATTTCAGCATGGTCAACTAGGCTCTTAAGTGAGTCACTTGCATACAAACTGATTGGGGGGACACCACATAGCTTACTAGAAGCCCACTCGATCTACTCCAGAAGGTATCAAAATCTTTGTGCAAGGACCGATCCAAGGGGTTTCCTAGATCACCTAAAGATTACTCACCATCTGTATTCCTCTTTTGGAATACCAAGTTGTGGGCAAAGGTTTTGATACTAGCTTGTCTCTTAGGTATAAATTGCTTGTGCATGTTCTCGAACTTATCAAACCCAGTGAAAAAATTTATTCAAACATACACAAATCAAGGTTACAAGTTCTTTTCCAAATAGATCATCTGCCTATTCTCCCACAATATTTATTTGTCTCTTGTAGGATTGTTTGTCAATCATCCCAAAAGTGACCCAAGTCTGTTCAAAACCAAGCCAAGGTACACTTACCATAGTCACTTCTTAGATTAACCTCTTCTAGTATCTAGAAAGTGAAGGTATTTTTGGACCTATGACCGAATTAGTAAAGCACAAGAAAGATAAGTTGCCAACACCATGTGTATATCAAGAAAAGAAGGTTCCTAAAAGAAAACTCAAGGATCACCAGCCTATCATCACTGCAATCCAAGAAGAAGAAAAATACCAAGAAAAACTAGACAACATGGAGTACAACGCAAGAGTCAAACAGTTTGCATTTCAAATTCAAGTTAACCACCAGTTTGTCAGATTGGAAAGTGAAGACTAGCAGACATAATCTCATCTCTCAAAATATGCAAAGTTGTCTCAACATCCCTTCATCTTAGATCATTTCTTAGGTGCATTTGCATCATCCCCCTAGAAATCATTAGTTAGCATCATCCCCTATCCAAATCCTAAATCATCATCCTAGATCCACATCCCACCCAAGAGCTCATCTGAGCTGCTCAACCTTTATCCAAAGAATCAAAAAATTGTTAGCTTCACCTATTTGAATAATCTTTGTCTAAGGTAGCTAGTACTTACTCTTGTGGACCTCATCATCTCATTCTAGATATTGGCTCACACTAGTTTGATCTTATATTAGGAAAGGTAGCTCATTTTGAAATATAGTCATCTATCCCCTAGGGCATCATCAGAATCCAACATCATCCAAATCTATTTTCATCTAGACATCTTAGGTCCTGCATCCAAAAAATCCCCATTTAAAGCCTAGAAAAACCTCATTCCAAGCATCCCCTTTAGCACATATGTAGCTTCCCCATCCTAGGTTGTCACATTTTCATGCCTATTGAGACACGATCAAAGAAGAGGAAAGGAATGGATCCCAACTAGGCCACTAGTTCAGCAAATCCAAATGACCCTACTGGCACCATGGTAATGTATGATCCCCAGCCACCGAATATTGAAAATGTGTGGGAAGACCCTCACTAAAACACCTACTACGGATTCTATGGAAATGTTCATGTGTCATCCAGGACACGCATAAAAGGTTGGCGTAATCATAGCACAGAACCGCCTTGCCATATTGACCAACTATGCACAAGAGGGTACTCCCATTCTAGCGCATCCATGACCCTTTGATCCCACAAGACCCATTCATATTCCCACTAATGTCTACCCCACTATTGTAAAACAAATCCATGATCCCACCATGTAGATATCACATATAGCTTTTCCCATTCCTCATCTCTTGCAGCCTAGTTCAACAACTCCCACAACTAAAATAATGACCTAATCCATCCCCTTTTTTGTCATGGGTGCACCACCTCCCCCTACCACTACACAAATGGCCACACAACCACAAGCTCCTGCATAAGCACCACTTCCACCCTTTGTGCAAAACCCTATAGAAGCACTACCTCCACCTATCGTAAGCTAGGCCTCCACATTAGCATCATTTTCCCAAGGAGTACAACACAAGCCACCTAGCCCACATTTACCCAATCCGTTACACAACCAATTTCCACACAAGTTCCTCCACCACCCTTTGTCACCAACACACAAGTCCAAAAAATTGCTTACACCTATCCACATCCTCCACCCTCTCCTTAAAAGCCTTCCACATGCCATCCATTGAGCCTGACCACAACCTCCTACTTCACATCACCATCATGGTCAATGACGTTGTCATTAAACAAGTCATGATAGATAATGGTTCGACCCTAAATCTTTGTACATTAAATTTTTTTCAACAGGTTGGTCTCATAGAAGCAGACATCTCGCATGAGGTTATCACCATAAAGGCTTATGAAAACTTGGAGCGTACCTCTGAGGGTACCATTTTGTTACCCATCAAGATCGGCCCCATAATCCAAGAAATTGTGTTCCATGTTATTGATCTTGACCTCCCGTACAACATTCTCCTTGGTCACCCATGGATCCACTCCATTTAAGCAGTCCCTTCCACCTATCACCAATGCATAAAGTTCCCACATCAAGGCACTAAAATCACCATCCATACAGATCCCCAACCCTTTGCATATTTCCATGCAATATAGACTTCTTTCCCCCACTCCACTCATTGTCCCAGAATCGACATTGGCACATCTATCACTAGTTCACTTTGATCCCACTGTGATCCAAAGACAATCCTACCCTCCACCTTTTCTTCCATCAAGATAAACAACATGGGCTACTGAGAACACAACCTCACTGATGCTTTTTCAATTAGGGCTCTCCCTTTGGATCCAAACACTCAGGGACGCCCATGTCATCAAACCAAGGCCCCTCAAGAGGGTCCCAATATCAAGGCTCTGGGTTCATCTGCTTTCATCTCTAATAGAATTTTGAATGGCCAAGAGATGGCACCCGATACCAACCAATGGCTATACAAGGATCCCCCTCCTCCCGAAATTGAGTTTCTAGGGTATTTCAAGGATAAATACTCTATATCCCATAAATGGGCCACCGAGCAATGGAACTATCAAGGTGGCAGAATTGGACCTACAGAGGCTGGAATGAAAGAACCCATGGAGGCATCCATGAATCCACAACATTAAGGCCTTAGTTTTAATACCCCTCACCTGCACATACAAGGACCCATTATCATGACTGGGGGCACTAATTCACTTGGTGTGACCCTCTTGAACATCCAAAATGAACTTGTAGAAGTTGAAGACATTCCAGAAGAGGAATAAAAATGGTCCTACAATGATATTTTTGATGAAGAAACCTTCCTGGGTAATGTAGGAGCATCCTAGGATTCTTGGCAATCCTATATCAACCAAAAATATGTTTATCTTTGAAGGTAGATTATTGGTTTTGATCTTGGTTTGGTGGAGTTCTTGCTTAGTTTGGGAGACCGATTGCTCAGTTTATGTGGTTATCGGGGTGCTTGGTCTCTGAAGAATGCTCGGTGACTAAAGGCATTGGTTTACTAGTGCTCAAAATTAACTATGTTCCTCAGTCATGCTTGGCATGGTTGGTCAACTAGTGCTTGATTATTTCCTCTGTTGCTTAGTGTTCTTGCTTACCGGTTGGATTTTTTTGTTAGATCGGCTTGGCCAACTGGTGCATTTAATTTGGGTCATGCTCCTCAAGTTATGGATTGATCGTTGGACATGTGGGGACCTAGATCTGGTGTGTTGCATTGTTCTATGTAGATCTAATGACCATTGGGGCCATCTTTGAGAGTTTATTTATTTTTAAGGCTATGGGAGAGCCCACTGATGTTTTAGCATTTTATATTTGTTTGTAGGGGTTTATTGTTTCATCAATTGACTTGTGGCTGGGAATCAATATTTATAGAATTCTTGGGTAGTTTTTTAGGGATCAGTGAGTTGGAAGAAAGGGTAGGAGCCTACAAGCTTAGGAGTAGGAAGTTTGCTTGGAAGTTTGAGTACAAGTTTAGATCTTTCCTGGGTGCCTACCAGTGTGCTGTGTGTTATAGACCTGGACTAGCTGAATGCTGATGTTGGGGAAAAGATTTGGATCCTATGAGATCTTGTAGACTATTACTTGCTTTGTATCTGGTTGTAACTAGGAAGGCCTTATAGCTTGACACATTGCATGTAATTGGTGACTTCATGAATAAAGACTTCTGTTTGATTTTAGATCTATTATTGTTATTGTGTATTTCCATTGCATATTGGTTTGGCTGCAAGGTCAGTTAGTCCTTAATTGGATCCACCAACCTTGATTGCATCAGGTGGTATCAGAGTGAATTTTTTTCCTGTTTGAGAAAAGTTTGTTCCTGTTGGAGTCGAGTGGATCTTGTGTGTTCATGTCTAGATCTTGATTTGAAGATGTCTCCGAGGAGAAACCATGAGATCTCTGAAGAAGAGGAAACTACTGGTGAATTTAGTATTGATGATTTTAGGGCTTTGCAAAAACAAGTGCAAGATCTGCAAGAAGAATTGAGAAAGAAGAAGCCTACCTTGAAAGAGGATAGTGATGAAGAATCTGAGGAAGATCATTTTGAAGAAGCTATAGAAGAATCTAGAGATCCTAAGGAGAATCAAATTCTGAAAGCTATGTCTAAGATTGGGAAAAGACCTAAGATTGAAGCAACTGCATTTGCTGGAAGCCTTAGGCTAGAAGAGTTGATTGATTGGATCAATAAGATTGATGAGTACTTTGAGTATGAAGAAATAGAAGATCCTGATAGGGTTAGATTTGCAAAGACTAAGTTGAAAGGTCATGCAAATATCTAGTGGAGAGAAGTTCAGTTGGAAAGAGGTAGAAGAGGGAAAGAAAAGATTGCTAAGTGGAACCAAATGGTTGACAAGTTGGAGAAGAAATTCATTCTGGTGGATTATGAATTGGACTTGTTTAAGAAGATGCAAGCTTTGAAGCAGACTAAAAAATTGGTACAAGAGTATACTAAGGAGTTTTATAGAATCTTGATTAGGACTAGTCATTCTGAAGCTAATAAAGAGAAGGTTGCTAGGTATGTCTATGGTTTGAGACCTAGTATTCAGGAAGAGTTACTTATTGAGTGGATGACAACAATCAAGGATGCTTATCAGATGACATTAAATATTGAGGAGAAGCTAAATAAGAAGTATGAAGGAAAATAAAATAATAGGAATTGAGGTGGTAAAAATGGTGAGATATTTTTTGAGAGTAATGTGACAGAGAATCCTAAGTCTAATGTGGGATCTAGTAGTGTTCAAGTTACTAAGAATACTAGACAGAGAGGAAGGTGGAAGAATGAGTTCACTAGTACTTGTTATAATTGTGGTGAAGCTGGTCATAGAAGTTGGCAATGTCCTAAGAAAAGAGCTGCATTAGTTACTAGACAAGATCTTGAGAATGTTCCAAAGAAAGGTGAATGTCTTGTCACTAGGAGATTAGCTGCATGTGTCCAAGAACCGGTGCAAAGAAGGAATTTGTTCAGAACTAGATGTAAGTGCAAGGATAAAGTATGTAATGTCATAGTTGATGGTGGTAGTTCTAAGAACTTTGTTTCAAAGGAAATGGTTAGTAAGTTGAATTTGGAAAGAAGGATACATCCTAATCCTTATCAAATTAGTTGGATACAAGATGTTTCTAAGGTTAGAGTTGAAGAAAAAAGCTTGGTTAAGTTTTAGATTGGATCTTACCATGATGAGATATTGTGTGATATATTGCCTATGGATGCTTGTCATCTGTTTCTTGTTAGACCCTGGTAGTTTGATAGGAATGTTTTGTTTGATGGTCATGCTAATACCTATGTAGTTAGGCATGAAGGAGATCAGCATAAGCTGATACCTTTACATGAGATAGGGGTTAAGGGATGTGGAGTTATCAGGTGTTTTCCTTATGACAAACCTCAGGGACATATGGTTGATGAACCTATTCCTGTGAAGTCTAGTTTGAAGAAGGAGAATGATATCTCTAAAGAGTTTGTTGAGATTAAGAAACAAATGGTCTTGTTGGTAGAGATGGTAAATTAGATGGTGACATTTGTGACATAGAGAGATGCGGATGATACTGAGTTGATTAAAGAGTTTGGAAGGAATGAACCTTATCAAGGCAATGATGTGATCGATAGTGGTCACAGTCGGTAGTTATCAATTATCGACCGAAGAGGTGAACAAAGTGGAAGGTAGAAGGACTTTCTACATGAGATAGTGAATAAAGTGAAGACTACTTGGGATGAAGGACAAGAAGAGATGTGGGTGAAGAATAGATTCAGCATACTTGTTCTGATTCCCTTGAGGCATTCCTAATTTCCTTATGAGAAAATATTTCTTACTTGGGGTGTCTGATGCAAGAGCATCCTAGGATTCTTGGAAATCCTGTATCGACCAAAAATATGTTTGTCTTTGAAGGTAGATATTTGGTTTTGATCTTGGTTTGGTGGAGTTATTGCTCAGTTTGGGAGACTGGTTGCTCAATTTATGTGGTTACCAAGGTGCTCGGTCTCTGAAGAATGCTCGGTGACTAAAGGCATCAGTTCACTGGCGCTCGGTGATAACTATGTTCCTCAGTCATGCTTGGTGTGGTCAGTCGACTGGTGCTCAGTTATTTCCTCTGTTGCTCAGTGTTGTTGCTTACCGGCTGGATTATTTTGTTAGATCGGCTTTGCCGACTGGTGCATTTAATTTGGGTCACACTCCTCAAGCTATGAATTGACCATTGGATGTGTGGGGACCTAGATATGGTGTGTTGCATTCTTCTATGCTGATCTGATGACCGTTGGGGCCATCTGTGAGAGTTTATTTATTTTGTAAGGCTATGGGAGAGTCGATTGATGTTTTAGCATTTTATATTTGTTTGTAGGGGTTTATTATTTCATCAGCTGACTTGTGGCTGGGAATCAGTATTTATAGGATGCTTGGGTAGTTTTTTAGGGATTAGTGAGTTGGAAGAAAGGTTAGGATCCTGTGAGCTTAGGAGCAGGAAGATTGCTTGGAAGTTTGAGTACAAGTTTAGATCTTTCCTGGGTGCCTACTAGTGTGTTGTGTGTTACAGACCTAGACTAGCTAAATGATAATGTTTGGGAAAAGATTTGGATCCTGTGAGATCTTGTAGACTATTACTTTCTTTGTATCTAGCCATAACCAAGAAGGCCTTATAGCCTGACACATTTCATGTAATCAGTGACTTCATGAATAAAGACTTCTATTTGATTTTAGATCTATTATTGTTATTGTGTATTTTTGCTGCATATTGGTTTGGCTACAAGGTCAGTCAGTCCTTAATTGGATCCACCAGCCTTGATTGCATCACTGGGAAACCTTGTCCTCTGTCAACTTTCCATCGTCCTCATTGACATCCCACTCCTCCATGCTGACCTCATAGACTGGGATCAACCAAGTGTGGCACATATCGATGAGTTCCAAAGCAAGAAAGCGCTCCTAAAATTCATGGGCACCATAGATCAATAGTCAGATTGGGGGAAAGAGTCAGTAGAAGTCTATTAGCTCAACCCCAAGGGATATTTTTGGGAAGAGGAAGTCTCCATTGCAAAATTGAAAATAAAAAAGAAAACAAAGAATCCTTGTGTGAAAACCCCTCTGGGGAAAATACTGATTCCAAAATAGTAAAAACAAAGGGTGTATCTTCTAGTGAAAACCTCTATGAGGTGCTAGAGGATGGAGACTTACCTCTTCCCCCCATCTAGGACTACTGGCCAGAATAGTCATCCATTCTTATCAAGGAAACCAAGCCAGTTAACTTGGGCATGAAATAATTTCAAAGAATCACGTACATCATAGCATCTCTAATCGAGGGTGAAGAAATGGATCTCACTGCGCTTCTCCAAGAGGCCACCACCAATTTTTCATGGTCATATGCACACATGCCAAGGCTCAATCCAAAATTTTTGTTCACAATCTTGTCGTGGATCCAACTGCCAAATCGGTTAAATAGAAGTTGAGGAAGATGCATCCCAAGGTAGCCCTTTTGGTAAAAATAGAACTAGAAAATCTCTTAGATGCCAAGATCATCAGAGCTATAGATTACTTAGAATGAATTTCCAATATGGTACCTATCACAAAGCCTTCCGATGAGATCAAGATCTGCACTGACTTTAGGGACCTCAACAAGGCATCTCCCAAGGATGACTTTTCACTACCCAAAATTGATATGATCATTGACCTCACAACAAGCCATGAGATGTTCTCACTCATGGATGGATTTTCTAGGTACAACCAAATTAGAATAGCAGAAGAGGATCAACATAAGATGACATTAACCACACCATGGGGTACCTTATGTTATAACATGATGCCATTTGGACTCAAAATGTGGGAGCCATGTATCAAAGGGAAATGACTGTAATTTTTCATGATATGATACATAAGATCCTTGAAGACTATGTGGAAGGCATCCTTGAAAAATATAAAACACAAAGAAAACAACTCGATGTCCTTGAATGTGTGTTTGATTGACTGCATCAATATGGACTAAAGTTGAATCCAAAGAAATGTGTCTTTGGTGTTACATTGGGAAAAATACTACGATTCATTGTATCAAGGTGAGGCATAGAGATCGACCCAAAGAAGGTGAAAGACATCAAAGAAATGCCTCCTCCCAGAACACTCAAGTAGTTGAGAAGCCTACAAGGAAAGTTACAGTAGGACTGAAGGTTCATTTCCCAACTGGCAGACAAATGCCAACCATTTACACACCTGTTACGTAAGGATACCACTTTCAAATGGTACCCAATCTATCAGCATAGTTTTGAAAACCTTAAAGAGTACCTGGAAAACTCACCCATCCTAGTGCCATCGACGCTAGGTAGGCCCCTCATTTTGTACATATCTACAATTACCATGACACTGGGGGAACTTCTAGCTCAGATCGATGACATTGGAAAGGAGAGGACTATCTACTATATCAGTCGTACACTGGTAGGCTATGAGCTAAATTACTCCCCTATGGAAAAATCATGCTTAGTAGTGATCTTCTCCACTCAAAAGCTTTACCACTATATGCTCATCCATATAGTAAAGCTAATCTTGAAAATTGACCCTTTAAAGTACCTACTTTCCAGAACAACACTCATAGGGGGAATGGCAAAGTGGGTAATACTTCTCAGTGAATTCGACATCTAGTACATCAATAAAAAAGGAATCAAGGGACACCTTATTACAGATCAGCTTGCTGAAACACCCTTAGTTGATGCATACCCCTTGGTGATGGAGTTCCTAGATGAACATCTCTATATGGTCGAAGAACAACCCCTTTGGAAGCTATACTTTGATGAATCATATACATCACATGGATTAGGGACAGAGATACTATTCTTCACCCCTCAAGGTGAATACATCCCCAAATCCTTAAAATTAGGATTCTTGTGCACAAATAATATTGCAGAGTATGAGGTCCTCATCATAGATCTCAGAATAGCTATCCACTAGAACATCACAGAGTTACAAGTATTTGGGGACTCCCAATTGATCATCAAACAGGTCCTCAATGAGTTTCAGACCAAAGATGACAAGCTATTACCTTAAAAAGAGCTTGTGGATAAACTCAAAGAACACTTTGTAAGAATACAGTTCACACAAGTACCAAGACTTCAAAAAAAGGCAAATGCCGCAATGGAAACTATCGAGTCATTATTGGAGATCCCAAGCAATGCGTCACAATATGAGTTTTTGTTCGAGAAGCTACACATGCCCCCTTTATACAAGAATGTTGACTCCAAAATGGTGTGCGTCTTGGTTGGTCCCCAATCCCCGTGGTACCATGATATTCATGCTTATCTAAAGAATGGTATCATATCTCCTCACCTCACCTCACCAACACCCAACATCAAAACCTCATTCATAGAGTTTCCCACTACACTCTTGTAGCCAACACCCTATATTGACGTGGGTATCATAATGTCCTCTCCTGATGTTTAGACTTGAACAAGGATATCTTGGCTTTACAAGAGGTTCACACTGGCATTTGTGGTGCCCACATGAGTGGCATGGTCCTTGAAAAGTGGCTTCTTAGAGTTGTGTATTATTGGCTGATGATAGAGCATGACACCTATGAATTTGTAAAGAAGTGCCTATAGTGTCAACATCATGTTAATCTAATCCATGGACCAGCACAAGATCTATAGCCCATCGCGCCCTCATGGAATTTTTCATGTTGGGGTTTTGACCTTGTTGGCATGATCACCCCTCATTCCTTTGAGGGACACATATATCATAATAGCCACTGAATATTTCACAAAGTGGGTTGAGGCAATTCTGCTTAGCCTAACTATAGGTGTCCAGATATCCAAATTCATCCTCTACCATCTCATTTTTTGCTTCAACATCCCCTCCACCATCTTCACGGACCATGACATGCCATTCAAGAACCAACATGTCAAAGGCCTTTGTGCCTAGTTCCACATCCACCAATGCTTTTCTAGCCCATATTTCCTGCAAGGAAATGGTCAAGATGAGGAAACTAACAAAACCATCCTAAAAATCCTATAAAAAGTTGTTAATGATTCTGGCCATGACTGGCATTTCCAAATCAATCCCGCCCTCTAGGCCTACCGCACTTCATTCTTTACACCCACAGGCACCACCCCATACTCCTTGGTATATGGTGCTAAAGTTAAACTGCCAATTAAGGTCTAAATCCCTTCACTATGTGTATCCATGAAGAACTACATCATAGATGAAGACTATCACGTGGCATCTCTTACCTAGCTAGACCTATTAGATGAGAAGAGGCAAAAGGCCTATGATCACCTGATTGTGTACCAAAACTGACTCGAGAGGAGCTTCAATAAAAAGGTACACCCCTAAAAATTCCAAGTGGGAGACATGGTCCTGAAAGAGAACCAAAAAGTACAAGCCAATTGTTAGAAGAAAGGGAAGTTTGAGCCCACCTGGTTGGGCCCCTATGTTGTGACAACTTGTTTCAGCTTTGGAGCCTATCAGTTATCCACACCTGAAGGAGAGCCCCTCAATGATCCTATTAATATCATACACCTGAAGTGGTTCTATGCCTAAACTATCTATACGATCCTACAAAAATCAAGATAAAAGGTAAAGAATACAAAAAAATTTGAAAAAGGTAAAGAGAAAATAATTGCCAAATGGTGAAAATTTGGCAATCAAGCACCTTGGGTAAGTATGTTGGTGAAAACTTGGAAACGGGCACCACTCATAATGGACCATATTATAGATGAGATGCATTTGAGAAAGCACAATCTTGACCACTATGTGTGGTGCCTATTTCTGGGTTTTCACCAACATACTTGTCACAATGAGATGCATTTGAGAAAGAACAATCCATGTGCTCTCCCTCAAATGCATCTTGACCCTTCCTTAGGTTTGCATCTTAACCATTCATTCACCCCTCCTCTTGCCTATAAATTGAACCCTCATCTCCTTCATTTTCATCCACCATTAAAGAAAATTTATCATGCCCATTTGAGAGCCAAAAACATAAAACATAGCCTTATAATGCCAAATTTTCCACTCATCCATTGAAGCTTGAGCACACTTTTGAGCACACATCCAATCTCTTGGACCAAATCTACACAAAAATGAAGGCTTCACATTTGGGTTTGTGAGAGGTTTTTAAGATTTGTTCATTTTGTTTATGTTCTTATTTATGGTCTTAGCATAAGTGTTTTTCTATTTTGTTTTTTTGAATGCTAGCTTAGTTTGGTGTTCAAATTGGAAATTTTTTTGGATACTTACAGCTTGGGGATATCCTCAAGGCTGATTATGCAACCAGCTGGGCCCAAAATGGTGACGATCAATGAATACTCACTTGTATGCCATTGAGAAGCTCTCTTTCACTCTGGATTCACTAAAATTTAAAGGCACAAATGATTTGAAAATGACCCTTTGGGCCTATTATATAGCATTTTGACCTAATTTTTCAAAGTCTTAGATTTCCGCAAATATTGTATCCTTACCTAATTTTGATGTCCTAGATCCATTTTTGGGATCAAAATGAAAATTTGGCTTCATCTTGATTGTCAAAATCATGTTTTAAAATTATCCCTACGTGTAGTTAACTGACCCTTTGAGGCTAATCTCTCTGATCTTTCAAGGAAATCATCATTTTCATCTCTTCCATCATCATTTCATCATCCTTTCTTTTGGTTTTGACCTAATTCCAATACTACATCTTCTTGGTCAACCTTATTCAAACTAGGGAAAAATTTCCATCACTTTGTGGTCAAACTTATTCTTGTGCCCTTAATCGATCATCTTAGAACTTATCTTATCTTGATTTTGATCAAATCTATCTCATTTCTTCTTCTCCTCTAGCTCATTTTAATTTTTATCCCGAGGGGGCAAGAATAATCTATCTCTTAAAGTTGCAAAATGATTCTTCTATATTATCTATCCTCGCTAGTTCTTGTTCGATCAAGTTCAGGATTAGCTACTTTTTTGTGCTTCATTTGATCAATTTTGAAGTTAGATATATCTTATCAACCTTTTCTAGTTCTCATTCGACCGGATTTAGGATTAGTTATCTCTATGTGCTTCGTTTGATTAAGTTCGTAGTTAGATCTCTATCAGTTACCTTGACATCTTTATTCTTTGACTCAATGTGTTCCAAATCGCTCACAAATTAGTCAAAGAGGGGAAAATGTAATCACCCAAAAATGGTCTAGTAAACCTTGAGCTCTACTCTAACATTAAAATTTAAAATACTAGATGTTATCTTATGCCTAATCAATTTTGCATATTGATTTGATCCCTTATCTCTCGATCAAATCATCACTTTATCATTTATTTGTTGATATCCTAAAATTGGATCACTTTATCCTAAGATTTATTTTATTAAAAGAACATGTCCCCTTTTAATTAAATAAAATCCACTTTATCCTATGTGTGCACATGAAAAAGGAATTTCCTAATTTAAACAAAGAGAAAAAGATAAAAGTGGAATCTCTTTTTCCTCTTAATCCTCACGACTCATTTCTACCTAACCATTCTTTTCCATTGATTTTTCCTTTTGAGAATCGTGTGTCATAAAGTCAAAATAGGGATTATTCTCTACCCTTGGATTTTCCCTCTTAATCTCCACTATCCATTTCTCTTTAAAAGGAGACTTTTTCCTCACTCTTGCATATCACTCATTCATGCTATTGTTATGCTATCTTTTTTTTTACTTGCATTCTTAGAGAACTCTCTTGCATTCTAGTTTACTTGCATTTTAGCTTAGCATTTTATTATTTCATTTAGCTTGAATCACATAGATTAACTAGGAGGTATTGTAATCTCATTAGATTAGCTTTGCTTTCTTGTTCTTGCATTTTCATTCTATCTTAGATCCTACATTTTATTTAGATCTCTCATTCTTGCATTATCATTTTGAATGTTCCATTCTATTGTGCACCTTGCAAGGGTTTCTTATTGAGGTTCATTTGAGAGCCACTATGCATAATATTTACATTCTTGCATGTCATAGATAGGAACCTATAAGCCCCTTCTTGTGATATTCCTCTTCATGGATTCTCTCAAGTGTAATAATTTATAGAAGTGTGTCACATTTTGAACACATAGGTTGGACTCAAAGTAATAACAATCAAGCACAAGGGAATGAAAATAAATTAAAATTTGAAGGAAATATGCAATCAAATTCAAACATTTAATGTAAAGCATACACAAGCATATTTGATTATGAAAATGAAAAATATGTAATGAAGATAAGAATCTATAGGTTCACCAAAATTAGATTTGACAATATTATGAGTCGGGTTCACCAAAATGTATAATAAAAAAATAATATATATGTATGGTGAATGGTGCTAGGAATGAAGATCACTCGCCAAATTATACTATACATTAGGAAAACATCTAAAATCTCATCCTCGAGAAAATCTTCAAATTATCACAACCCAAAAAGGATGAAGGGATGATAATGCAAGATCTAGGTGAGAGTGAGAAATTGGGGTTTTCCTTTAATTAAGCTCTATCTCCTTTACACACGCACATGTGCACGTGTGGGTGTATGTATGGATGCATGTATATATGTATGTATGTATATGGAACTCAAGGTTGTGTTGTATATATGTATGTATGTAATACATATACACATGTGTGTGTGGATGCATGTATAAATGTGTGTATTTATGGCACTTCAGGTTGTGTTGTATGTATTTACATATACATACATACATTTATACACATATACACACACACATACATACATACATACATATATGTATGTGTGTATCATAGACAAGATGCCCACATGAAATATATCATGCAAATAGATAGTTGAAATGATGAATGATAAATCAAGATGTATACATTCATCACTTACAACATAATCACATCAAATAAATCACAAGATACAAATGATCTTTTTATCATCAAAATAACTAGGACATACAAGGGAAAAACATGATTAAATTAGCATTAGTTTTAATCATCTAATTAAATAACACATTATTATTGAAATTTGTATGCAGATTCAGGTTGCAAGCAGATAAAGTGGCCCTTGAGATTGCCCATTTGTAGGAGTTTCTCCAGCACTAGGGCAATGCCCCTTGTACTATGGCTTGGGTGCCTCTAGATTATCTCTTAGCTGAGCGTACGCCTTCCAGGGGCTGACATCATAGCCAGAGTTCCTCTACCAGACACTCTAGGACTCCGCATCAATGGCATCACCGCTCTGCTTCTCCTCCCTCAAAGGGATGCGGGTTCTGGTTGGCCTCTTGTGCTTGCTTCCACTGCTACTACTTTTGCTCGGCCTTCGGCCCCTATTCCTGCTAATCAAGACAAGTTCCCTCCCCTAGCACTGGCTATCTTGCCCAGGCAGGAGGAAGGAGAATTGGAAAAAGATGATCTAAAAGACGGTTGGGCCATTCTTGATCAGACTCCTGGGCCCAATGTCTGGGGCAATCCTAATGATAAAGATCCTCCTCCCTCTTTTGCTACTGCTCTTGCAGCTTGATGGTTTCTCATTTATAAAAAATTTTGATGAATAGTTGTATGTTTTTGGCCTAAGTACCGTGTGAACTTACTGGGTGATTCTTTCCCCCGACTCTTTTTTTTTAATATTGTAATTTAATATTTTTAATAGAAAAGGCCTCTATTCATAAATTTTTTTTGTATAACTAACAATGATAATATAATGGTATAATATATTACTAACATTTATTATCAATTAGGAAATGTTGGAGAATAAATATCACATTTAAATCTAATCATAAAAATAACATAATGTTGGAATAGTCAGGCCCTAAGATTACTGAGAGGGGGGGGGGGGGAGGAGGTAATTTAGTAATCTACCAATAAACACAAATATAATCTAATAAAACTTATCCTTCAAATCCTCACCACATGCATGCAATAAGTAGTCTTTACTTGTAGTAAAACATACACTAAGAAATAAGAATCCACACAAATTCAACACATAACACAAGTATTTTCCATGTGGAAACCCAAAATGGAAAAAATACAATGGGAATAATACCCATGAGTAATAAAGTAATCTTATGAAGTACGCCCGGTTAAGAGCTTATCCCTATTAGGAGCTTATAATAAAGTCATGTTTAGAACAAACTGTGTTTGGAGCCATTTGGTTAAGGGATTCACCTCTTTCCCTATTAGGAGATTTACCCTGTAAGGAGTAGCCTTGAGAGAGGACTTCAAACACTAGATAAAGTGTCACCCTATTAAAGGATTTACAAAAAATATCTGTTAGGATCTACTCGGTTAAGAGATTTAACCTGTTGCAACTGTTAGGAAACAACAAGAAGGTTGATCTGGAAAATAGCAACAACTCCTTGCTTGTATAGATATAATTAAGATCACAATTCTTCCTCTCTTGCAGATTCACCTCTCATCTAAATCATACCTCTTGATTTACTATCTATCTTTTCCACACGCACAATCTCTATTGCTTATTTTTCCACACACTAAAAAATACATTACAAAATTATATTAATAGATTTACAATAATTAGGGCATACAACCTCTTGAATATTACATCTAAAATTCAAATTTCACTCCATGGAAGTCCACTAAACAAGTTAGAGTCATTTTCCAGCTCACACCAACATCAAGATCCAATCACACTTCAATTTGACACCAAAAGGTCAAACATATTACACTTCTCTAGGTTCATGCACCTCTTCATGAATTATTGATCAAATTGACCAAAAAGAATCATACCCAACATTCTATGTAATCTTAGACACATCATCACATATTTTGGAATATTCAACCATCTTCACAAACTGATCTACTTTCACCGATCAAGGATCTTACTGATTGTACTTCACTGTTCTTTCCTTCTTCACTATCTGAACATTAGAATCTAGTAACTCTATACACCAATCACCAATCATGATGTGATTGCAATAGAAATCTAATAATATCATCAAGATCACACACCTCTAATCACAAAACCTGATTCCATTCCCATGGGACATATCGATCAAATATTTCTTCTTTGTTCCTTCACCGCTGAACCAATTCCTTGCCTTCACCAAACATACTGTAACTTTCATAAAACTCATCATACACATATACGGTCATAGATATAATATTATATACACCTCTAGAGCCTATGTGGAAAATCACACACCACAATTCATATTCTATATCATAACTCAGTACACCAAGAACATAGTTATCTACCTAAGAACACCTAAGTTGACATCAATGAAAAAAACATAACTGGAAAAACACATCATCAAGCCATCAACATACTTACTCATCTCATCTGCATCATTTATGCCAACACATTATATATCAAAACTCCATACAAGCATATCAATACCTAATGTCAAAAAGGAACATATAAATAATTGTGTAATTTGATACAAAATGTGAAAGAAAAATAAAGTGACGAAGGGCCACTCCATTCTTACACACTCAACACATTCTTTGATACCACTAATGAAGGGTACTCCCCTTACAAACTCAAACACATAATAGAAAGAGATAAATAAACAAAAAAATGCTTTGATTGATAATGCTTTAGGATGATTATAAATGTTCATGTGGATTTCTTATATAGGCAAGAGTTGATGAGTTAGGTGCAACTACCTTTGGCACAAAAATTAAATGAGTGATAAAATATAATAAATGCCTAAAACAAATATTAAATAATATGTTATCACCTAGTTTTTAGAATGCCACCTAACATGATCCTATGAACTTTATTAAATGTCAAACTTTATAAAAAGTAATTTTATGATAATTAACTAAATATTTATTAAATGATAAGTTAAAAAATGTTTAACTTTATGATAACTATCATATGCCATGCAAATTTCATTTAATTTTATGTCTAAATGATTTGTATTTTCTATTTGTTAAAATTATTATTTTTTCTCTTCTTTTTTCTCTTTTTTCTTTTGGTGATGCAAGATTTCAATGAAACTTGGGATGCTCCTGTATCAAACATCCTGGGAAAGAAGAAATGTTCCATTAGGGAAGCTCTAAAACATTTAAAAACCATATGTTGATGTTGGATCCATAATTATTTATTTTTTACTTCTACACTCTTCTTTACCTAAGTCTACACCTTAATGACACTTCCTCTCTTTCTTCCCTTGTGCTTTTAATCTATCTCTAACAATGTTGCACTATCAAACTCTAAGAACTCATTTATATTCTGCTCTTCCACATGAATGTCATTGATTACCTTGTTTACTAATGCAACATCTTTTCCATTATCAACCTCAACAATAATATAGTGTTTTCTATTTTCCTTGCATTCAAAATGATATATTTCTACTACAAACTCATTCTTCTTTACATTCAAATATTGTTAGCATAAATATTATGAAATTCATCATTTTCAATTTTCACCAAACTATCAGTATTTCTTATCTCCTCTTCCAATATAAGATCTTCATCTTCACCAATATTAAACAAGGAACCATCAAGGAACCCATCATTCTCTTGTTTATATTTTTTTTCACTTCCAACTACACTTATTTTTCAAAGGATTTAGTGTTGTAATACCCTTAAGCATCCCAATATTATCCTTCTCATTAAAAGAATCATATTTTACCTCATCCTTTTGTGTTATAACTTTTGATATTTTTTCTATCAATTCAAGCCATAGTGTTGCAACTTGCATCAGTAAATCATCTTCTTCACTCGCATCTTCTTTGCCTACTCTTTCATATCATTAACCAAACAAATTAAATTGTATTAGTGCATATAGTTTCTTCCTCCTTAAGGGGCTTCAACTTGTGGTGAAATCCATCCTTTTTGAACAAATAAGTGTTGCATATCCATCATGTATTTCATTTTTATCAAATTGTCACAATTGTTATATTGTGGTGATTGATTGGGAAAGTGTTGTACACTTTTCATCCTATCCTCGTTGGGGTTTGGGGTCGGGTCAGGCCCTAAGTAGGGGTTTGGGGGTGACAACCCATGATTGTCTGAGGGTTTGGGGGTGAAGCCCCCAAGATTTTGTTTTGGGGGGCTATTTTTGGGCTGACATGTTGTAACTGATTCTAACCCTAAAGCAGCAAAATAAGCTTGTATAAAATGGCTTAGTGTTAGGGATTTCATTATGATGTATTTTTTACTAGCTTCTTGTGGTTCTATTGAGTTGTAAGGGATTGTGGATTGTAATCAGGTTTTAATCATTGGATAATAATAATATTGGACTCAATGTTGGTGGACGTAGCCCAAGAATTGGGTGAACCACGTTAAATCTTTGTGTCTTATGTTCTCTTTCTATGTGGTTTATTATTTTCTAATATTGGTTATATTTGCATGTAACTATTATTTTTTCTTGTTAATCCTAACAACAATGTCCCTGACAAAATGTGAGAAACATCCATAGACATGATGTCAAAAAGTACCTCATTATGGTGGTTCCCAATTTTTAGGTTTATCAAACACTACTCATTAGTCAAAATATTATTGCTATCTCACAACCATGCAGTTTGGTATGGATGTGGGTGTCTTTTCCTCTCTAACTTCAAATTTTTGAGTGTTTCTTTTGACATGATATTATCATTTCTACCACTATCAATGATCATGTTACAATTTTCTCCTTTTCATTTGCATCTAGTGCAAAACAAGGTCTTCATCTAAATTGGGGTCACCTTTTTATTCACCAAGAATCTTCTTGTGACAAGATCCGCTCCTAAAATTTCAAATTGTGAATAGTCATATCTTCATCTACATAAGAAAATATAGCACTACCCTTGGGTCTTTTGTTTTTCATTTCTTGATGTTAAGGGCACTTAAAGAATGGATTTCCTTCTTCTCCACATTGGAAACATGTTCCACGAAAAAATCCTCTTCCTAGTCCTCATTCTCATCTTCGTCCTCTCTAATCTCCATATTTTTATCATAGGGGCAGTAAGAATTATTTTCCTTTTAATCCTAACTACTTCTAGATTCTTCATTCTTCCTCTAATATTCATTTTAATTTCCATAAGACCATCCACAACCTCTTCCATTCTTCTTGTTCTCAAACTTTTTGTTTAGCTTCTCTTCTACTTTCAAAGAAAATTGATATGCATTTTCAATAGTAGACATTCTTACCAAACTCATCTCTTCATGAATACTCAACTTCCACCCATTTATGTGACATGCACCTTTCTCCTTGTTGGCCTTAGAAGGGCTTTCTTTGACAAGGTCTTGATAGAACTCTTTTGTATACTCTATCAAATTTTCCTAATTTCATCAACCCTTGCATTTTATTCACAAAATCAATCTTATAGCCAACTAGAATGATTTTTTTCTTCAAATCTTCCACCATCTAATCCGATCTTGTTGTTTTCTCCACCCCTCTTCTATTTAACTCTAACTAAACTTCTTTCCACCAAAAATTTGAACAACATTTTAGCTTGGTCTTTGCAAACTTGACCATCTCATGATCTTTTACTTCATCATTTTCAATAAAATATTACATATCATTGATCCAATCAATCAACTCTCTAAGATTAATACTTTTAGAAAATAAGAAAACTTCAATCTTTGGCCTTTTTCCAATATTTGAAATGGCCCTCAAATTTATTTGGATTTATTGGGGCTTCTTGTTCTTCTTCAAACTATTCTTCTTCATATTCATCCTCACTTTCATATCTTGTTCTAATATCAATTCATCTACATAGTTCCTCTTGCAGTGCCTGAATTTTTCCCTAGAGGGATTGAAATATTATTCCATTACACCAAAAATTCTTCCATAATGGTTCCTTCATGGAGGAATTTCTCCTCATGTATCTTGTAGATCTACAACCATAATCCTGGTGCAAGTTGCATTAGGTTTGACAAACTATTAACACACTCAAGAACTTCTACTATGATATTTTACTTCTCTATTTTATTTCCACTACATATACTACATATTTCTCATTGAGGTATCCTAGTCAAGATCCACATCCATGTCCTAGTGAAAATTTCCTTTCTCTTTGTGCTAGGTATGCATTCTTAGAAACTCCCACTCTGATACCATTGATGAAGGTGTTAGCAATGTGTATTTAGTGTTTTCATTGATGTCGGTCTTCTATGTATATTGATGTCAACCTGACAGAGAGTTTTATGTGTTAAATTTTGTCTTTGATGTCAACTTGATGATTTGTGTTGCCTAGTGTATGGGAAGTTGAAATATGCATGCAAGTTTGAAATTTGATATGGAGGAAAGAGTATTTAAGGTATGATATGCAAGAAAAAGTATTTGAAGTTTGGTAGAGGTTCAATATTGGATCATTAAATGTTTTTCTAATTTATGGTGGTTATGTTAAGCTAGTATGTCACATATCCAAAAGACTAAAAGTATGTGAATTTGGTACATGTAGGAAAGAGTATTTGAAGTCCTTATGGGAAAATGCTCCAAATTTCACGTAATAATGATGCTAGCTATTAGGAATAGTTAGGACTAGTCTAGAGAATACTTTAGATTGATGTTTAAAGGTGTTCAATTTGGTAGACATGTTCCTAATGTTTGTTCGATGTTCTAGTTCAAATATCTTATGTAATTTTTCTCCGTGAGTGAAGTTAGGTTGCTTTGTGTTCAACATTGTTGTTTGTGTTGGTCTCTGATTGAATCAATTGATTATTTTGATTTGATAAAATAATAATTGGTACATATATACTTTTGAGGAAGATTAAAGAGGTTTAGATGGATCATTCTAGTGGCATGTTTAGATCTGCATGAATTTATGGGCATTGGAGAATGTTTTTGGATTGACTAGTTAATATGTTTTGATGGCTTGTTACACATTACATCTAGTGCCAACTTTAGAGGATGGTTTTCTATGCATGCTTCCTTAAAATAATTTTATAAAGACATGTTGTGATGTATTTGGGTCCCCTTTATCCAATAAGGTGGATTTCATTGAGTATGAGTGTTTGTGGTGGCTGAATTTGTGTAAATAATGCTTATCTCTATCACATCCGTACTATTTGTTACCATAACTGATAACAATGTTGAAGAATGATTATATGATGGAGCTGACGATGAAGACCAACCAATATTAGAGGTATACATGATGATAGTAGAAAGATTATATCATTCATAGTCTTTTCATTGATGTCAAGCAATTGATTTCTAATTTATATTATGTTACCATATCATTTAGTAATGATATAAGATGAATGAGTTAAGGACAAAAGGAAATGAGAAGTTGAGAAGTCATAGAAATTAAATGGGAAACTGATACAGATCAGACACTGATTAGAGTATGTTGATATGATTTTTTTCTACCTAACATATGAGTATGTTAAGTCGGTAAAGCATGGTGATGGAGATTTGACAATTCGGTAAGTTAAGTTGTTTTGGCTACCAATATGGAAAAGTCACTCGGTAAGGTAAAGGTAAAAAGATGGTCACTCGATAAAGAAGGAAGGTTTAGGAACTAGGCGATGTAACCAAAATTTGAATGAAGGACACTAAAAAAGAAAAATATATTAAATATGGATGGAATCGACATTTAATGATTAGCTATGATGAGATGGATGATCATGATGATGAGGAGAGTTAGTTACAAGAGATCTACGGTTATGAAAATTCAAGATGAAGATCTACGACAAGAGCTAAGCGGAAAAAAGGAATGGAACAACTTACAAGAAAAGTTCAAGTTCCCAGGTGAAAAGGAAATGTATTAACGAGATTCAGATTTGAGGAATAATGAATTGAATGGTAAAGATTGATTGAAGGGAAGCGTAATAGATGAGATTAAGAGGAAAAAATTATCTATATAAAGGATGATCTTATATGGACAAATGGCTGGTGAACTAAATAGTTGAAGGGTTGCCAACTATTGCAGAGAAGAAGGAATAGAGAGATTCTAAGTGAGAAAATAGTGATTTGATGCAGTGTTGATTCTAGTGGAAGATGAAGAATTGAAGAGAATATTGAAGAGTGCATAAGAATCTGATTGAGAAAATATAGTTGCACATCTATAGGTCAATTTTTATTACTATTTCTTACTAGCATTTGTAACAAAGAAATATCTTAATAGAGTGGACTTAACAGTCTTATTGTAAATCCTTGAGAAAGGTGACATTTTAAGAGAGTGTTTAAAGCCCTCTAACAAGGCCACTCCTAACAGGGTGAAGATCCTAATAGATTTGAGGTAAATCCCTTAACGGGTCACACCTAACAGTGTGTATTGTAATCTTTAACCGGATTGGCTCTTAACTAGGTGTACTTCTGTAATACCGCAAAAATGGGCTATAAGTTCATTAACCTTCTACATCTTCAATTCGAATGAAATCGACATCAAAGTCCTAACCTAAGGCACATCTGCACATTATCGAATTTAATTGATTTTATCTTAATTATGCATCAGGGAATATTCTTAGCAATATTCCTATTTATCTTAATTATCTTTAATTTAATAATTATTTGGCGATAAATCTTATTTATCCTAAAGTTTGATTAATTGAATATTCTGAATATTTAATTAATTAGATTTAATACTTCCACTTAATTATTTAATTACATTTAATTATATTTATTCCTAAATTGTATTATTTAATTTTGACAATAAATCAAAAATCTTATGACTAATTGATTAAATTCCTATTTAATTAATTAAAGTCAGTTGTCAATATTTAATAATATAGTTTTTGAATAAGAGTTTAATTTAATAATTGATTAACCCATAAACCAATTGTTTTAATTTCAAAAATCAGTTAAGTTGAGAATAAATCACTTTATTTATTAAATTAAATCATATTAAAACATGCACAATCAGAAAAGCAGGCAACTAGAAATTAACAATCAGTTTTAAAATTGAAACTCAACATCTGATGATGAGTTGAAATTTGATCTAAAGCTCTATTTTGAGTAAAACCCTACTTTTGCATGATTTTTGAGAGTTAATTATCTCTGATTTCCTGATAACTCAAAAATCAACCTAAGTTTATCAAGAGTGATTTATGGTTTTTATCAATGCATCCTCAAACCCTGGATTTCTATAAAAACAAGGCTCGGCTCCTCATAAAAGATCTCTCAAGCTTTCAAGCTCTCTCTAAATCCCTCAAGCTTTCAAACAATTATATCCCTCAAGCTTTCAATTCAATCTCATATCTCTCAAATTTGCATAATTACTCTGGTGAAATTACATACGAAGAATCAAGCTTTTGCAAGAGGCGACTTTGTGAGATCAATTCATAGTAATTCATAGTTTTTGCATAGATTTTCATATCAATTCATATCATTCTTAGATTAAATTTGCATATCATTTTCAATCAATTCTAGCTTAGATTCATACAGTTTTTCATCCTAATTGCATACAAAATACAAAAAAATAGATTAATCTGCATTCATACAATTTTTCATTCTTTAGCATTAAATTCTTCATTTAGGTGTTGCATTGTCATTGATCTCGATTTCAATCTGAGAACATCATACTCACACCTACTAGAAGGCAATAAATCACCTGGTTAGCATAGTTTCATTTATTTGTAAGATTTTGATTTTTGCTAACCTCTAATGTTTTACTAAAGTGTTGTGTCCACAGCTAGGTACAATTTTTACACACACATTTCTGGTGCCCATCGTGGGGCAACCCACCTTTACATGCTAGTTTTGCTTATTGTTTTGGAGCTAACCCCCTTGTGCAGATTTACTTGGAGACTAAAACCCTAAATTTTCAAAGATTTAATTTTATCTCCCAAACAGCTTGGAGTTTTGGTTTGAAATTTGTTTTGCAGCTTGGAGACATATTAGGAAAGCTTTGACAAAAAATTCAAAATTTTCTGAGATGTTTTGAATTTTTAATAACTTTTTCTTTATTTTTCATAAAAAATTAATTTTCAGCGTAAATCAGCATATTTTTTGGAAATTTTTACATTTTTAGAAAGCTCTTTAAATTATAGAAGGGGTCCATTCTTTGTGTTTTAAATTTGGATGCAATATAATACCTCAAATAGTCGATTTACAAAAATTGGTATGTTTTGGTAAAATGGGTCTCTAGAGCACAAATGAAGAGATTTTTCTAAAATTTTTACATTTTTGGAAAGCTTTCTATTTTCTAGTAGGGGTCTCTATTTTTTCATTTTTATTTTTGTGGCCGAAATCATATAAAAAAAATTGGATCTTGTTGACTAGGTCAAATGCAAAAAAAATAAAATTTTGTGATGGGTATGCACTTATTTTTCATATGATTCAATGCATGATATGAGTTGTCATTTGGATTATTTGTTGGTTATTATCACTTCTAACAATTGGTTTTCAGATCTAACCCTAGGGTTTCCATAAGTTGAATATACATTGCATATCTTGTTTGCTTGTTGGAGAGTTCGTGGCTTGCTTGCATGGAAAAGCTCAACAAAAATGATAAAAATTAGGTAAAAATATACTATGTGTGTTGCAAAGAATTCAGGTATTCTACTGTGATCTGATAACACTTCAATTTGGACATTAAAATGAACATCTCATGTGTCAAGCTTGTGTGACTTTTCCTGCTTTCATATCACAGACTTCATTTTGGGCTATAAAACAAACATAGATTTGCTTTTTGCATATCTGTTACACATAGTAAATAGGCCCTATGAACACTATTTGTGGATGATCTTGAGAGAGTGGGCTTCAATCACTGGTTCATGCATGTGAAGCTCTTCTTGACAAAAGATCCCCTTGTAGGTAGGGAGGTTACTGAGATTATTTCACGGTTCTACTGGATTTGGTTCTCAGCTTTTTGAGTGATACGTTCTCTCTTCAGAGAGGGTGATAGACATGAGTTGTGGATATCACAAATCTTGGTGAGATAATTTTAGTCTTAGCATGCTAGATTTATCTCTCTTTTTTAATTGTGGTAAAAGTGAAAAGGCTACAGGATTATGCTCTACTTCCTTTTTGCATAGTATCAAAAACTCAGATCCTTGAATCTGGACCAAGTCCCCATGTGGTATATTTTGCGAGTCACCTTTAGAGAGGGTTAACTGTAGTGGACATTCCCTTAATTGGGTCAACCACATGGATGAAACCTCAAGCAGTAATAGCCATTTTCGTCGTGGTAGCAACAACTGCTATATAAATGTCCTTGTGGAGGAAATCTTCACAGGTGTGATCTCTTGTTGAGCTGTCAAATCTCCCTAGCAGCTCCTGATTGATTAAATTCTCAGACTGTGTCAAAACCCCAGTGCACCTAGATTTGAGTTCTCCCTCTTGAGATCGCAAAAGTTGTAGAGTCAGACCATTACTAAAAACCCTAGCGAGGCCAAATTTTTCATTTTCTAGGTCTATGTGCTTGATTGCAAAACTTTTTGAGAACATACACAAGTAGCATTCCTAGGGATTAGAACAATAAAGTCACTTGGTTTTTTAAGTGCAAGGTTTCTTTGTCCCTTGCTCATTATTTTTAGACATGCTTGAAATCCATTTCTTGTTGTTCTATGTGTTTGATACGTAATTGGTTATTTGAAAATGAACAAATCCAACCATCAAAATCAATCAACAATCTAGAAAATTTGTAAAATCTAAAGAAAAACAATCCTTTTCTTATGTTAGATTGAATATTCTATCAGAGAACAACCAGCGTTGTGTCTCAAAATCTATTCTTGCCTCGAAAATAGTACCAAAACTGTCAGACTTTTTCCTTTTCTCGTGTGAACCTGTCCTGCAGTTTTGTCAAAATAGTGAGTTGATTCCTATCATTTCTAGTCTTCCTTGGCTAGTCTGGGATAGATCTTAGGTGCTATGACATGTTTCTCAACATCCAAATGAATGTAAATGGTATCAAGTTGCACAAAATGACTCTTGGTCTTCTTTCTTCCACATTTCCCATGTCATCCTAGTCTCCCAATTCCATCATTTCTCTTCTTCCTTCACACTTCTTCCTCTTCTTCCTAAACTCTTCACGTCTTCTTGATTCTTTTCCTCTTATTATCTAGTCTATATTCTTCTATTCATCTCTTTTGTCACTCCTATGCTTGATTCCTCCTCTTCCAGAACCATGAATTTCAACTATCTTGTTATGGAACCTCTCTTTAAAATAGATTTCCGAACTCATTTCTCAATTCGAAGAGTTTTATTCCTCCAATAGTCCTTCTAGATATTGCACAGATGATAAATTTATGCCAAGAATAAAAAAAATTTGATTGAATCAAATGCCTTTGCTAGGATCATACACATGATCCTATCATGACCTTCTTCTTCCAAACGTCTTTCATCTTCTAAGTCTTTTCATTCTTCCTCATCTTCCTCATCTTCTTCCTCCACTGGGTCTTCACCTTCCTCTTCTCCACAATCTCATGCCTCTTCTACTTCTCCCAAGAGTCTTACTTCTCTTCTCAAGACATACCATAATGAGCAATGTGAAAATCCTTATGATACATCTTCCATGAAGAGTGACATTCCAATCTTTGATGACTATGATGACGGACAATGTAGTGATACCTATGACACCTCTATTCCTAAGAGTCCTCCTAGTCATGCGCTCGTGCTTACTGTAAATGGGTCGTCACATTGGATAGATTGTGATAGTGATCCATATGATTTTGATTTTGAAAGAGACTTTGATGATTTTTGTGAACAATACCTAGATGATACATCTACTTCTATTGAGGAAGAGAAAGCTTACCGCGCTGATTATAAATGTAAATACTATAAGAATCTCTCCTCTAAGAACTCTCATGCTGAAAATAAAGATTACACTCTCAAGAAAGATCATGTTAATGTTGACCCTTTGTTTTGTGATGATTCCCTTCCATCCTCTACTTCCTCCAATACCCATACATCTTCTAAAGTTGCTAAGTCTTTCAAATCTTTCACAAATCCTTCATCCGACAAAAATCCTAATACTTTTCATGCTGTTCCCTATAGTTATCCTCAAGGGCTACCTCTTAAAGATACTCAAGCTAACTTTCACTTGGCTGCAAATACTTTCAATAATGCTAAACCTAAGGAGCCTAAGCCTTTATATGCTATAATGCCTACTTCATCTAGTCCTTCACCATCTCTTCCAAAGTCTTCCATACAATTCCAACATGCTTCCTTGTCCTTAGAAGTGGCTCCATGTCAAGAGGACTCTAAAAATCATAAAGAAAAGAACATAAAGAGAGATCAAGATCAAGAAACCTTCATGTCATCCAATCCTTTTCATGATGTCTCTTATCCATTTCATGGTTCTTTTGATCCCACACACCCTTTCTCATTCATTCCACCATGTCTTAACTCTTCTCCTAAGAAAGATCAAGTTACTACTTACACCGTTGAACTTATTGACAATCAAAATAACCTTACCCCACTCCCAATTTCCAAAGATGATACTTCCATTAAGGTTGGTAAAAATGGTGTTGTTACTTCCAATGTTAAGCCTATTGAAAATCAAGATAAAAATTATGCGCTTATGCTATCCAAAGATCCTTGTCAAGATCAAAGTCTTCCATCTTCTTATTCTACCACTCCATGTTCTTTTCCACTTTCTCCTCTTCCTAAGTCTTTGCAAGCTTTGAACAATACTTTCAAAGAAGGTGCTCATATTCAAGATGTCCACGATTCTATTGAAAATCCTAATGCTCACTCTAAAGATGTTGATGTCTTTGGTTGTCATATAAATGTTGATGAACTTATTGATTATCCTTTTGCGTCTTCCACTTCCATCCTTGGACCTCTTCCACCACTACTAAGGGCTTCACATCTACCTTCCATCTTTGGTCCTTATGTCCATTCACTTTCCCCTCCTAACTCTCCTAATTCATCATCCATCTTGGGTCCTTACATCCCTCCATCTCCTATCTTTCCTCAAGATCAACATAGATGCATACCCTTGAATCCTTTTCATCCACCCACCCATCTAACCTTGTCATATCCTCCTCCTTCTTCCACAAGTCCCAAGTCTTTTGGAAGTAACTTGAATGTTCAAGACAAGAAAAAGAAGCAATACAAGAATCCATCAAAAAAAGAAGATCACCATGTCTCCTCTAATCAACATGGAGGCATAAATTCAAAAGAGATATCTAAGAAAAAAATTACAAGACAAGTATGGGTTCCAAAATCCATCATTGAAGATATTCTCTCTAAATCATCAAAAAGAAATGAAAAGCCTACGACTATATGAATTCCAAAATCTCTCTTGAAAAATTCTAATGTTGAGAAACAAGTGAAGTTGACATTCAAGCTTCCAAAGACTTCGACTTCATCTTCTTCCAAAAACATTCTTCCATTCCATGCGCCTAAACCACAAACTCTGCTATCCATTCACCATATTCCTTCACGTATTCCTTCCTTCACATTTCCTTCATCCTCTTGCCACCCTTCAAGGTGTGTGTTGATGTTGATCTTGCCTTCCTTTCCATCTACCCTTTCACAATCCTTCCATTCATTATCCTTCTACTTTCTATCCTTTTTCCTCACTTGCCTATTCCTCCTATCTTCTAACCTCACTCGCTTTACATAAAACCTTATCCTCCATTTTTCTCTTCCATCTTCCTTTCCCTATCAACATCTTTGAGCATATCATTTTGAATCCTTGGCATATCATGGTTTATCTTTTCAAGGAGCATTATCTAAAAAGCTTGCCTTCTTCCATAAAAATAAATAAATAAAAATATAAAAAAAAAGAAATGAATTTTTTTTTAAAAATGTGCCTTGGTGAAAACCTAGAAATAGGCACCTTGGTAGCAAAAGTAAAGAGAAATAAATTCATCCTATGGTAAAAACCACTCCCTTGTGGCACCTTGGATAAGTACCGTGATGACAACCTGGCAATCAGGCATCATGCATAGTTCTTCTACATATTTCATCCATTCCATCTTCTCTCTTTGATCTTGACAATGTTGATCTATACATGAATATTTGGCTATCTTGTGAGCTATCTTACGATGATCTTGCTTTTATTCCCTTCCTATTTAGCCTTCATATTTATTTTCCCCCATTCATTCTAGCCTTTCGCTATCATTTTCCCCTTTGGTCTTGATCTAATAAAAAAAGAGTAGAACACGATGCTTTGAAACCTCTTGACATGTCTACTCCTTTGGACTACATCCTTTCCTTCTTTGGCATTACGCTTTTGTGACTTATCCTATGTTGGCCTTTCATTGCTTGTCCAAATGTGCTTTACATGACAATTTTTCCCTAGCTTGGGTACCCTTGAGGATTTTTCCCTTGAGGATTTATTCCCTTCATTCTCTTGTCTTCCATATCTTCCACTAGCTTGCTAATCCCTCTTGTTCTCCACCTTGCTAGACATTGGGACTACACGATGTGATGTTGCTTGGGAGTTCAATGCCCATTATGTCCGGGGGCATCCTTTGTACATACTGATTAGTACTGCCTATTGAGGTTGAAATCCCATCACTAAGAATCAGAATGCATGATCTAGTAACTAATGATGACTATAGAGTGTCTAGGTTGCAAGAACTTGAACTAATAGATGAGCACAGACAAGAAACGTATGATCATTTGAGAGTGTATCAGAAAAGAATGTCTAGAGGGTACAACAAGAAAGTTAAACACAGATAATTTCAGTTTGGTGATCTAGTCTTGAGAGAGAATCTTAAAAATCAATCACATCAAGAACGCAAGGGGAAGTTTGAACCCAACTAGCTGGGTCCCTTTGTTATCACTACTAATTTTGGCTTTGGAGCCTATCAACTCTCAATGAATAAAGGAGAACAGCTCTGAGAACCAATCAACATTCTTCATCTGAAGAAATTCTACGCCTAAGGCATTCAGTCTATGGTAAAATGTCTTGAAAAAATCATAAAAATCAGAAAAAGTCCTGAAAAAATGAACATCTTGGTGAAAACCTAGCAATGGGCGCCTTGATGATTCATAAAAAAATGGAAAAATATCAAAAGTACAAAAAAATTGAAAAAATGAAAAATACAAAAAAATGAGAAAAAGAAAAAGTGCCTTGTAAAACCCTGGAAACAGGCTCCTTGGTAGCAAAAATAAAATCTCTACCAAGATGGTGAAAACCTAACAAACAGGCACCACTTGTTTCAAAATGCTCCATCTATCAGTGCAATCTTGGTTTTTCCTAGCTTTCAGTCTTGCTTTAGTTTGTACATATCTCCTAGTTTGTTTCTGCATTCCTGTTTTCAATAAGTCAGTTTGTACACCAATCGGCTCAAGCGTCTGTATCCTATCAATGCCTAACACTTGGGGGAAATCAAATTCATATCCTACAATTCTCAGTATCTCAAATGTGTCATATCTAGTCAGGGTCCTTTGAAGCTTCATCTGACTCAGTCACTCTGTTTCCTCTCCAAAAAGGATTTTCCATCTACAACAATGCAATCAAACACAAATTGAAAACAATCTATGCTTTTTACATGCTTTTATCTCCTTGTATGCTTATTGATTCGCATTGATATTTTTGCATATTGTGTCCTTTGAGGTCTTTGATGATGTCCTTTACAGGATTTAGAGAGTGATGACTGGGGGCATAATATTTTCTTTGTCTTCTGCTTGTATGTGAAAATCTAACAACTTTGGAAATTTCAAATTGAAATGGTGTCCATCTGTAAGAGCCTCTATCTTGAATTGGATGGCCATGCGTACCTCGACCATTGATACCTAGAAAATTTAAAGAAGTTTGATCTAACTATTGTCTTTTTGAGTGAGTTCTTTCTCCTACTGTGAAATGCAATCTTGCCTAAGGATGTGAATGATAAAAGGTCACTACGGGTAATTCACACTAAATTTAGAATGATCTCTTGACTGTTTGATGTGTTTTTAAAAGAAAGGCATATTATGGTCATCATGACGTCTATGTCTTGATGCTTATAAAAATTTCTATATCAAAATGGACATGATATTCAGGTCATCCTGGCGTTTGTGCCTTGGTGCTTATATCTAATCCGACATTCCAAAAATAAAACTAATATTCATATGTCCATGGTTGTCTAGCCAGTGGGCGTTGTATTGATTCTTGAGCATATAAATTGATATTCATATGTCTATGGTTTCCTAACTAGTGTCCATCGTATTGATTTATTCGGTTACCTAAAAAGTTCAATGATGAGAATGAATCGACACATGATTAGTGACTAGGTCCTAGGTTTGCATTTCATTCTTCATTTCATTTTGCACTTTGCATGATCTCACAAATTGCTTGAACACTTAAACGATTCTTCAAAACAAAAAATGCTAAACATGACACAAGGACTGAGCATTGTATGAAGGTTCCTCCAACAAAACAAGTAGAATCCTTTTTCGGGATCAAAATCAAAATCTGAGATCATTTATATTGTAAAATGCTTGCATATTCGACTTTCAATCATCACAGAAATCTAGAATTCAACTTAACTGATTATCTCACATCAAACTATCAAAATTTCAACTTGGTCAACCATGGTCAAACCTAGTCAAACTTAGTCTTCAAGACCTCTAAACGATGCAAAACGCGTTCCCGGACGTGTATAACCACTTCTCAAATTAATTAACATGCTTCTAAACCATTTAACACTAACTTTTCTTGTCAGATTTCAATTTTAATCCCGAAGGGGGCATGGTATTACACATCATTCAAAGTCTGTAAATCTATTTCTATCAATCAAATCTTTCTTAGTAATCAAGACAACAACCAAGTCTAATTACTGACTCATCTAAAGTCCTCATCGCTTGGGGCATATCAGATTCATCAAGATCCATATCAATCTGGTATCCTAATCTATCTTGTAAATTGTATCAGCTTTTCATAACTATCAGTTCATTAGTGTTATTTCCTTGGTTCTTCGTAACTGATGGGTTTAGGATGTGATACCAATATGATTCATACAGGGTCATTCAGGTCTAGAATCGGTCACTCACTTCTTCGCAATCATAAAGTTCAGAATCAGGTGTTTTGGCACTTTTTTGTAATCACCGGTTCATTGCTGTTATAGTTAACATTATCTTTGGTCAATCGGGACCTAAATCTTACATCATTAAATCTTTCAATCAGTTTCTGTCTTGGAATCGATTAATCTTTCAAATCAAATCAGTTTCATACATATATCAAACACAGACCATTCTTTGAACCACTATGCTTTGCACAATGATTCAAAGAGGGGCAAAATGTAATACTCCAAAAATGGGCTATAAGTTCATTAACCTTCTACATCTTCAATTCGAATGAAATCAACATCAAAGTCCTAACCTAAGGCACATCTGCACATTATTGAATTTAATTGATTTTATCTTAATTATGCATCGAGGAATATTCCTAGCAATATTCCTATTTATCCTAATTATCTTTAATTTAATAATTATTTGGCGATAAATCTTATTTATCCTAAAGTTTGATTAATTGAATATTCTGAATATTTAATTAATTAGATTTAATACTGCCACTTAATTATTTAATTATATTTATTCCTAAATTATATTATTTAATGTTGACAATAAATCAAAAATCTTATGACTAATTGATTAAATTCCTATTTTATTTAATTAAAGTCAGTTGTCAATATTTAATAATATATTTTTTGAATAAAAGTTTGATTTAATAATTGATTAACCCATAAATCAATTGTTTCAATTTAAAAAATCAGTTAAGTTGAGAATAAATCACTTTATTTATTAAATTAATTCATATTAAAACATGCACAATCAGAAAAGTAGGCAACTAGAAATTAACAATCAATTTTAAAATTGAAACTCAACATCTAATGATGAGTTGAAATTTGATCTAAAGCTCTATTTTGAGTAAAACCCTACTTTTGCATGATTTTTGAGAGTTAATTATCTCTGATTTCCTAATAACTCAAAAATCAACCTAAGTTTATCAAGAGTGATTTATGATTTTTCTCAATTCATCCTCAAGCCCTGGATTTCTATAAAAACAAGGCTCGACTCCTCATAAAAGATCTCTCAAGCTTTCAATCTCTCAAGCTTTCAAGCTCTCTCTAAATCCCTCAATCTTTCAATCAATTATATCCCTCAAGCTTTCAATTCAATCTCATATCTCTCGAATTTGCACAATTACTCTAGTGAAATTACATACAAAGAATCAAGCTTTTGCAAGAGGCGACTTTGTGAGATCAATTCATAGTAATTCATAGTTTTTGCATAGATTTTCATATCAATTCATATCATTCTTAGATTAAATCTGCATATCATTTTCAATCAATTCTAGCTTAGACTCATACAGTTTTTCATCCTAATTGCATACAAAATACAAAAAAATAGATTAATCTGCATTCATATAGTTTTTCATTCTTTAGCATTAAATCCTTCATTTAGGTGTTGCATTGTCACTGATCTTGATTTCAATCTGAGAACATCATACTCACACCTACTAGAAGGCAGTAAATGATCTGGTTAGCATAGTTTCATTTATTTGTAAGATTTTGATTTTTGCTAACCTCTAATGTTTTACTGAAGTGTTGTGTCCACAGCTAGGTACAATTTTCACACACACAACTTCAGAAGAGTATATTTCTTAGTGGGTGATAATTCCCATAGTGGTTTATCCCAAAGATGGGTTTCCATGTTAAATATTGGTGCTACACATTGTGAATGATTTACTGAAAGTTATAGTTTATTTACTGTTGTTGGTAAATAGTAAAATTTTTTGTTATTGAGTTAATCAAAGAAAATTATTTTAAGGTATTTTATGATCAAGATTACTGATTCACCCCCCTCTTCATAATCCAACAATTTGTATCATAGCTAAGTACTCTGAAGAGATACATTTAAAGACTTGAGTAAAAGATCTAAAGTTGTATAGGAGAGAGGTACCTAAGTTGAACAAGGAAATTTTCTCTACATGGAAAAGATTAATGAGATTGTATCTATTTGGGATAAGAGATTCTACACTGCACTTGATTGATAATGAATATACTCCACTCCCTATTGGACCTTTGACAGTTGATCAAATGAGAGAAAGATAGGAATACAACTCAATTATGATAGAGATTTCTTCTTCCATATCCGATGTTGAATTTAATGATATCAAGTATTGTGTTAATTCAAAAGAGATGTGGGATAGACTTACACTTATCTATGGAGGAGATCAAAATGTACAAAAAGATAAGGTTGACAGCTTGGGAGGAAAATATGATGAAATGAGGATGAAAGATGAAGATAACATCACACAATATAGCAAAAACATTAAAGAAGTTGTTAGTGCCATTAGAGGTGCTAGTGGATCACTGACTAATGAAGAAGTGGTAAGTAAAATCTTGAGAAATCTTTCTTCTAAGTATGCTATTAGAGTTTTTTCTATTCAAGAATTGATATATATACTAAATAATAGTGTTACTCTTGAATCCCTAATTGGTAAGTTGACCACTTTTGAGTTAAGTAATTATGATAATAGTCTATCAACTATTGAGACAACCTTAAAGTCATCTATGAGTATTGGAACATCAAGAAAAGAATAAGAAAGTCACAAAAATTCATATGGAAATGAGTATGACAACATCCTAACTGAAGAGAAAGAACAAGAGGAATTTGAAGCACTGTAGGCTAACTAACTACCTAGAGGAAAAGGAAACTATAAAGGCAAGCTACCATTGAAATGTTTCAATTATAATAAGATTGGACATATTACATCTAGATGTCCTCACAATGATAGGATTGATAATGATGAAAGAGACAACTGACATTGAAGATTTAGAGACTTTAAGGACAAAGGTAAGCAGTCTTTCTACCTAGCTAAGGAAGGTGTAACTAATGATGAATCTGATGATACTGAGGAAACATATGAAGTTGTTTTTGTTGCAGTAAAGGAAGAATCAGATGAGGAAAAATATGAAGATGAAAAAGAAATTGTTTCTCATGTAAGTAAACCAGACCCTTGGATTATAGATAGTGGTTGTTCACATCATATGACTAGTGATATTGAAAATTTTGAGAATTGAGAAGAATATGATGGAGGATTTTTCAAATTTGGCAATGATGCTCCATGCTCTATGAAAGGTAAGGGATCTATTGTGTTAAATGAAAAGATGAAATTTAATGATGCATATTGGGTTAAAAGATTGAATTATAATCTATTAAGTGTTGCACAACTGAACAATACTGGACACCAACTGGAATTTCAAGACAGAAAAGTTAAGATCTATGGTGTTGATGGAGATCTAATTGGAACTGGAGGACAATCAAGAGGTAATCTATTTAATTATCTTGATATTGATGCCAAGAGTTGTTTATTTTCTAAAATTGAAGATGTATGGTTATGGAATAAGAGACTTGTCACGTGAATTTTGATAACTTGATCAAAGTGAGTAAGAAAAGTAGAGTCAGGGGACTACCAAGATTAAGTAAAACTGATAAAGTTATGTGTAAAGAATGTCAAGTTGGTAAGATGACCAAGTCAAGTTTTCTAAGAAAATATTATTCTACAAATGGTATTTTGGAATTGGTTCACACTGACCTTTGTGGTCCTATGAAAGTTCAAAGCTATTATGGAGATTGGTACTTTATTTTGTTTGTTGATGATTGTTCAAGAATGATGTCACTTATATTTCTAAAAGAAAAACATGATGCATTTCAAATGTTTAAGTGGTATAAGGCTAGAGTTCAGAAGGAAATAAGTAAACAAATGAAGTGTTTGAGATTTGATATAGGAAGTAAATTTATCTCTGATGAATTTACTATCTTTTGTAATGAGAATGGAATTAAAAGACAATTGTCTGCACCGAGGACTCTACAACAGAATGGGATAGCTGAGAGAAGAAATAGATCCATTGTTGACTGTGCTAGAATTTTTTTGATTGATAAAAAGATTGCACAAACATTCTAGAGAGAAGCTATAAGTATTGCAGTTTACACTCTCAACCAAATACAATTGAAGAAAGGCACAAATAAGACACCCTATGAATTAAGGTTTGGGCACACACCGAATGCAAGTTATTTAAAAATATTTGGAAGTAGGTTTTATATACTGAAAGATTATAAAAATGGAAAGTTTGATTCTAAAGGTGATGAAGGAATATTTCTTGGTTACTCTTCAAAGATAAAAGAATATAAATGTTTAATCAAGGATTCTAACAAAATAGTTGAAAGTAAAAATGTAAGAGTTGATAAATTTGCAGAAAAGAATGATGAGGATAGTAAAAAGGAACCTGAGGATTACAACATATTTTTTTGTGTACAAGATGGTAATTTAGATGATACAACTGAGCAATAGCAAGCATGAACTGATGAACAAGATGACCCACTACCGACAAATGAAAATAATGATGAACAAGCTACCAAACCTGTATTGGCAAAGTATGTGAGAAGACAACACTCATCAAGAAGAATTATTAGAGACAAGAATACAACAGTTATGCGAAGAAGTAAGTTACGAGATAACACTTGTTTGATTTTTGAATTTGAGCCTAGATTGGTAAAAGATGCACTAGAGAATGAAGATTGGATGAATTCTATGAAAGAAGAAATAGATCAAATTGAAAAGAATAGCACATGGTCACTGGTACTGAGAGATAAGGATAAAAATGTGATTGGAACTAAATGGATTCTTAGAAATAAACTGAATGAGAAAGGAGATGTGATAAGATCAAAATAAATATTAGTCTGCAAAGGGAATGCACAAGAAGAAGGTATTGATTATGGTGAAACTTTTGCCCCTATTGTTAGATTAGATGGTGTTAGAATACTACTTGCATGTGAAGCTTACAAAGGATTTAAAGTTTATCAAATGGATGTTAAATCTTAATTTCTCAATGGAATACTTGAAGAAGTCTACATAGAACAACCTAATCAATTTGTTGACAAGAACAATAAGAATATGGTCTGCAAACTGCATAAAGCTTTGTATGGATTGAAGTAGGCTCCTTGAGCATGGTATGAAAGACTGCACTCTTATTTAGTTAAGATTGGATTTGAAAGGACTAGTGATAACAACAATTTATACTTGAAATGTGATAAATCTGATGAAATTTTGATTTCTGAGATATTTGTTGATGACATTATATTTGGTGGTAATGAGATAATGTCCAAATATTTTTCTCAGGAAATGAGAAAGGAATTTGAGATGTCTATGATTGGAGAGATTAAATTATTTATTGGACTTCAAATTCAACAAGTTAAGGATGGAATCTACATCACTCAATCTAAGTAAATCAAGGAGATCTTGAAAACATTCAATATGGAAGACTCAAAACCGGTTGGAATGTCGATGGTTACTAGTTATAAATTGTCTAAGGAAGACGATACTAAGGAAGTGAATGAAACTCTTTACTGATCAATGATTGGTAATTTACAATATGTTGTACATAGTAGACCTGACATTGTACATTTAGTTGGTATTTTTACAAGGTTTTTAGAAAACCCCAAGGAGACACATTTGTCTGCATTTAAGAGGATATTTATATATTTGAAAGGGACTAAAGATTTTGGTTTGTTATACACAAGAGGAAGAAATTTTTATCTTAAGGTATATACTAATGCTGACTGGGCATGAAATATTGATGACAAGAAAAGCACTAGTGGCAAAGCTTTCTTTTTGGGAGAAACACTAGTGACATGGTTAAGCAAGAAACATAGATGTATTTCACAATCTACTGTTGAAGCTGACTATGTGGTAGCATCTATGAATTTTTCTAACATTGTATGGATCAAACAACTACTGGAAGGTATGCATGAAGAGATTACTGATCCTATTACAATCTATTGTGATAATACCAATGATATTAACATATCAAAGAACCTAATGATGCATTCTAAGACAAAGCATATATCTATTAAGTATCACTACTTGAGAGAGAAAGTACAAGAAAATCACGTGACATTGGAGTATGTGAATTCAAAAGAGAAGATAGCTGATATATTTACAAAATAATTACCAAAAGATGCTTTTGAGTATCTTTGAGGTAAGTTAGGGGTTCTTCCCCTATCCAATGTACATTAAGGAAAGATGCATGATGCATCAATTCAAGGACTCAATAGAATATCTATCTTGTGAGTTGATGCTAGTATTTCACTCTTTAGGTGAAGCCTGAATTTGTGAAAAAGGATTTTTATGATTGCAATGGAAAATCTATATACTTGAGGTATATATGAGAAGTTTATGTTTCTTTGACATTGTTGTCAAAGAGGGAGAAGATCAGTGAGAAGATCAGGGAGAATAAGTCAATTGATATAGCAAGGATAATATTACTAAATGATGGAGATGAATAGAGATGAATAAGGTAATGTTTTTGATAGAATCATAATGGAAAGTGTGCTGACAGAAAGAGAAAGACTACAGATGTAAGACCAAAAAAGGAGAAGTTACTACTTACAGGGAGTACAAAATATGAATGATAGTGAAGGATGCCACCATCAATTGAACATTGAATTTGTTAGTGTTTCCATCAATTCCAAAGAGGGAGATTATTACCATAACTAATAACAATGTTCAAGAATGATTATCTGATGGAGCTGATGATGAAGACCAACCAATATCAAAGGTATACATGATGATAGTAGAAATATTAGATCAGTTATAGTATTTTTATTGATGTCAATCAATTGATTTATGATTATATTATCTTTCCATATCATTTAGTAATGATATAAGATGAATGAGTTAAGGAGAAGAGGAAATGATAAGTTGAGAAGTTGTAGAAGTTAAATGGGAAACTGATACAGATCAGACAATGATTAGAGTATGTTGATATGATTGTTTTCTACCTAAAATATGAGTATGTTAAGTTTTTGATTGAGGTTAAATCATTTTTTGAAGGGAACCATAACCCTATACATTGAAGGAACTTAAGATAAAGCAATAATAGTTCCAAAAAAAAAAAGTTCAGCCAAAGCTTAAGAGGAACAAACAACACCAAGAACAAAACTGAACCATTCCCAAAGTGCAACAAAAGATAACACATTGGAGATCAACTACGAAAGGAAAGAGAGCTATCCATTCATCCCCCTTTTATGGGACTAAAGGGTCATGTCAAATGAAGAGGAGGATCTTTTAGAATTTTTACCTTTGATAGTAACCCAACCATCTTCAACCTTAGCAGTCACAACTTGCCAAGACAAAAGATCCAAAGTTGAGGACCCAACACCCATCACAAAAGCATCATCCAACACCAGGACAATAGAAGTCCCAACTAAAGATCTACCAATTGGAGGAACCACTGAACTAGAGTAGGAAGGACCCAAAGCACCAACCTTACCAGCATACCCAATCCCACCAGCAACAACAGACAAAGAAGGTTCAACACCAACATGCACATAACCACTAGCAAGTCCATCATCAATAGTAACCAGTAGAGAAAGGGCATAGTTAATTCCAGCAATCTCAGAAATATTCCCAGTAGCCATAGAAAGGGTAGTTGGAGGAATAATGAAATCATCCTTCTTACTAGCCTGAGAAGAATTTTTTAGAATAGTATAGTGTTGGGAAGAAGCTCCCTTCCACCAAGAGGGAGAAGATTTATTTTTCTTAATTTCTAGGCCACATTGGGAGGAGACGTGGCCAATTTTAAAGAATTTACGACATCTGAAGGGAACACCCTCATAGTCAAGTTTTTGGATCCAGGATCCTAATGATGATTCTAACCCTTTGAAATGTCAAGATCTACTAAAATACGAGTGAAGGTGGAATGATAAATATTGTAAGAATCATGATCCAACATCAAAAAATCCCCCAACGCCTCCCCCACCTTCTCAAGGATGGAGTCATGTCAAAGGTGAAGAGGGAGGTTCAAGATTCTAACCCAAATAGGGACTTTATTGAACACTTTGGATGAGGGATCAAAAACCGGATGCCAAGGTTTATTCATAAGCATAAATTTATTATCCTCCCAGTAGAAAAAATTACCACATAGAATCTTTGTTCTATCCTCAGTCGGGTCAAACTTAGTGATGAAAAAACCCTTTTCCAAAGGGAAGATGTGAACCATATAATAAATTAGAGGTTCCCATTTATGAGTAACCCACTCATGTAGAACGGGGAGGCTAGGCCAGAAACCGCTAAAATGACAGATCAGACCATCTTCTTTAAAAATTTCTATACGATTCTCCAAATCCTCTTCAGCCTCTGAAGAGAGCTTGACCGAAAGGGAGCCACACAAAGGAATAGTGAGCCTAGGTCACTTTCCACCACTGAAGGTTTAGAGACAATATTAGTAAAAGACTTCCCCTGAGAACCAAAACCCATAGGACCAAGATCCCAGACAGGAGGAGAACCATCCTCCAAAACCCTAGCCTGTAGCACATCACGGATAACCATCCCCACAGGACTAGGAAACACCATAGAAGAGGGCATTGGCTGGAGAGAAGCAGAATCTACAATAGGAAAAGTAGAGAGAGCGCCTCCAGCAGAGATGGAAGAAAGATTCATTTTTTTGCTTGTAGAGAAAGGAGCATTTTGCACCAGATTTAAGATCACATCCTGAGTAGAGGAAGGGTCCTCATGCTAGGCAAGGGAGCCATAACGAGGGTCGGTGAAGAAGAATATGGTCATAAGGCAAGGGCAGAGAGTATCTCCCGACAGATGGAGAGCTTCGTGCAACAAATGGAGAGCTTCATGCAGCAGACAAAGAGCTTTGCGCAGTAGATGACCACCCCATTTTTCACACCCAATTATGTTAAGTTGGTAAAGCATCACTACAACATTTGGGGTTGAATTTTGATGCCAATTTGCGATAGCTCTACTATTTGTATTTGTTTTTTGTGTTTTTTTTTGCAAGTGCCCCCAACAGTGTCGTAATACTGATGGTGACATCATAATTTTGACTCCCGCTTAATTATAAACAAAAAAAAAGAAAGAAAAATTGTCATTTGTAACTTTTGTGTTCGAAGAGTTGTAGCTGTGAAGAGGGTACATGACTTTTGCATGGCACGAAGAGGGCACTGGAATTTGGCGTGTGCAAAGAGGAACCACATGGGAAGACTAGGGCACTAGTCTTTTGTGTGCACAAAGAGGGCACTAGTCTTTTGCGTGTGAGAAGAGGTCGACACCATGCACGAAGAGGGAAGTGGAATTTTGCATGTGTGAACTGGGCATTCAAGTTTTGAGGTAGGCATTCAAATGGCATTGGATTTTACTGGTTTTATGTCATGTCTTTTTTATGTGTATTTGTTGTAGATTTAAATGGCATTGTATTCAAATGGCTTCCATTTATTACTTGTTATCTCACTACTTGGGGCCTATGAGTTTTGATATGGGCACATGTTAATTATTTCCAACAAAAGTCACCCACTACAAAATTCTAAAAAACTCATCGAAAGAAGTATTGAAAGATTACACACAAATGTCTTCCATTACCTCCATTTATAGCCCGTGTGTTATAGACTAGGGAATCATGTATTTATTTAGGCCAGTAAGGCAATGAAAGAGGAAACAGTATAACAAAGAGGGTTATAAATGGGATTCTTTAACAACTATGGTAATATCCTTTCAGACTCCTCATTAAACTGCAATTTTTTTATGCTTGAAGACTCCACCTATAATGGTTCCCTTCTATTTTATCATGATCTCAACTTGATTGGGAGCTTCAACTTCACTTCTACAACCAACAAACTCTATGGCTCAGAAAGCTTTAAACCTTTAATTAATTTTACCCTAGATTTGATCCAATCAATATATCAACTTTTCTAGACACATTGTAATGTTAGAAGAATGTCTATGGGTGTTTTCATTTTCTTATGGCGGCTCCTCCTTGCTAACTCAACTATAAATATTTAAGTGACTATTACTTTGCTTTGCGACTTCATTTTCTCCATCTTCAAACTTGGGTGGGGACTCCAAGATTTATAGCTTCACTTGGACAGGACTGTGATATGCCTCTTCTCTAACATAAATTTCCTTTCTTCTTTGCAAAAAACATACTTGACACAGCTAGCGAACTACAACCTCCTTGCAATTATCCATTAATCCAACAAAGTATTGATAACTATATAAACTTCACATATAAAATAAAAAACTTATAGATTACCTTTCACTTCCAGTGATATCCACATATCCTTGAAAACTTGTGGCCTTTCTATATTTTTTTTAATTCTAGAAACCTATGATCTAGTCAATTCTTTAGTTGGGGCTTCACACAAAATCAACTATCTCCTACAATAGTTTCTACACATGGCTCTCCTTTGAATTCTAGTCGTAGTTTTTATATTTTTTGATTCATCCAAGCTGACAGAATCCTCTCTATTATTTTATGATATCATATTCATCAATTTGATCTGGGAACTTAGATCTCTTAACATATATTTTGAACTCTCTTGAACACTAGTTCTATAAATTGGAGCGTTGATCCATATACAATATTTGATAGGTCATACAATGATGAAGAAACCACACATCACATACCAACTATAAGAGGGAATCACCATCACAAAATCAATGCATGTTAAGAAAGGAGAATTTGGATATGATGCTTCAACCCTTAACTACAAATTCCACATCTGCCATCATCATCACAAATATTTCTACAATAAAAATCATCTAATTAACTCCCTTTGGCTTTGATACCAATCTAATAGGGGTGGATGGACACAGATCAATACATATAAATAAACACAAATTATATACACATTTAATAATAGACACAACAATTAGGAAACCAATTTTATTGCTTACCCAAAACATAGTTACATCAGCCTCTTTGTAGAGGGCTCGGGAAATTTAAAAACTTAAAAACAATAAACACATGCAGTATTTAGTGAAATGGAAAGGCCTCCTTAAAATCAAAACAATATTTCCACCAAGGGTCATTGGATTCCCATGGTGGAAATGAGAGTTATGCACAATTGTTTGGGAAACCCTAATTCAGGGCCTAAAAACCAAGAAGCTGAAGAAAAAACATAATAACTTAAGTTGCAGAGCAAATCAAGTCATGAAACAAAGTGAAAAAGGAAGCTACTACATAGGGCTATCTAGATCTATCAAAATTTCATCTCCAAACTTCCGTACCTGTTTGTAACAATTTACTATTATTCAAAATTGTAGGAAAATGGTTATTTTTTATTGATTTGAAAATGCCAGAATTACAAATTGTGATCCTACCACCCACCTATGAGGGATATGTAGGCATTCCCAATGGTTACATCCATGTTGGAAACCAACTAGCCATTTGGGAATGTGTTTTACAACTTTACAAATCTTGACAACATTGCTCAAAAGTTGCTTAACAACCTTTTTTTAGCAATTGCCAAATTTTTTAATCCTTTTGATTTAAGTGACCAAACTTGAATCTAACCTATTGTCTAGGATTCTACATTGATCCAAACATGATAAACCATGTAGATAAGAAAAAGTAACCTATAACTAAGTTTTTGGACAGTATTGACCAATAGTTAGCCAAGGGCTTATAGAATGCCAATCTTGGAACTAGGCCTTACAAAAGATGTCTAATACAAAACCTTTATTTCTAAAATGATCCTAAGACTAACAAGACCTTCAAGGAATCCTTGGTGGCATCCAAAAATACTTAGTTCACCTAGGGTGCTCTTGCACCATACTCCCCATGAGGCTTGGAACTCAAGTTGTTTCCACTTGAGGTTAATTGATCAACAGTGGTTCCATGTTGTTTAATCTATTCCTCTGTCATCCAAGTAGCATCTATGTTAGGGGGGCCTTTCCATTTCACTAAATACTACATGTGTCTTTCAATTGTTTGCATTGTTGTATTTATATGGCTTTTAGTTTTTAGTTATTAAGGGGGAAAGATTCTATTATAAAGAAAACAAATTAGTTGTCAATGCAATTATAATTAATGAGGTATTTTCTCACACTCATTTCAAATGATACTTATTTCATAGACACTAATTATAAGAGTTTTATGTTTTCATGGCCTGCATTAAATATTGTTTCCCTTTTCTCAAGATTTTTACAAAAAACAATCTCTATATTGTCGTGTGGAAAGAATTTCATATAGTCAATTCCTATTTTACTCGAGTTGACTTCTTTCAACTTCTTTTAGAGTTGTCTCAAAATTCAATTCAATTCAATTCAAAAATTTCAATTTCACCTTGAGATAATTCAAACATTTATCAAAGGAGAGCATTCCACACTTGGGTTTTCTTTCCAACCAGTATTGTTGAATAAGTTAATCTAAATTGTAATGCCAAATCCACATCAATGGGAACCTGAAAGGAACATGACCCGAGATGGATTTACCTATTTCCAAAGGCATTGACCAATGCTAAAAAATAATTTTGTTTAGAATCTGAACCTTAAGAGTGCAATCCTTTAACCATCATTCTTCAAATAGATTGAAATATATAAATTCTTATAGGCATTCTAGAATTACCAATATGCATTCTAGGCCTTATTTTTTTATGCCATATCATTAAACCATTACTATTTGGAACATCCACTAAGTTAAGAGAATGTATGTATCTACCATATTGAATGAACTGGAATACAAGTGTGAAGTACTAACTACTCCACAAAAAACTAAGTAATAACTACTCCACCCTTAATTTGTTTAACAATGCACCATATTAGATAAAGTAGGTTCTATCACACATGGCATAGACTCTCTTCAAACTCACAATATGTTGCATGTGTAGTACAAAACTCATGAGATTATAAAGAAGGCCTCACTCTTAATCAACCAAATCTTCCTTGTACCACACAAAAAACTATGTGATAACTATGTAATGCAAAGGAAAGGGAGGTGGACTGATAAACAAGATAAGTTACACTTATTTGGCTTACAAACCCACAACTTCTCCCAAGTGCCCAATGGATTTAAGAAACACAACCCAACCGAGGTTACTCTAAATGCAAACTAATGATAGATTTGATGTATTTGAGGTATATAAGGATAGATTAAAGTGGTTTCAAGGTTTCTAGACTTACCCTTTACTCCCAATGGCTAAATGTCTTCAAAGTGGCCCAGAGGCCTAATGAGCCAACCTTGTAGCCCAACAGTGACCTTTTTGGTCTTCAAACACTCCACCTTTCCAAAAAACTAGAAGAACTAAATCCACATTTAGAAACCCTTTTATCCTTTCAATAACATATCTCAAATTCAGGTATTGGTCTTTTGGACTAAATAGTAGCACTCTGCCTGCACCCCTATAATTACACTAGAAACTTGATGATTTTTCAAAGAAATATATCATATAAATATCTCCAAGTTCTAAAACCTTGAAAAGTGTCATTAAATGACTCAAAACCACTAATCCTAAGAGGAATTAAACCCAAAACACCTGCAACATCAAAAGCCCCAATTTGGTGGCTTCAAACCCTTGATTTGAGGGTTTCTCCAATCCTAGCCTTCCACACCCTTCTTGGCTTAATTGGTGATTTATTCACCATTTATATGCCAATATAAGACTATCCAAATCTTAACAACACTATGTTGTTCAACCCGATCTCCTATTGCTATGTATACCTTAGCCATCAAATTCATTAGAAAACCTTCTTTAAATCAGCATGTGATCACATTAATTGTTAAATCTCTGCAAGTAAAGATCATTAGAACTATGGTACATTGTTAGAAATCATCTTTCCATGGATCCTAGGCCTTTGATCCCATGGAAAGGTGTGGGTTACAAGTTAGACTTCAAAATACAAAAGGAAAACTAATAAAAGCCACTCCAAGCCATTGTACAGGAAGGTACAGTCATGCTAAATGCCTCTCCAATCCTCCAAACTATGAAATGTAACCTTCTAATAACTTATTTCATCTTTCAAATCATTAACCCAACCATTTTACATGAAGAATAGAATGAAGATTCAAAGTATTAAGAGGTTTGTACTCACAGTCACTGGTTTTCACCAGTCCTTAACTCATGGAATCAGGCTTTAAGGTAGTTCTCAATACATTCAACAGTGTAATGAATGATTGGAGATTGCTTACTATTCCATTCTAGATTTGTAAACAAAACCAATAAGTATTAGAGCCTTTCAAATTTGTAAAGAACACAAACTTTGCAAATCAAATTGATATTTCATTAAAACCTATGTTCCTGTCATACACTCCATGCTTCATTGTCGTACAAATGGAGTCCCAAATACATATAATAGTTCAGTTTTGTAAAAAAAAATTGTGTTAAATGCATTTAAATGGAACATTAAGCATAGTAATAATATGCTTAATCTATTAGTAATTGGCAGATTAAATGCAAATTATCAGCTTAGCATGTTTAATACATAGTAATTACAAATTGATTCTTATCTGCATTGTTATAAGATGCAGTTCTTGGAATGAATAAGGTTATAAGATGCATTGTTATAAGGTTATTGTCCTTCTCTGTAATTCATTCCAAGAAGTACATCTTATAATAATGCGGTTAAGAATCAATTTGTAATCACTATGCATTAAACATGCTAAACTGATAAAGGTGTTATCTACATTTAATCTACCAATTACTAATAAAAAATGAATAAAACACTCACAAACTCTATGAATTAGAAAATTGGGTATTAATTGTAAATTTTATTCTTTATCTAAGCATACTTTATCTTAAAACTGAATTGTTTATCTAATCTATATGAATTGTTTAAATAGATTAAGAATTTTCAGCAATTCTTAAACATACTTTATCTGATATGATGAATTCTTAAACAATTAAGGTTGGAGTAGACATAGTTATCACACAGTTTTTTGTGTGGTACAAGGAAGATATCCATCAAGGAACAAATAAAATTCAAATTTTCTCTAATGTTGTAGTTGCAAGTAATGAATTTTAAATTTTATTTTCTTATTTATAGAAGCTTGCAGTTTAGTTTCTTTTAATGCAGACAATTTGTGGTTTTCAAAAAAAGTTATGTCATTCTCTTATCTAAAATACTTTATAAGTTAAACCAATAACTAATTAATGCTAAATCTCTTATCTAAAATATTTTATAAGTTAAACCAATAACTAATTAATGCTAAATCTCTTATCTAAAATATTTTATAAGTTAAAGCATCTGTTCTTGATCCCTCTGATCAAGTTCTCAAGTCATGACACGGTTTCAACTGTTGTGAGTGGTTTCAAGTTCTGAAGTCATGACATCATTTGAACTATTTTAAAAGCTTCTAATTCTTTTCAAAGCATGACTTGTAATTTTCAAATAAATGTGAACATTAAAAGTAGCAAACAAGGCAACAACCATGGCTAGCGTTCACCTCTAGCTTTAGAATGCATGTGAAATCATGCCTTTAGAATTTGAACAATTTTGTAGGTAGGAGAAATATTTTTAGAGTAGTTTCAACAGATCATAACTTGTTATTTGAACTCAAGAATACCCTTTACTTGGTTTCCTACAAAGTATTTGTCAAAATCTGTTAGAAAATTAAGAGTTTGGTCGAAGTAAGTGTATACATGAAGGATGAAACACATAGGAAGCTATGACATTAAGTACAACATGTCCAATTTTTTTTGTAGATATACAAATTAAGGATCATGTCAGATAATACAAGGGAATTCGATCAAAATAGGGAGACAATCGCTAGATTGTTGTCTAACTTTCAAAGTGAAGGCGATGACAAATGTATTGTCCATGAAAGAGTTGTAACGGCTTAAAGAAAAGAAGAATCAAAATCAAAACAACAAAGAGACATTGTAGGGAGAATGGTCACATTGAAAGGGGGTTTGATTATCATCCAATGGTAAGTTGTTTTTTATATTGTTTTTACAATTAATATACATATGAACCATGGAAGGAGGTTTGATTATCGCATTGAAGGGGGGTTTGATTATCATCTTTTTTATATAGGTCGATCTCGCTAGTGTGAATATAGAGGAACATGATCCCATGGAAGATGACGATCATGCACCAAAAAACACATTTGAAGATGATGGTATGAATGCATTGATCGTTGACACATTTGGTACTGGTGTTGCTGTTGTTGATGATGATGATTACGATGAGGATGACATTGACATCATCAATGATATACCTCTACTTGAGAAGGAAAACATGACCCTTTACAAAGGCTCCCAATCTACTCTTCTCTCTGTTGTATTGTTGTTGGTGAATTTGAAGGTTATGAATGGTTTATCCAGCATAGCAATGTCACGTACGCTAAGGTTTGTCATATATGTCATTATAGTCTATAAAAGGTGAAACATGTACCATTAAGATTATTTATAGCAATGAATTATATTATTTGTTGCAGATTTATAGGTGAGTTTATGTTACCACCATAAAATGTTCTCCCTCGCTTGTACCGAGAATTATGTACCACTATGAAACATATTGGAATGGAGTATCAAGCAATAGATGCTTGTCTCAAAGATCATATTGTTTATCATAAAGAACACAAAAATGCAACAGAATGCCCTGAATGCCATATGAGCAGATATCGAGATGATCAAATGAAAAAAAAGGTGTCTCGCAAGGTTCTTCATTACATCCCCATTATTCCACATCTGAAACAATTATTCAGGTGCAATAGCTTGGCACAATTTATGGATTACCATGCATGCGGTAGGAGTCGAGATGAAATTATTCGAATGCCTACAGATGGTTCATCATTTAAGGACATAGAGGAAAAGTGGCCATACTTTAAAGAAGAACCTTGAAATCTCAAGCTTTCTCTGGCAACAGACGGTGTCAATCCTCATGGAGAGATGAGATATGTTTACTTGGTGTGGCCTATTTTTGTTATAAATAATAACCTTCCTCCATGGATGTCAATAAAGAGGGAGCACATTATGTTGGAAATGATTGTTCCAGGTATCTTATTATTTTATAGTTATCTACATGTAATTATAAGTCTTGGAGTGAAATGGCCACAACAATTATCTGATGATGTTGTTAATTCAACTAGGTAAGTACCAAGTAAAAGATATGAATGTATATATTGTGCCTCTTATCGACGAGTTGTTGGTGTTATGGAATGGTTTCACTATGTATGACATCTCTAGACCAATTGGACAAAGACAATTTCAATTCCATACAATGCTTGTGTGGATAATTCATGATGCTCCAGGGTTGACACATTTTTGTGGTATGTTATGGTGAATTCTAGTTGTACGTGATAATTCAAATTTTAAAAATCTACATATTTAATCCAATTGTATCGTTATCTTGTAGGTCTTCAAACAAAGGGAAAATGTGCTTGTCCAATGTGTGGTCCAAAGATGAAATTTCGTCATTCCAAAAGTTTAAGAAAGAAGTTGTTTGATGAGTAGAGGCACTTCCTCCCTAGAAATCATAAGTATCCAAGTGTGGAAAGACATCTTTTCAATGGGAAAGAAGAGACTACATCAAAGCCCCGAAGAATGACACCTCACCTATGGCAATTGGAATATAATAAAATTTGAGGTAATATCGTTCCACCTAATGGTTGATGTTTGAAAATTATATATTTTGATTATGTTTTGTTGGCTAATTATATAGTTGATGAACTTCAAGGTCGTGAAGGCATCACCGACCAGCTTCCAAAGGGACTAAAATGTTATCCCAGAGAATTTAGTAGGCTTCCCTACTATGAACAACTAAAAATTGTGTATTTGTTTGATACTATGCATATTGGAAAGAATGTAATAGAGACACTGTGGAAAATATTGGATGGAAGGTGTGACAAAGAAAAACTTGGCAAATTTTGTAGTGACATTCATGATTCCAATCATGCAATGAAAAATATCATTGAATCAAATAGAAATGGAGACCAGATTAATGCAAGTTCTCTTCCTTGGTTATTAATAGAGCAACAAAGTAATGCCATAAAAGAAGTCATCCAAAAAATTTGATTTCCTATAGGATTTGCTGCGGATATAAGCAATCTCATATCAAAGAAAAATAATTTTGGGTCAGGGATGAAAATGCATGATTGGCATACCCTCATCAAGGTAAGTCATAGTCTTTTGTATTTACAATATATTTGTGTAATTGCATTCAATTTTCATTGTATGAAATGATCAGTTGACAATTGTTGCAATATTTTATACCCCTATCTGTCCCAGAGAACTTAGACAATAATATCAAACAAGTGATATATGATCTTGAAAAATGCAAGAGGTAAGAAGTGATATTTGTTCAATATATCAAATAATAATATCAAACAAGTAATATATTGTAAAGTCTCATATTTATATATTTATGTTCGTTGAATCCCTTTTAGGTGGTTGTCATCTAAAGAAATCCATAACGAAGATATAAAATATTGGAAGAAAAGAATTTGTCGACTAATGTGTGAAATGAAAAAGTGTTTACCTTCAGCTTTTTTCAATGCACAAGAACACTACCTCATACACCAAGTTGAGGAGATTGAATTGTGTGGACCTGTACATACTAGGTCAATGTGGATGGTTGAGAGACACTTGGAATTTTTGAAGGCTTTGGTACGACAAAGAGCACGTCCCGAGGGTTCTATAGTTGAGGGATATATGGTATACTAGATGATGGTGTACGTTACTCAATATCTTCCTAATCTTGTACCAAAGACCCATATAGATTGCATTTGGGATCTCGACTCCATTAAAAACTTTGAAGGGGAGTACTTGGTGGGCAATGGTAGATTTAGGAAACTGAAAGGTAATAAATTATGAGATGTTATTATAGTTAATTAATTCTTAATCTTCAAAATAAATCTATTGTAAGTCATTTATTTACTTTTGTACAGTTGTTAAAGAGTGGGATGCAATACATTTATTTATTGCAAACAATCAAGATTGGATGACGGTATGGATTGAATGATGTCAACATGATGGGCATAGATTAACATGGGAATTCATGTCTTCATTAGTTATAAAAGCTCATCGTAATGGAGATCCCAATGTTACACAAAAGGAAATAGCTTTAGCATATGGTTTAAGAGATCACCAGGTACTTATAAATTTGTTAATTAATCAACCGTATGTTTTTCAACTCATCATGCAATAATTTATACATGTTTGACATTATTGTAGGTGAAACACCACAAGGCTATGTTATGCAATGGTTATAAATTTTGCATCAAAAAGTTGGATGACACGAAGAGAACTTGTAATTTTGGGATAAGTACAGTGTTCCAAGTGACTAATATTTCATCTAGAAATGACTTACATACTCGAGAGTTGTGAAATCGATACTATGGTATTTTGGTTTATATACTTGACTGTGACTTTAATTCCTTCAAATTAGTTCTCTTTTTTGTGAAATGGTACAGACTACAACTCAATAAAAATGATCTTGATAGAACTGTTATTGAACATGACAATGGATTTCCAACGATTAATACAAGGTTGTTTGAGCCAGTTGTTGAAGAGCCCTATGTTCTTCCAAGCCAATGTGAGTAGGTATTTTACTCAGAGGTTCCACATAAACTAGGTTGGTCATTTGTTGTTAGACATGATCCAAGAGGAAGGCCGATAAAGTATAATGCAATGGAAGAAGATACCGAGGAAGATGAAGAAGTGCAAGATGATGTAGATGATGATCACGATCGAGAGCTAGTCAAAGAAGAATATGAAGAAGAAGACGACGGTGATGTTGCTACTGATGATGATGATGTTGCTACTGATGAAGATGATGATGAGGATGAGGATGATGATGATGATGATGATGATGTTGATGGTGATGATGATGATGATGATGATGATAGTGGTGGTGATGATGTCGTCAATGATGATGATCTTGATGATGAGATGGATGAAGAAGAATATCAATGACATGAATGAAATGTAGAATTATGCCAGATGTTTGACATGTTCTAATGATTTTTTTATATGTAATAATCTTATTCACCTTGTTTTATATGTCCTACTTATATCTTTGATCTTTTGTTAAGAGAAATTTCATTCTAAAAGAGTGTATTCAATCTCTATATGCTTAAACAACCTCACTAGTTAAGACTGTTCTCATTTGTAGTGGGCATGACAAGAGTCAAATCACTTGAAAGACACTAGTATTTAGACATGCCAAAATTAGTGACGTGATTAAGAAAATTACCTTTCTTTATAATTTTTTGGGGTATTTTTTTATATCAATGCATTTAATCTAATTACTATCTTATGAGAGTTGCTTCTGCTAATTTTCTATTTCCTTGCACATCAATGATGTTAAATCACAGGGGTTTCTCTTTGTTCCCTGCAATGGAGTGAGCTAATTCTGAAAGTATAAATAGATAATTTTAACAATGTATGAAGTCCTTCACAATATGTAATAAAAACACTGGTAAGGCACAAGAACTATTTGATGAAATGCAACAATAGTGGTGTCTCATGCAATGTTGGGATTTTTAGTTATATGCAATGCTGAGATATTCATAATATTGTTGGATAAATAGACAATTTTAACAATGTATAATGTCTTTCACAAGATATAATGAAAACTATGGAGTGAACTACGTTTGTCTGATTATATAGCTATTATCTTATGTCAGGTATCCCACATAGTCTCATAGATTGTCAGGTACAAGTCAATACACCCCATAGAGATTAATGTCTTTTACCATTTGTAAAATATCTCTCTCATTGCCACCTATCTCTCTCACTGCATGAAGGGTAGGTACCAGTGAATAGGTATTTGTCAAATTTGTCTTCCTCGAGCAAGGAAAATGTAGGAATGGAAGAAGAAAGTGAGAAATTTAGTATGTCTAAATTAATGAGATCGACTCGAGGTCAAAAGATCAGAAAGAAATTCAATAAACGCATAAAATGTTTCCTTTCTCCAGGGGGGTCGTGTTCTTATGATGATGAGAGAAAAGGTGACTCTAAGGTGCCCTTTAGGTATAAACATCTATAGAAACAATAGGTCCCCGATGAACTTCCTTCAATAAACATTGATTTTTGTGTTAAAGAGAGGATATATCGCATAGCACCGTCTTCATTACATGGTTTGGGCCTATTTTCCATGGATGGCACAAAGGTCTCTTACAACAAAGTTGTCAAATTGATGGAGTATGTTGAACCTTGTTATGATTATAGTAGTTGGATGCAGATTGTTAAATATAAAAAATTATGTGTAGGTATGCACTCGCGGAAAATTATATACAACAAAAAGTCAGTGAGAAAATTATAAATAGTACACAACCTACGTCAACTAAGAAGCAACCCAATTGCATATTTGAGGCATGCGAGTAAAATCATGTATTTGTATGTGTGATCAAATCAATACGCGGAGGCAAGGAGCTGCTTATCGATTACAATTTGAATCGCATAGATACAAAAAACCCCATCACTATCATGGATGAGCTGGTACACATTTTGATAATTATCTATTATTCAACGTAACTTAGAATAAGAACACATGTTTTAACATGTCTGAATGATTTTTTTTTAAAATACAAAGCTATAGTATGGATCAACAGCCACACGAGACGCACGGAAGTGATAGTTCTCATGGGACTTCTTCTTTTTGACAGGTAAAACTCATTGTTTTTGTACAAATGCACATATAAGAAAAATGTTAATGTGTATTTTTTGTTATGTTAATGCATAATTTTTATTGTTCTACTATTTTGGATTGCTTTTAAATAAAGTGCTAATAATATTGTTCTCACAAACGAGTGCTGATTAGAAAAAGGGAAAGGAACAAGTAGTCCATGAGGAGTCGCGAGATGAGCAAGATCCATTCAATGTTGATTTTTTATCAGAGGTTAATCCTGTGCTTGCACTACAAAAGGTCCTTCGTGCAATATCAAAAGAGTTAGCTCGAATGGAAAATAGTCAACCTCACACTCTTGAAATACAAAGGAGAGAGGATATGTTGATTTATCATGTTCAGAATTATACAATAAGTATTAATGCAGTTTTTAATTATAACAAAAGTTCAATAATGATTTTTATAGTATACTATTTTATTTATGTCATTAACTAAAATATATATGTGTTCTCTTTACAGAGGATGCTAAATACATTAAAGGGTGATGCCTAAGATGCAAATACTTCAAGTGGTACAACACATGTTCTATCCTCCATCTTGTCCATGGTTGTCCATATTTTTTTATGCTCTAACAATATTTTTGTTTAGCACCTACTATTGATCCTATGTTGAGTATGCTGCATGCTATGAGGATTAGATCCATAGAGGTAGTGCCACCTGCAATGTCAACAACACATATCATGACCACAGATGGGATGGAAACACCTATTATTGGTAAGTAGATTCTTCTTTTTCTCTCTTATTTATCATGTGTTTATTATTTCACTTGAACTATATATTCTTTCTTAGGGGGCATTTTGTAATATTGGATTCATTTTATGTAGGAGGTGATGACGCAATTCCTGGATGTACTCATGTTAAATGTATAGGAACAATGCAGAATTGTGATCAATTGCTTGTGAGAATTGAAGATGGACTTCCCTTGAGAGTAGCCCAGCTTCCAGGTACTTTAAAGATTGATCCTTTCTTTTACTATTCAATATAATACTCATAATGTAATGCACTAACCCCTTGTGTGGTCCTTTGCAATAACTAATTATAATAATCTCATTATTATCTTGCAAGGAATAATTTATTTTATGAAAAACTTAATGATGAATGTTTGTGCATTTCTGGGCCGACCATGCACACATGGTATCACATTTTGATTTCATTGCAAGATCATATTTTGTTTCATCCCTTTCTTCAAGTATATTAAAAGGTAGCCTCACTTCATTTATGAATCTAACAGTTTTTTTTGTTAAAAGGTGGAAAATACAAGATAAAGGGTTAAAGGATAAACTCATTAACTCTATGACAAAACTTTTTGGACCCAACATCTTTCAAAGACTTAGGCTCCTTGACAAAGCATGCCAAGTTTTGAAGTATATTAGGAACAACTACAGGACCCAAATAGAACACAACCCTTATTATGAGTGGCCTCCCTATATTCCTATTAATGAGTGGGAGAATCTTAAAAGGGATGCACTTGACAGAAGCACAAGACATAGTGGACAAATACTATCACCTGAGGAAAGAAGGTACATGATAATATTAATAATGAAATTATGTACTATTTACTCTTTGTACTTATGTGATCTAAAATATTTCAAACATCACATAGGTTTCCTGACACATCAAATGCAACAGAAGAAAGAAAATAAAAGCACAGGAAACACAGGCTTGGCTTGGGTGGATATTCAAAACTTGTTGCACGAGTTGTAAGTATTAGTAAATGAAAAATCGTATATAAATATTTATAAATTGCAATCAATTTAGTTTTGATGAAATTCACTATAGTAAAAATTCATGATGCCAAGAAAAATGCAGGCCTTGGAGTTCAAAAAATTGATTACAGAAGAGGACAAGAAAATAGGCTACAAATAAGGCTATACAATTGTGGCTGAATGATACTGAGCAATGAGTGCACAAGGTTCTTCTGCTAGATCTGTTGATTAGGTAAATAAGCCAATTGATTTTTATTTCAAGTTGAAAATTTGAAATAAGCTAGTATTTGTCTTGTATTTATATGTATATATTGTCGATAAATGCTCTAATTATTTACACTAGAATGCAGCCTACCGATATTGATACTGTACCATTCGAGCATGACGGAGGTGTCGATTCAAATGTGAATTGTAGTACTCAAGGTATACATATACATTTTCTATTTGAATTTTGATTAATTAATATTTAATACAAGTAAACAAGTTGAATTGAATTTGGTGTAGTAATAAAAATTTAATTATAATGTGCTGGGATTAATAAAACATTTTGTATTTCAGTTGTAGGGGATGTAGAGGTTGTTCCCGATGAGCGTGTTGAGGTTCAAGCCACCGGGAAAGATGATGTGGTTGGACAAGGTAAAGAGTGTCACGTTTATGTTTTTTAAAGTATTGAAATGCTTGTAACAATAATGAATGTGTTTTTAAATTAACCCCAATTACGATAATATGTTTTTAATTGAAGCCTTTTATTTGTTATTGTAGAGGACCCACCTTTGCAAAGGAAAGTGAGATCATGTGCATGACTGAGAAGAAATGACGATGTCGACATGGATATGCCTCTGCAACAATATAGGGAAGCAGAAAAAAAGAAAAAGCTAAAAAATAAATGATTCTCATTTATGCAACTTATTTGATAATGACTGATGTTTATTTACACGTGTTTGAGCTTAGTTCCATGTTTTCTTTCATTCTTGAATTTGAAATGTTAATGGGCTGCATACAAAGGTATGTCATAAGTCTATAGGGTTTTCTCCCTCCAAGAGTATTATTTCTATTATTGTTTCTTCTACTCTTCTCAAAAAATCTATTTATCGCTACTAGAAACACTGAGTTTCCTTTTATACACTATTGTAATGTTGGAGGGGTTTTCGCTAAATTTGAGTGGTGGATTTCATATTAGAATGTTCAATGGGTTCTTTTCTAAAACACACTACTTGAACAACAAAAAAACTTGTAATACAAATTCTGATTGCAACTACCAAGTTAGAAGCTTCACAAAAAACCTTAAATCATCATCTTGTCTAGAATGGTTAATCAAGTGTTTAAGGTGGATTAGTTGTAATGATGAGACGTGCCATTCTGATTCTTGGAACTTGATCTATAACCATAAGTGATGGATTTGAGGGGAGATGAAGGAATACCAAATAGTGAATTTTGAAATTATCATCAGAGAAATTGCAGTGGAGGTCTGGTCAATAGAGAAGATAGTAATGACCATGGGAGAATGAATATTAGTTATAGTTGTAGTGGGGAAGAAAGTGGAGTCCATCTATGAAGAAACTTGCTAACAGAGATGGTGTATAGGAAACAAAGGAGCATGAATGCTACCTAGAATTGAACCTTAGTCAAAGGCTACCTATAAGATGAGCACTACAAAGATGCATGAATTGAAGGTTGAATCATATGAGATTTGAACCAAGGATTTAAATAATAATTTACATCCAAATCATTCGTGTATCCCTTGCACCTTCTTTCGATGCAAGTGCTAGTGTACTTTTTAATAATAATAAAAGCTCAATAATGGTTTTAGATGTTAACTATGACAATCTCTTGGTTTCAAGCAATGCAGAAGGAGACGCCTAGTTCAATATGCAATCTCAATTCATATACATAGGATATTAGGTGGAGCTGAAAGACACAACAGGTTTGCATTTTTTATAGAGGTCTTTAATTGAGTATTTTAAGTTATAGACCATCGTGAACATTGTAATTTTGACCTATTAAAAAAATGTAAACATGTTGTGTCTTCTCATCTCCACCTTCTATCCATACATATTCTGGTTGTGTTTCACGTGCACAGCTACAAAACATAAATGTAGATATCACAACAGCTGAGAAACATAAATGTAGGCATCATGGTCACAATTGTTTGGAGACACAACATAATTGAATGCTATACCCAGATGATGCAACACAACCACTACTTCTGCAATTCTAAGTTGACACTGCGGGATCCAAAAACCATATATAGATTCCTTATCTTTGGTTTTTGGATCCTGCAATGTCAACTTAGAACTACAAGAGTAGTGGTTGTGTTTCATCATCTAGGTACAACATTTAATTATGTTGTGTCTCCAAAAAATTGTGACCATGATGCCTACATTTATGTTTCTCAGTTGTGTTCCAGGACCCCTTATGACCCTTTATGACCCTTTATGATCCCTAAGAATACATCTTAGGGGTCTTAAAGTGTCGTAAAGGGTCATAAGAGGATCCTAGGAGGGGCCATATGAGCTTCCACCTTCATGTGGTTGGCCCTGTTAATTAGAGAATGTTAAACTATTCTTGAAACAAAGAGAAGCTCAATAATTTAAGATCTCAATCCACATACTACAAATATATATTCCTTTTTAAAAAATAGTGTGATTCATCGCACTGTTAGAAACATCAATCACTTCAAGGATAAATGATCACTTTAGCTCACCTCAAGTAGTCTTGACCCAAGATTAGTTCATATCGATCCATCTCAATGGCTACCAAATCAACAGACCGCACCACGAACCCAGTCGCAAAGAAACACCACAGACCACACAATGAACCCATTGTGAAGAGGCATCCAATGTCTCATAAGTCACATCAAATGACTTGATGTGTAATCCAAGTCTCTCAGCTTGGTTAACCGAGAAGAAGACTTCTCCCAAGTCATCATGAACACCATAGTGATCTACGAATCTCTAATGTGCAAGTTTTGCAAGTTGCTCTCCTGACATCACATCTAACTCATTCAAAAATGTGGCAAAAATGGTAGACAATCCAAGTGATCCATCACAACCTGGTCTCAGAAGAAACACAAAGAGTAGCTCGATTCTATATCCAAGATGATCAATGCAAAGTCTACTCAAACTCCAAGTCAAGTCACTGCTACACTCCGTAGGAACAAAGAACATCTAGTTCAAACCAAAGAATTCAAGAAGTCACTAGAATCATATCTGAATGTAATCAAGTCTGCATCCCATGAACACATCAAGAAGAATGCATCTCTAATCGTCGCACTAGCTTCTTGTGCTGGAGCAGTCGCTATCATAAATCTCAATTCAGTCGGATCAACATTCCAAATCCAAGTCTCTAGACTTGACTCAATAATCCATGAGCCGTTACCGAATCTAGTACAAAGTTATCTCTGAATGACATAACCAAATCACAAGCAGGAATAAAAGACCTTGACTCACTAAACCACCTTGCAAGTCCAGATCTGAAAGTAATGTAACTAGCTTGAACCAGATCTGCAAAAACATAGTTTTGAATTGATACCAACTTGATCGACAAATATATATATATATATATATATATATATATATATATATATATATATATATATATATATATATATATATATATATATATATATATATATATATATATTTAAAAATGATTGTTGTCATTGCAACTATGATGAAAAACATAAGCAACGGGTCATTGCATGTACAACACCATTGTCGGTAAAAAATCCAAATGATGGCTAGCTGTCAAAAATGTCTGGCAGCTAGCCATCACATGCACAACATCATCATCACATGTTCAGTATCTCTGATGCATGCTCGTGGACATTGCGACTACGACCGCCATCGGTAAAACTACAAATGATGGCTATCTATCAAAAACATCCGACAACAAGCCGTCACATGTTTAGAATCTTTGACACATGATCATCGAACTTACGACAGCTACAAATAGACCGACGGTATGTTCACAATGTTGGCTAGTGCCTTTTTTGATGGATATTCTGACGGATGTGGTGTTAGAATTATGAATCCCATTGTAGCTATCATTTTTTTCAACTACAAAACTATGATGGTGGCTGGTGTCGCGTGATCGATGGTATAGTGTCAGAATTTTGACAATACGCCATCAAAAAAAGGTCTCAAATGTACTACTGCATGGTGATGAAGATTTGACAATTTGGTAAGTTAAGTTTTTTTGGCTACTAAGATGGAAAATTCACTCTGTAAGGTAAAGGTAAAAAGATGGTCACTCGGTAAAGCAGGAAGGTTTAGGCATCGAGCGATGTAACTAAAATTCTAATGAAGAACACTAAGAAAGAAAAAGATATTAAATATAGATGGAATCAATATTTAATGATTAGCTATGATGAGCTAGATGATCATGATGATGAGGAGAGTTAGTTACAAGAGATATACGGTTATGAAAATTCAAGATGAAGATTTATAGAAAGATCTAAGTGGCAAAAAGAAATGGAACAAGTTACAAGAAAATTTCAAGTTCCTAAGTGAAAAGGAAACGTGTTACCAAGATTTAGATTTGAGGAATAATGAATTGAACGGTCAAGATTGATTGAAGGAAAATGTAATAGATGAGATTAAGAGGAAAAAATTATCTATATAAAGGATGATATTATATGGACAAATGGCTAGAAAAATGAATAGTTGAAGGGTTACTGACTATTGTAGGGAAGAAGGAACAAAGAGATTCTGAGTGGGAAAATAGTGATTTGATGAAGTGTTGATGCTAGTGGAAGATGAAAAATTGAAGAGAAGATTGAAGAGCACATAAGGATCTGATTGAGAAAAGATAGTTGCACATCTACAGGTCAATTTTTATTACTGTTGCTTACTATCATTTGTAATAGAGTGGACTTAATAGTCTTATTGTAAATCCTTGAGAAAGGTGACATTCTTAAAGAGTGTTTAAAGCCCTCTAACAAGGCCACTCCTAACAGGGTGAAGATCCTAACAGATCTAAGGTAAATCCATTAACAGGGCCACACCTAACAGTGTGTATTGTAATCTTTAACTAGATTGGCTCTTAACCAGCTATACTTCAAAAGACTATATTTCTTAGTGGGTGACAATTCCCACATTAGTTTTTCCCAAAGATGGGTTTCCACATTAAATATTGGTGTTACACATTGTGAATGATTTACTAAAATTTATAGTTTATTTACTGTTGTTGGTAAATTGTGAACTGTGTTGTTACCGAGTAGTTACTAAGTTAATTAGAGAAAAGTATTTTAAGTTATTTTGTGATCAGGATTACTGATTCACCCCCTCCCCCCCCCCCCCCCCCCCCTCTCCGTAATCCAACACTACTTTTTTTGGATCATCATATTGATATATATTGGCATGCATATGTTTGTGTTGAGTATGAATAACCATTGATTTTGTGTCGATCAAATGTAAATTCAATGTGATGCAAATATGGAAGAGAAAAGGTGTAAGTATCTAAGTTTGACAAAGTTTTCTATAGTGATTGGTTAAGAGTTCCTACATCTTTTTAATTCATTAATTATCTGTGCATGCTAATAGACATTGAGTTCTTTTGGAAGCTTGTAAAAATATTTATCTTTCCTTGGGATTATGCTTCTTAGTTTTATAATTCATTTGTATCATGCTCCTTGGCTTGTGGCCTAAATCTTTGTAACCTACTATTCATATAGTGAGTGAGATTCTCACCGTGCTTTTCCCCTCATTCATTTTTCCATGTGATAATCTAGTGTTCATATATTTTTGTTGTCATTGAATATTTTTCATTAATGGTTAGTTGGACACAGATAATTGATAAGTTTTTTTTATAGAAAATATTGAAGATTTGGTTAAGACTAATTCACCCCTACTCTCAATCTTAAGGTGTGTTCAATAGAAACTAATTTTCCATATTTTATGAATAGGAGATGATAAAAATTGTCTTGAGTTGTATAAATGAATAATTAATTTGGTTAGACTATCACTATATTATAATTAGGGAGGCTATTAGGGTAGTAACATGTCTACATTCTACTAGAGACATCCCTATGTTGAAAGCTACAAAGAATCATGTAGTTACTAAGTTAACTAGAGAAAACTCTAATAAGAGGGCACTTATTATTAATGATATTTTTTATTTGGGTGTTTGGTATACTATAATGGGCACTGCCTATATATGGTCTATTTCACTGATAGAGAAGGATCCGCCTCTCCCACTTTCATTCATACTACATATAAAATGGTTAAGGAAGATAAGGATTTTGGCCTATGTGAACTACTAAGACAAAAATTAGAGAATATAATAAATATCAAGGAGAACATGTACTCATTTTGGTATGGATCTTTAATTGTTTGTTTAATGTGAATCTTAGCTTGCAAGTCCTTTTCTAAAGGAGTGCTAGAGAGATGAAGAAAATATAGGGAAGTGGATGAAGGAATATTCTTGGGATATTCAATAAAGAGAAACACATACCTATACTATAACATGAGGTTGAAGAAGATTATGGAGAGCACAAAAATTTGAGTGAGGAATGAAATTAGGTTGCTTCAAAGCTTGAAATTGAGGTACAGGGTGATCTTATTTCTCCTACAGAGGAAAATAATTCTTTGGAAAATAAAAAACTATGAGACAAAGATGAAAAGGAACTTGAAAAAGCATTGAAGACCCCAAAAAAATTTGTGCAGAGACATTATTATGAATATTAGATAATTGGAGACAACGACATAAGTGTTCTATAAAGGGGAAGAGTTGTCATGATGAGTGAACAAGAAAACTATCATTTTTTGTTTAAGTTAGAATTTAAGACATGTACAAAAGAAAGAAAATATGAAAATTGGATGAGAGCTATGAATGATGAGCTATATCAGATAGAGAAAAATTAAGCATGGGAATCTGTACCTAGATCGATAGACACAAATGTGATTGGAACCAAGTGGGTGTTCCAGAATAAGGTAATTGAATATGGTGAAGTCGCAAGGAGCGATGCTAGATTGGTATGTAAAAGCTAAACCCAAGTTGAAGGAATATGTTTTGAGGAGAAATTTTCTATTGTAACTAGAATAGAAGCAATAAGGTTGTTTATTTCTTTTGTATTTGTTACCCTAATTTTCATATGCATGCAAATTTGGCTAAAATCCATCCCCGGGTCTTTGTTTTTATCGTGCGAAGCATCCCTAAAAATTTTATGATCTTATGCCTTGTTCTCTGACCTCTGCAAATTTTTTAATTCCCTAGTCTGTAGTTTAAAAATTCATAAAAGTATCCGTTGCCAAGAAGTAACCTTGAAAACCCTAGCCTTCATTCTATTTTCACGTTACTTTTTCAGCAACTTAAGTCCCAATTTCTCATATGCGTAATTCTTCCTTTGGTCGCCAGTTCTCTTATTCTTCTAGCGGTTACCTTTTCCTTTTGGCAAATTGGCGACTGCAGTGTTTTTCTTAGTCGCGAGATAAAATGGTGAAGCTTCTAAACATTCAGAAACTTCATGGATTGCCTTCAGTCGAGCATTCGCTAACTAAAACCCCAAGTTGGACTTTTGGTTTAATGATTCTGTAAATGCCTTGTTCACGTATTCTTCAGACTTAACCGAGGTTAAGATTTCTTTTCAGTGACTGAGCGAATTTCCTTTGGGCGCACATTCACTAAGACTTATGGGGTTAAGTGATTTAAGTGGGGTCCCAGTTGATGAGATCAACAATTGTCATAAGATCTCATAGGGTCTGTCAGAGGCTTGCAATCTTACGACAGCCGTCGATCTTCCCTTTTCTTAGTGCTTCAAGCTTTTGTGGGTCCACTGCCACGGTGTCCTACTTGGAGGCTTTTTATTGGTCGAGGGATGATGACTTGTATTTTTGTCAGCGGGCCCAGGGATGTCAGAAGCTTTGAAATCTATGGCTGGCATGTGTTCTCATGAAATGTGTCAGAGGTATATGATTATAAGACAACCATTGATTCTCCTTGGTGACATAACTCTTCATGTCTAGCGGGTCCACTGCTACATGTACACAGATGGCGGCTTCTCATTGGTCCACATGGTAGTGATTCGACAATGTGTCAGTGGGACCAAGTTTCCAGCATTTCAAAAGGCTCTGACATCTACAGGAAATCTACGATTGGCATATGTCCACAAGGAATATTTTTGACACATGTGTTCATGTGCCCGCCGTTGATCTTACTTTATTTATCAGTGCCTATGCTAGGTAGGTCCTCTGACAATTGATGCTGACATGCTCAAATTTGATTGGTTGTTGTGTGCTAACAAAGATTTCCAAGTGGTTCTGTTTGTCATAAGGGGTTCCGATTTAAAAAGATCAACGGCTAGCGCATGATCTGAAGGAATATTCAGGGGCCATGAGATCATGCGCCTGTCGTTGGATCAAAATCTTGTCTTTAGTGGGACCGATGTTAGGGGTTGCCGAGGTGTATGCCTACAGAGTAGTCAAGGGTGAATAAAAGAATGACATGTGGTGGTTCTGGGCCCAGGGTTAAGAGTATTCTGTGAATCAACGACTAAAGGTTATCTTCTTGTTCGCCAAAGTTAACCGGGGTCAACTAAAAGTTTAAACGATTCTGCGGCTGAAGGAAAATTGGAACCCGAGGTAAATGCTGAGTTAGTTTTGCAGTCAAATGCCGAGCCCAAGTAAAAAGGAAGATCTGACGGTCATGTTTTAAAGTAAGATTAATTTTTAAATGTCAACCGTCGATAGGGAATTTTAGCACCACCTGTGACCATTTTATCATTTTTTAAATTCAAATATCTCAAAATATCAGATTTTAATAGTTATGGTGAGCCCGAGTTGCAGGTAGGTAGATGGATCATGGCAGCTAGATTTTTGTAGGTATAAACATGAAATGGACACGCGAACATAGATATCTGATTAGGTGGGATATTTTCATGGGCATTTATGGCTGAATTTGACAGAATTAGGGTTTGATTATTATATGAAAATTTATGTAACCCTAATTAGATTTTTTGCTCCTGCCTATGTGCAAGAGGAGATGTATATATTGTTTTTTGAGAGCTTTAGAGCTCAGAGTTCACATTTTGTAAAGAGAAAAAATATATTTTCTTAGAAGGCTATCTGAGACATTTTTTCTGTCCTCTGGTTTTCTACATTCTGTAACCTCCCATTGATAATTCAAATATTGAAGGTGTTTTTTTGACATTCTTCATGTCCCTATGCCTTCTTGTGTGAGTTATTTCTTAATGAATTCAGTATTTACATGCTTCTCAGTGATATCTTTGGATTCTTGATCCCTCTTTCTTTCTGCAATTTTGTGTATCATTGTGGATGATTTGATGTGAGTGCTTTTGTGGGTATACTTCAACCCCTTAAATATCTTGTCTCATTCCTATACCTAGTTGCAGAGGTGAATGTTTGTTTGCAGGTCATAGATTGTTGTCTAATTCCAAGGGGTGTTATTTTTTGTGAAAGAATCTCTCTTTCCCTTAATAACTCTTCTTATCTACAGACCCTTCTATGAAGTACTTATGCAAACCTATTCAGTGAGTTGTGATCACCTAGGCCTAAGTCTATTCATTGATTTCATCTTTTATAATGTAATTCATACCATATTCTCAGTGTATCACCTAGTAGGATAGTTTGCTTTCAGTCATTTCCCTTTCAAGCATTCCTTCTATCCCTTTCCCTCAAAAGATTTACTTTTTCTATCTAGAAGAAAATCAAGGTGATTATTCAAGAGGAACCAACCTAGAACCTAGAGGTCTCATCTTAGTTAGCATAGGTTCCACAACCTGGAGATGATTCTCATGTTATACTAGGTTATCAAGACTACGAGAGCTTGAGATAAGGGTGCAAACTTAGTGTATAACAATTCTGGCACACCCGGTGGGACTACAAAGGTCAGATTAATGTTCAAAGGTGTTCCTGTTGGTTCATCTACAAAAGGATCAAAGAAGTTCAGTACACAAGTAATATCAATACAGGCTTAAGCTCAAGGATACCCCACCTTGGTGCCAGTGTACAACAATTCTGGCACACCCGGTGGGACTACAAAGGTCTAATTAATGTTCAAAGGTGTTCCTGTTGGTTCATCTACAAAAGGATTAAAGAAGTTCAGTACACAAGGAATATCAGTACAGGCTTAAGCTCAAGGATACCCCACCTTGGTGCTAGTGTATAACATTTCTGGCAAGCCTGGTGGGACCAAGAGGTCTTAATTTTTATAGTACTTGCTGGTTCTGATATGCATCCAATAGGTTGCAAACCTAGAAGAGGTCATTTTGTTGCATATCTAGCGACTCTGGAAAGTCTACTGGTTTCAAAGATCAAGTGCTGGTATGTTTCAAACCTTTCATATTTAGATTCCAGCTAATTGCATGAGTAGACATGTCAAGTTATTATGGACAGTCAGGTTACCCACAATCCTGTTATGAGAATAATGCTCAGTGGGCTAGTTATCAGCCTTATCAAAGCCACCTAAAGCCTACTTTTATCCCAAGCTTCCATACAATACAAGGCTGTCATTATGTCCTGCATGCCCCAAATGATTTTGCCCTTGTGCAAGATTATGAAAGAGCCCTCCGCCAAGATGGATCATGGGCACAAAGGGCACAACAAAAAATGCAAATCTGGTTGCCCCATCCTACTTACCACCCACCCACCCCTTCTTAGCCTAATTGGCAATGGATTCAAAGTCTAGACTTTATGAAAGAGCAAGAAGAGACTAAGAACCTGTTGCTTGATTTAATTAAGCAAGCATCTAAGATCAGAGAGCAGCAGGAGATAGAGGCTCAAGGCTATGAGGAGACAGTTCCCCACCAAGCGGTAGAGGTTCTTGTTGATGAGCAACAAGTAAGACAATTTCAAGAAGAGATCAAACACCGAGCTGACATTGAGACACAAAGGTTGAGATCACAAATTGCTCGACAAGAGGCTCTTAGACCTAAAATTTCAAGTTGGAGGACCCATTTGCCTCAAGAGCCTACACATGAAGAGCATACAAAGCACTCATTTCCAAGTTTTAGGAGCACCCTTCAAGAATCTGAGCTTGTTTTGGAGCAGTTGCAACCTTATTGTGGTCTGCAATAGTCTAAAGATTATATTGAGAAAGAGCCAGCTGCAAGGGATCAACACCAAGATGATAGGGCCTTCAGTTTTCCAAGCTTCAAGATGGGTATGCCTTATGTGTCTCCCTCTAAGCCCCCTCAATTCCACATCCCAAGTTTTAAGGCAAAAAATTCTTCCCAAGAGCCTTTACTTGAGATCCAGTCTACCACTCTGCAAGAACAGTCTGTTCAAGAAATTTGTTTATCTCAAGAGGCCCCTTTGGTCTCTCAGGATGATGAAGTGTTTTGGATTCCCCAATGGACTCTGCCTCCTAGCTATCAGATGCCAGATCTTTTCAAAGATACTAGTTTGGTGTCTGAGCAAGGATCTATGGTAGATGAGCTTTCATTTGAAGAGGAGGAGAGAAAATCTGAGGAATCAGTGTAGAGTGATGACTGTGATGAATTGGGACAACAAGGTGAGCAGGTGGATTTTGATGCCCGACCTGAACTCTTGGTTGATTTGTTGAATGAGCTTTCCCTCTTTGTTGATGATGAAAAGGAGACCATGCCATTACCTATGGCTGAAGATCAATTAGAAAAAAAGGTTCACCATCAATAGGAGGTTGGTATAGAAGGAGATGCTATGCTTTTATTTGATGAGCTGCCTGATTTTGTTGAGCAGGATGATAAAGATATGATCATAGCCACCTCTATGAAGTTGCAGCAGCTAGAAGAGATTGATCCTGAGGATATGTTAATCCATGAGCTTGACCTCATCTTTGAGGAGGGGACTTCCCAGTGTGCAGAGGACAACGAAGGCCTTGTGGAGGATTGTTTGGAGCACATCATAGGAGGCTTGTGTATGGAGCCTGATCGTAAAGGACTAGTCATTCCTGGGGATCTTCAGGATACTAAAAAATTTGATGAGCTCTTAATCTATTTAAAAGAAGAAGATGACAGTCCCCTGTCCACAAATGATGAGTCGACACGGCTACCCATGGTGGAGGGAAACCATGAAGATAAAGAAGAAGCTATCAAGGAAGGTCCTGCCTTCAGACTTTCAAGGGGCTACCCCATCAGATACTTGGCACAAAAGGAGTTTACTGAGGCCCCTCCATATGATCAATTGGGGGAAGGTAAACTTGATCCTATTTTTGCAGAGGCAGTTAATAATTATTTGAAAAATCTTTGTGTGCCTCTTATCTTTGTAGCTATCCTCATGTGTCCAATGCAAAATACCCTAATGAGGAAAGGTAGTTTTTTTTTACAACCAATAAATGGTTTTGTTTGACCAGGTTTCTGTAACTAGTTAGTTTAGGATAGGTTAGGTTTTCTTGCTTTTTGTCCTTGTTTTCTAGCTTAGTTCCCTGTTTTCCAAGAAGTGCTCTAAGCACAGTTCTAGTTCTGTCTCCCTATGAGAATTTTTTATTTTGATGACCCCATGCCCAATGGATTATGTCAAGGCCACTGGTTTTCTATGTCTAGCAGGTTGACATCCAGCAGAAATTGCCAAAATGTTACCCTAATTTTCATATGCATGCAAATTTGGCTAAAATCCATCCCCAAGTCTCTATTTTTATCCTGCCAAGCATCCCTAAAATTTTTATGATCTCATGCCCTATTGTCTAGCCTCTGCAAATTTTTTAATGCCCTGGTTTGCAGTTTAAAAATTCATAAAAGTAGTCATTGCCAAGAAGTAACCCTACAAACCCTAGCCTTCATTCTATTTTCATGTTACATTTTCAGCAACTTAAGTCCCAATTTCTCATATGCGTAATTCTTCCTTCAGTCACTAGTTCTCTTATTCTTCTGGCGGTTACCTTTTCCTTTCAGTGAACTGGTGACTATAGTGTTTTTATTAGTCACAAGATAAAATGGTGAAGCTTCTAAACATTCAGTGACTTCGCAAATTGCCTTCAGTCGGGCATTCGCTAACTGAAACCCCAGGTTCAACTTTTGGTTTAACGATTCTGTGAATGCCTTGTTCGCGTATTCTTCAGACTTAACCGAGGTTAAGATTTCTTTTCACTGACTAAGTGAATTTCCTTTGGGTGCACATTTGCTAAGACTTTTGGGGTTAAGTGATTTAAGCAGGGTCCCAATTGATGAGATCAATGACTGTCGTAAGATCTCATAGGGTTTGTCAGAGGCTTGTGATCTTACGATAGCCATCGATCTTCCCTTTTCTTAGCACTTCAAGCTTTTGTGGGTCCACTGCCATGGTGTCCTACTTGGAGGCTTTTTATTGGTCGAGGGATGATGACTTGTATTTTTGTCAGTGGGCCCAGGGATTTTAGAAGCTTTGAAATCTATGGTTGGCGTCTGTTCTCATGAAATGTGTTAGAGGTATGTGATTATAAGACAACCATTGATTCTCCTTGGTGATGTAACTCTTCATGCCTAGCGGGTCCACTGCTACGTGTACATAGACGGTGGCTTCTCATTGGTCCACATGGTAGTGATTCGGCAATGTGTCAGTGGGACCAGGTTTCCAGTGTTTCAAAAGGCTCTGACATTTGCAAGAAATCTACGATTGGCATATGTCCACAAGGAATCTTTCTGACACATGCATTCATGCACCCATCGTTGATCTTACTTTATTTCTCGGCGCCTATGCTAGGTGGGTCCTTTGACAATTGATGTTGACATGCTCAAATTTGATTGGTTGTCATGTGCTGACGAAGATTTCCAAGTGGGTCCATTTGTCAGAAGGGGTTTCAATTTAAAAAGATCAGCGACTGTCGCATGATCTGAAGGAATATTTGGGGGCCATGAGATCATGCACCTTTCGTTGGATCAAAATCTTGTCTTTAGTGGGACCGATGTCAAGGTTTGCCAAGGTGTATGCCTACGGAGCAGTCAAGGGTGAATAAAAGAATGACATGTGGTGGTCTTAGGCCCAGGGTTAAGAGTATTCTATGAATCAGCGACTAAAGGTTATCTTCTTGTTCGCCAGAGTTAACCAGGGTCAACTAAAAGTTTAAATGATTCTATGACTAAAGGAAAATTGGAACATGAGGTAAATGTTGAGTTAGTTTTGCAGTCAAATGCCAAGCCCAGGTAAAAAGGAAGATCTGACGGTCATGTTTTAAAGTAAGATTGATTTTTAAATGCCGACCGTCGATAGGGAATTTTAGCGCCACCTGTGACCATTTTATCATTTTTTAAATTCAAATATCTCAAAATATCAGATTTTAATAGTTATGGCGAGCCTGAGTTGTAGGTAGGTAGATGGATCATGGCAGCTGGATTTTTGCAGGTATAAAAATGAAATGGACACGCGAACACAGATATCTGATTAGTTGGGATATTTTCATGTGCATTTATGGCTGAATTTGACAGAATTAGGGTTTGATTATTATATGAAAATTTATGTAACCCTAATTAGATTTTTTGCTCCTGCCTATGTGCAAGAGGAGATGTATATATTGTTTTTTGAGAGCTTTAGAGCTCAGAGTTCACATTTTGTAAAGAGAAAAAATATCTTTTCTTAGAAGGCTATCTGAGACAATTTTTTCTGTCCTCTGGTTTTCTACATTCTGTAACCTCCCATTGATAATTCAGATATTGAAGGTGTTTTTGTGACATTCTTCATGTCCCTATGCCTTCTTGTGTGAGTTATTTCTTAATGAATTTAGTATTTACATGCTTCTCAATGATATCTTAGGATTCTTGATCCCTCTTTCTTTCTGCAATTTTGTGTATCATTGTGGATGATTTGATGTGAGTGCTTTTGTGGGTATACTTCAACCCCTTAAATATCTTGTCTCATTCCTATACCTAGTTGCAGAGGTGAATGTTTGTTTGCGGGTCATAGATTGTTGTCTAATTCCAAGGGGTGTTATTATTTGTGAAAGAATCTCTCTTTCCGTGAATAACTCTTATTATCTACAGACCCTTCTATGAAGTACTTATGCAAACCTATTCAGTGAGTTGTGATCACCTAGGCCTAAGTCTATTCATTGATTTCATCTTTTATATTGTAATTCATACCATATTCTCGGCGTATCACCTAGTAGGATAGTTTGCTTTCAGTCATTTCCCTTTCAAGCATTCCTTCTATTCCTTTCCCTCAAAAGATTTACTTTTTCTGTCTAGAAGCAAATCAAGGTGATTATCCAAGAGGAACCAACCTAGAACCTAGAGGTCTCATCTCAGTTAGCATAGGTCCCACAACCTAGAGATGATTCCCATGTTATACTAGGTTATCAAGACTACGAGAGCTTGAGATAAGGGTGCAAACTTAGTGTATAATAGTAGCATATAAGAATCTCAAAGTATATAAAATGGATGTTAAGTCTAATTTTTTTAATGTAGAGATGGGATAACAAGTTTACATTGAGAAACCAGATGGGTTTCAATTGTCATATGATTTAGATGTGGTTTGCGGGCTAAAAAAGATACTTTATGAACTCAAGCAAGCTCCTAGAGACTGGCATGCAATGTTGGAAAAGTATTTTTTACAGCAAAATTCCAAGAAAGGTATTGTAGATAGTAACCCCTATTTTAAAGTTAAAGGTGATAAATTGATGAGAGTAGTAATATATGTTGATATATTATATTTGGTGGAAATTATGACATTTGTAAGAGGTTTCCTGAGGAAATGCAGAAGGAATTTGAAATGCTTATGATTGGTGAATTATATTTCATTCTTGGTCTTCAAGTTACTCAAGTTAAAGATGGTATTTTTATTTTTTAGACCAAACATATCAAGGAGATGTTGAAAAAATTTGGAATGAAAGACTGCAAACTAGTTAGGACTCCCATGGCTACTTATCATTTAAGAAAGGATTCTGAATCTTTGTAAGTTGATCAAAAGCTCTACAAATCTATGAGAGGTGGATTATTGTATCTAACCACTTCAAGACCAAATATTATGCATGTAGTCTATTTGGGTCAAGCCAATACTAAGTAATCTCATGAGAAGGTAGTAGTAATAATATTTATATATTTGAAAGGAACTCTAGGATTTGGATTATAATACAAAAGGGATAATGACTTTTATTTGAAAGCTTTTTCTTATGCTAATTGGGCCAGGTGTGCATATGAAAAAATAAGTACAAGTGGTGGTGCATTTTTCTTGGCAGACATGTTAGTCTCATGGATAAGCTAGAAGTGATATTTGGTATCATTATATATAGTGGAGGTGGAGTATATTGTAGAGAATGTTGCTACACATAGGTGTTACAAATGAAACAAACTCTCAAAGGTAATATATGATGAGGTGATCAGAGAAAACTTTAGTGGTGATTATATGGGAATGATCATATCGCCCTACATTTATGAAAATTGGGTCCAATGCCCAGGATCATCGCCAATGGCATATAATTTTTGGGCACAATATATTTTTAACATTCGCCTATAATTTCAAAGAGCCCCCAAATGGATGGCCTATATTTGCCAATAGTTATATATATATATATATATATATATATATATATATATATATATATATATATATATATATATATATATATATATATATATATATATATATATATATATATATATATATATATGTTTTTTAGGCAGACCCAACTTTTCCAACCATTTTACGAATGTGTGTCTCAAACCGATGGAATTTCGCCAACTTTATTAATCATACCAAGGTATTGGACGACCCATAATCGCCTAGGATATAACACAAGGTGTGTTATAATTACAAAAGCTTCACCAAATATTTGGACACCGACCTAATACCTCCCACCCAATTCACCGAAAAAGATTAGTATAAATACATTCATACATCAATGTTATTGTACACAATTTGGATCGGTTCAATTTGATCGATAGCGAAGTTTAGACTATTGAGTCTTGACTGCTTTGGCGAGTCGCGACTGCGATTGAATTTGAGGCAAAGGTAAGTGATTATTATTTTGTGACTATGTAAACATTGTATATTATAGTTCTATTGTCATTTGTCACTTCTTCAACAAGTAAACATTTTTTTTACATTTTTTTTCACTAGTAGGTTGGTATCCTTTATTTCGTTGAAGAATCGAGATGTCGAACAAGAATAAGGGTAAGGCTCCAGCACGCGGGGAAAGCCAAGAGAGGCCAACAAAATGCAGAACCTTATCATTGTACTTTGGTCATGGTGTTGGAAATGTTTCTGGCCAAATCGGGAAGCTACTTCATCACAAGAAAATTTTCAAGATTCACAACCTAAGGCTAAACCTACACAAAATATTGAAGAAGTTAGCAAACCCAATATCTCAGGTCACGATGAACTTGAAGAAGATTTTTAGTTAAATACCCAAAGTATCCATAATGATATCATCGACTTGGATGAGACTGAGAATGTCAGAGAAGATGATGGTGCAGGGAAGAAAAGAAAATACAAATCAAAGAATGATAGAATGTGGGATCTGTTGAGGAATTTTCAAATAGAATGGGTGTCAAAGTATCCATTTATTGAACCAGTGGATAATCCAATTTAAGGGGAGCCTCTGGTAGAATGCAGATGTAAGATTTGCAGTGAGATAAATAAGAAGGAAAAGAGGTTACAGCTAAAAATCGACACCATAGAGAAGCATATGGGTAAAGTTTACAAAAAGAAAACCATAGATGGAGTTCAAAAATCAGTGATAAGATGGAAAAAAAAGGAGGAATCTTAGCATGTTAGGAATGTAGAATTATATGAATTTCAGCAAAATATAAAGACAAAGCCTGCTGAAGTTAAAGGCTCTATTGAAGCTTGTTTTGGAAAAGCATTGGAAGTAGAACTAATGGGAAAAGTTGTTCAGTTAAGTGTTGTGTTTAATATTTTGAGCAGAGGGTGTCCTATGACAGACTACCCATCATTGAGTGCTTTATTACACTTTCTTAAAGTTCATAACTATCCTAACAATCACTAGTCAGTAAACAGTGGATGGGAATGGGCAAGTTGTCTTGCCGAGGTTGAAAAAGAGGATTTGAAGGCAAAAATTAAAGAGTCAAATTTTATTGCATTGTCTTTAGACGAGGTTACAGCAGTAGACAATACTTCCTGGGTATGCATGCATGTTTATACTATACAAAATTTTGTTTGCCAACCTCATCTACTAACTGTTGCTAAAATGAGGGATAATGCAACAACGGAAAATTTATTTGAACTAGTAAAGAGTTCTCTAATTGAATATGGAGATATATATGGCATGACCATTGCCAAAAAGTCAGTGTGTGTTGGAGTGGATACAATCTTTGCACAAGGATACAATCTTCTTTTGCACCCTACGTTACTCCCATTCACTGCATGGCCCATAGAATGAATCTAGCTTTTGGAGTTGTCAGCAAGCATGCTCCAGTACAAAAAATTGAAGCTTTAATCAAAGAGCTCTACCAATACTTCTGTCGAAGTCCAAAATGATTGAGGGAATTTCAACACTTTTTCAAAGGACTAACCGACGGGAACAAGATTCTCAAGGATAATGATACCAAATGGATCTCTTTGGATGGACGAGCACATCAAGTTTTTTCAAAATATCAATCGTTGCTTGGTCTAATGAACTCAAGTCATGATGAAGCAAGGCAACTGGAATTTCCTGTTCTACTGGCAATGTTAAGTAATGTAGAGACATTGTTAACATTAGTAGGTCTTCTCCCCATGCTTGAGGAAATGAGAAATATAATGAAAAAGGCCCAGCAAAGAGGTATGTATATTGTAGAATATGTTGTGCTACATAAATTGACATGCTTGAGGCTCAATAATCGCTATGAATTATGTGTCAATGATGTAAAATTTGCTAGCTGGCTAAAAATCACAGATTTGGACAATCCTAATAACTTTTTAAAAATCAATTCAAAGGGGGAGTTATGTGTAGAAGTTCACGGAGTTGAGATACCAATGCACTACTTTGCCAGGATCAAGTTCGAGGAACCAGGAAAGAACCCCAAGAGGCGAGTATCAAGTATTAAAAGGGAAGACTTTACCAATATCATTGAGTCTGTAATAGCTTCTGTGAAGCACATTACCTTTGATCTTTCCGCACATATTAGAGAAAGATTCCCTCCAGTCAAACTACTTGAATCCATGGCTATTGTGTTTCCTCGATATTGGAATATGAAAAATCTGAAAGATTTTAAAACTAAGCTACTAACTCTGATAGATCATTTCTGCAAAACCAAAGAGTTAAATGGAGTAACTCTAAATGGAATTTTAGATGAAAATCATTTGAGAGAGAAATCAGGTCATTTTTCACTGACAATGAGGGAACAATATAATATTATGCAGAACCCTCGCGAAGATGGATCAGTATCAAGGCTTTGGAAAAATCTAGCTGAGTGAATTGTTCACTAATTCAATATCAGAATATTTCAAGCTTGCTAATTTATGTCTGACCATGATATTGGGGTCGGTGGAGGATGAGATATTTTTCAGTGCTTTAGGATTCCCAAAGTCAAATCTAAGAAACAAACTAGATAAGAATCTGGAAAATTGCTTGAGGCTCTATACATCTAGGTATGAAGTTAATACTTTTCCTTACGAAAGGGAACTAAAATTATGGAGGAAGAAATGTCAGAGAAGAGGGATGGGAAAAATTTCAAACCCAAGTGGGACTGGGAGTGGGAATGTCAGAGACAATGATGTCATTGACTCATGTACTGGTACTAGTACTGCTAGTGGTGAAAATCAGTTAAGCAGTGGTATGCAAAGTGAAGAAAACATATCAAAGAACCAAGGAAGCTATGAAGTTGATGGCGCTGAATCTGACAATCTCAATGATGATATGATGTGGTAGCTTGAAGTTGAACCATTGTAGAAGTAGCAGGTCCTAGGTATTTATTAAGCTTTTTCCTAAAGTCTATTGTCAGTTTCTATATCTCATCATCAATCATGCATAATAGCATATTCCAATGTCAAAAACATGAATGTGGTTGATAATGTCATCAAGATTCAATTCCATAATTAATAATGGTTTTCATTTGCATTATTCAGCTCATATGGTACAATTCTTGTAGATTTTTCATTATTCTTTTTGACAACATAGCAATTCATATGTTACAATTATTAGAGTTAGAAATATTGATTCTCATTAATTTAATTACAAATATGATACAATGCCTCAATACAGCTCTGTGATTCTATTTACAAAAGTCAATTACTCAATACCCATTGGCAATTTGGCACATTGCCCAATTTCAATTTCATTACCCTAACTCTAAGCCAATGACCCTGAATTCCCTTTTATAGAAACAAGGGAGCAACAACAACTTCAAGTCGATTTGCCTAATGTGAAGTGAGAAGTCTCAAAATCTAAATCAATAAGACAACTAAAAGTCTACAACATCTCTACAACTTTAGTTGTATAATTTATACATTTGATAGGCCAGTTTAGTAAATTAGCATTGGCAATAGCATCTGCAACTGCAAGACTGCAACATTGATCCTGTTCAAAAAACAAAGTTCAAACTTGTTACTTTAAACTTAATTATAGACTCTAGTATTTAGGATAATATCAAAGATATATACTGAAGATATAGAGATGATTGAAACTGAAATTACTTTCACATACTATGATTGATGAGATCAAGATGATTATGTCAGTTTCTTTAGTATGCTCCATTCTTCGTCAGTTGGAAGGGAAAAATTTATGATGTTATAGTAAATGACCTACAACTTTGTTAGCCATCCATACTTGGAAGAGTGAGTTAAAAGCAATGTTCCTTCCATTACTGCATTCAAATTTGTGAATGTTTTGATGCACTTTGCAATGCCTTCATGAGTTCTATCTTGAGGAAGGTTGCCTAAATCAGACATCATTGTCTCCTCCAACTTTTTTTTATAAGCTTCTCTTCCAACAAAATTCATTAATGATTAATTAGGTCCAAGAGTCGGCAAACCAAGAGATATCAATTTGGTTGTTTTACTATTCATCTTGGTGAGCTTTGGCCTAAATAAGGCAAGAGTTTCATCTGCTTATGTTAGTTTTTGACATATTTCAAAGACAGAGGTCACCTTTATTGTTGCACCAATGCAGTCCTAAATTCCCTTGCTTGCCAAATGTCTGTCACTGGTTCTGTTGATTTCTTGTATAATCTACTTTGCAATTTTTTGTCTCTGATAAAAACTTATGTTCTTCGCAATGTGCTCTTTCAACTTCCCATAAACATCTGTAACAGTTTCATTCAGTTCAAACCAATCACACAACCTATGACCAAACATCTTTATTTGCCCCTAGAAGAATTTTTTTAATTGTTTGATTGTATTATTTACATTGTCATTCAAGATGTTTTCATAATTTTTAATTGTATTCTTTTCCTTCTTTAGGTCTTCTCTCATTTTTGAGAACTGGTGTTCACCATGTTGTCTTATTTGCTCTACTTTGTCTTCCCACTCTTTTGCTTTCTCTTCCCACTATTTTGTTTTTACCCTCTCATTCTCCAATTCTTTCTTTAAGTTATTGGTTGCATGTCCCACATTCTCCAATTTTTTGTATAAACTTAATGAAGAGGCTTTTTCATCCTCAAGTTTTTTTTCACTATGTTCCAATTTTTCCCTCAGAGTTTTCAATTCTGTGTCCATATGTTCTTTTTGTCCAATTGCTTATTTAGAGGATGAATTTTTTATCCTTCTCTCTAATTCTTTGCACCTATTTTATGTTGCTTTCTCAGTTGCCTTTACATTTGCCAGGTCTACCTTTAACTTATCTATTGTGCCCTGAAGCTTTCCTTTCTCTCTCTCCAACTTCATCAGTGAGCTGTAGACCACTTGGTTGGTCATTTTCGACACTTATCTTGTCCACATTTTTAATTTTGGATAAATCCATTTGGAGGGTGCTAACTTGAAATTGAGATGGATCTAACTGACTCTCTGGTGGATTGTTATCTCTAGCTGGGGGCATAACAACCATGAATTCCATCATATATTTATTTGGGTCATATGTGGGAAATAACCTATTGGATGCAAGTTCTGCATCATGAGCTACAACAACTTCTTCCATCTTCATTTTCTTACTATTTTCTCTATTCCCATTTTTGGATTGTTCATAGTTAGTTACAAAATCATTGTAATGAAAATTAGGGATTTGTGACACAACTGAATGTTTGAATGGTGAAATAGTACTTGCACTAATGTATGAGCTTCCACCTATGTTACCTGTGGTTCTACTAATTCCACCATGAAGATTAGCAACACCCTAACCCATTACAAGTGGAGTTTTTGGACTATTCTAAGGGTTTTGTCCTGAAGGTTGGGCAATTGTTGGACTCACAGTCACCATTGGCATTGTTGTACTAATACTTGTAGTTGTCATAACCTTTTGCTTCTTTACCCTACCTTGATCTCTGGGAACATTTATTTTCATGTCTATTTGTAATGTCCTTTTCATACCACTAGTTGTAGTTGTACCCATGATATCCACATCTGTGGGAGTGGCAATTGATTGAGATTGAATCTGAGTGCTTGCAACAGGTGGAACTGTATTTGAAGTTGGAACTAATGGAATTGACTAAGTTGATGAATGTGATGATTGAACTCCAAGCCCAAGGCCTGGTTTTGCACCATGTTTTGGTGGAGCTAGTGGGTCAGGTGCAAACCAAACCCCTTGTCCACTGGGACCCAAACCACCAATACCTTGGTAGCCCATTTTTTGTATGATATTTGCCCCTTCGGTATATTTATCTTTTGTGGACTTATCAAGTCCTCTACTAATTGTGGGATTCACACTAGATGTGGGATCCACAAAGTCCTGGTCATAGTCATCATCATCGGTGACATTTGCTTCAGCTAGATGCTCCTTATTCCACAAGTCGTTAAACATTTTATCCTCTTCCACCTCATAAAGATCTTTAGAGGTCTTTGGCTCACCGAGATTCTTCCTCATTTCCCAAAAATCTTGAATTTTGGTTCGAGTCCAATTATTATCCATACATTCATCCATTAGGTCATTTGGAATAGATTTTGTAGATGGTTGAGTAGCTTTCTGGTAGAAATCATACAATGTCATGCAATGCACTTTTCCTTTCTGTTTGTGTAATGCCATAATTTGTGATGACAATTCCTGTATTGACATATTATTTTCAGCAGCATATTTCTCCATCTCTTTTTTTACCTCCTCCCAGGAATCCATGTTTTTAAATTTTTCAATCAATGGCATACTTTCATGTTGGCATTTGCTTGCAGAGTTCCCATTCTCTCTAAGCTTTGTTCCAATTATGTTGAGTGGATCATACTGCCAGTGACTATCAACATCAAAGCGAAAAATTGTAAAAAGGGCTTCTGCCACTTTGAATCCTCTTCTCTCAAATGTGAACCCTCCAAATGAGAAAGCAAGGAAGGAAATATCATTTTCTTTTGCTAACCATTAAAAATTACATATGTGCTCTCCATCTGCCGTACATATTCAAATGCAAATACCCTCTCTGTGACATGTATTGGAAGTTTGTAGGGTTCTACTACTAGACCGTAAAACCTTAACATTGTGTACTCTTCCATGAAGTACCACTCAACCAATTTTATTTTACTTCCAAGTTGAATTAAATCTCTACAAGTAGCAGGTAATCTAGGCATTGGAGTGCCTGTAATTTTATTGGACATTGGTGCCAAAAAGAAGTCTACAAAATTGTTGTAGTTCCTTCTGTTATCAATCATTCTTATCTAAGGTGTCCACTCGTATATTGGATTTTGGCCCTGACTGCAAAGCTTGTTTGTCTGAAATATTGCATGATGCTTTGCTAAGAGAAGATAGCACAAGTAGGTTGTGAATCTAAATGTCTTCTGTGAACCTATTTTAATCATTAGTAATTGTTCTTGCATGCAATGAACAATGTGCTCAATAAAACAATATTTTACTGGTTCTTTTTCAAAATGAATATGAAAAAGCATTTCAAGAATGTTGGCACCCACTTCTTTGTTACTATCCAATCCCAAACAAATTGCTAGCAAGGAAATATTGTCCTGAACCCATGGCACAAAAATTTCATAATCATAAGGAGGCATATGATCTGGACTCAGGCTAGAATCGATTGCTATTCCTCTAATATAAGAATCTCTCTATGTTGCATTTATTTTTTCATAATCCTCTACCAACTTTCTCATGTCAATTTGCACATTTGAGTTTTGTTGTTCAAACCCTAGGTTCAACATACTAGCAATTTCACACTCGGTTATGGACAAAATTTCCTCCTGAGTATTTTTATTCACAATTGCTTTTTTATTTTCATCATAATTTTCGGTGCAGACCATGACAATTTCTGGGCAAGGGAATACTTGAGGTAACGCCATGCTTTTTGACCCAGCATTCCATGATGCAATTTTATTTGTCGTTGCATTTACCTTGGGGTTAAATGAAGAAAATTTTGAACCCTTATTTGGATCGTTCCACTTGTTTTCAATTGAAAATCTAATTTCCATTATTCCCTTATTTCCATGAATAACAAGATCACAAATATCATGGAATAAATCAGTGAAACTTGGTGTTTTAAGTAGATTGTGGAATTCTATTATCTGACTTGTCTTTTACTCATAGTCTTATTCTTGAGATTTTTTTTGCCCATCGTGGTAAGCTGGTAAGTGGTAACCTAAACCGGTATCACTATTTACTCGTAGGAAAATTCAAATATTTATACACAACTACAAGCCTACAATTTACAGGGGTGATTCAAAATTAAACCCTAACAAGTAACAGGATAAATTTTTTTCTTTAATATAAACTGTAAGGTTGTAAATCAAGAGATTTAAAACATTTAAAATGCGGGACCTAGGTGTTCAGGATTTTAGTAGTTACCCGTTACCCTTAGTTTCAATTTTTGCAGACTTTGACTGGGAACAGAGCTTCAGCTGAGAGACTTTGTTGCACTTGCTTTCCTCAACATAGAAATTTAGAATCCATAAACCCTTTCTAAACCCTTTCTAAATTTGTAGAATACTGGAAAGTGAAACTTAAAGCACCAAAATTGTACAATCAAGAGTCATCACCACTTATCTAACAGCTGACTCACCTCATGACTATGAGTCAAATGTGTCACATCATCATCAAATGGCATTGTTGGTAGGACCATGCGAGACTGTGAGTGGAATGTGTTATGTGTTTAGTGACACGTGTCATGATTCTGGAACGAGTTTGAAAAGATGGGGTTGCTTTTCCCTTTCATCCTCAAATACAACTTCAGTCATTGATCTACAATAATCCAACGGTCATAATGGCATTGTGTACCTGTGGTGGCCCCGGGCCCCCATGGGTCCCATTAACTCACCTAGTCACCACTCACCTGTCGGCTAACTCACCTCACGACTATGAGTCAGACGTGTCACGTCATCATCAAATAGCATTATTGGTAGGACCATGGGAGACTACGAGTGGAACATGTCACGTGTTTAGTGACACGTCTCATGATTCCGAAATGGGTTTGAAAAGATGGGGTTGCTTTTCCCTTTCATCCCGAAATACAACTTCGGTCGTTGATCTACAATAATCCAACGGTCATAATGGCATTGTGTGCCTGTGGTGGCCCCAAGCCCCTGTGGGTCCCATTAACTCACCTAGTCACCACTCACCTGATGGCTGACTCACCTCATGACTACGAGTTAGATGTGTCACGTCATCATAAAATGGCATTGTCGGTAGGACCATGGGAGACTGCGAGTGGAACGTGTTATGTGTTTAGTGACACGTGTCATGATTCTGGAACGGGTTTGAAAAGATGGGGTTGCTTTTCCCTTTCATCCTGAAATACAACTTCGGTCGTTGATCTACAATAATCCAACGGTCATAATGGCATTGTGTGCCTGTGGTGGCCCTAGGCCCTCATGGGTCCCATTAACTCACCTAGTCACCACTCACCTGATGACTGACTCACCTCATGACTATGAGTCAAACATGTCATGTCATCATCAAATGGCATTGTCAGTAGGACCATGCGAGACTGCGAGTGGAACATGTTACGTGTTTAGTGACACGTGTCATGATTCTAGAATGGGTTTGAAAAGATGGGGTTGCTTTTCCCTTTCATCCCGAAGTCCATCGTACATCGTCAATCTATGCTCATCAAACGGTAGTTATTTGCAATGGACATTGTTAAATGTTATAATGTTATTTTTTCTTTTATAAATATTAATTAATAATGGATAATAAGTTAATAACATTTAAAGTTATTTAGTTGAATAGTAACAATTTTAGCCAATCAAATTCAAAATGCACTATTTTTTTAATAATATTAAATTCTAATAAATTTCAAAGGCCGGAGTTAAGGTTAGTGTTTAGAGATAACGAGATTTATGTGGTCGCTGACTCGCTAGGTCTCCCAAACATGAGTTAAAGTAATATTTTTTATTGATTATATAGTATACTTAATGTTAAAATGATATTTTTTATTGATTATAACTTTAACATTGATAATTATAATCACATATAATTATCATACCTTATAATTAGAAAACAATAAATTCTTTCTCTAACCTTATTAATTCATTTGTCTGTCAAATTGATTATATAGTATTCTTAAAGTTAAAATGATATTTTTTATTGATTATAACTTTAACGTTGATAATTATAATCATAGATTCACATATAATTCTCATACATTATAATTAGAATACCATAAATTCTTTCTCTAACCTTATTAATTCATTTGTCCTTCAAAATTCTATAAATCTTTCATAGTAAATGTACGAGTGTGTGAATTTTGATAGGTAACATTACCCAAGCTTAATGTTAGTACTCAGTGATAACTAATAAGACATTTCTTTTATTAACTACAACTATCTACATTGCACAATTGTGATACATCATACATGTCTAATATGAAGATAAATCATAAAGCAACTAATTAAAATATTGCAATCACAGTGACAGAGAAGTCTAAGAACCATTTTTTGTACAAATTGAAATGAGCTAAAGCTTGTGAAATTTTCATTGTTTTCTTTTCATAAAATTATAATTACATAAACATTGTCCAGTTCCACTTCTAGAACAAAGAGAAACCTACTATAAACAAAAAAAACAAAAAAATGAGGTATGTTTTTATCAAAAAAAACCACTAGTAGACTAGTAGTCCAATGTCCACTTCCCGTACAATACTACAAAATGAAACCTACTATAAACAAAAAAAAATGCATAAACAACTACGAGGTATGTTTTATCAAAAAAAACCAATAGTAGTCCACTAGTGATTTTGCCCTTCGGCTCCATCTAAGTAGAATTCACCAAAGAGGATTAACTGCAAGAATTCATCGAGCCACCCAAATTGCCCCGCCTTAGCCTCCTCTTCATCAAGCATAAACCACTTTCAGAGAAAATCCCTAGCAATCAGGGCCCATTTCCTATGGCGCTTATACTGCCCAGCATTTAGGTCCAAAAGAAAAGGTTGCATGGCCACATTCTAGCCTGGGAAGAGAAGCTTGGGTATTTCACTTGCCCAAGGGATCCCCACCCCTATTTTTGTGAACACGACAACATTAACATTGTCCCCTAGGTATTTTTCTTTAAAAATGCTCCTCAGTAGCATTAACATGTCCACCTTCTCTCCTTCGAGGTCAAGAAGAGATGCCAAAAAATGGGACATAATGTCCGTGTTGACCTAGTGCCTATCTTCATTGTTCAAAAACTCTCGGCCCAACAATATTTTCACAGCCTCTATAATGAAAGGCCCACCCTCCTTACAAATAGATTCTAAGGTTTCATCAGAAAAGGAACCCAGAAAGGCCTTCTAGGCCTCCTCAGATGTGCATATAAGCCTAATTGGAGTGTCCATCTAAAAAAGTAAAACTTCAAAAAACTTAAAAACAAATTATTTGTAGAGTGCAGACTATAGACCCTAAACAAACAAATTATCTAGCAAAGGCCAAAGATGAATCGATGAATAATGAAGCTAGATCGTCTATAAATAGCCCTTGAATTCTTGATCGTTACTTAGCAATAAATTATTTTGTCTTTAATGGTATTAAATCCATTGTCCTTAACATGACTCTAAATCTTTCATGTAAATCTTTCCCCTAAATGCATGCATGTGAGAAATTAAAATTTTGGACTTAATCTTTCATATCTGGCAGTAAATCTTTTCCATAAATGCAAAAAATGTCAGATATCAGTTATAGCATCTGTACAAATTTGGAAGTGGTGTGTGTCTACTCTGTGTGACAAGTAAAAGAATGTCGCTTATCACTGACAAGGCATTTATTGCTTATCGAGTAAAGAGGTTACAAGTTGCACTATAGTAATAGAACCGTGAATATCGATACCAACATGTGTACACTATAGTCTGCAGACAAGTAATCCTTATTTGATACGTGTCAACATTCTGGTGACTTCCTCCACAAATCTATTTCCTTCAAGAAATTGGGGCCGAAATTAAACTTCAGCCATTGATCTTGGATCATCGGACGGACTCAAATAATATATTTAACATTATAAAATAATGTATGTATGTTAGGTATGTTAGTCTAAGGTATTATAACAAAATATTTCCCATCTTTTGAAAATCGCCAACAAAATATATTTTTTTGCCATAATTAACAAACAATTAGCCAATAAAATAAATAAATTTTCAAACGGTCCATAAAATTTGCCCATACAAATATTTTTTTTACCCTTCAAAAGAAAATCATTTGCCTCATATATTATTATTTTTTACTTCAAAAGAAAATCATTCGCCTCATATATTATAATTTTTTACTTCCAAAGAAAATTATTCACTAGCAATTTATGAAATTTTCATTCGGTGGGGAAAAAATCGCCAATAAAAACTATGAAAAATCATGGATTTGAAAAAAAATTTGCCTGCATTAAAATAAATTCCCCCCTAAAATAATGTACGATTCACCAGAATTTTACACTTTTTCCTAAAAGGGGGTTTCTTAAAGTTATCCCTGGAGGTGATTCTGATTATGTCTACTAACACAAGTGCTATCAATATTTCAAATAATTTGGTGATGCATTTAAGGACTAAACACATTTCTATCTAGTACACTTCTTTAGGGAGAATGTTGTAGAAAAGGAATTCAAAGTAGAGTATGTGCCTGCAAAGGATTAGATTGCAAATATATTTACTAAAACACCGTCAAAGGATACTTTTGAGTATCTCTAGCACAAATTAGGGGTCATTGTCCCTCCTTCAAACTAGATTCATAAGAGTGGTGCATCCTTCCAAGGGAGACCTAATGTCTATCTTTTGTCTCATATATTGATACAAATGTTTCTTTCAAGGGGATTAGTGAAGGTTATGGTTTCCTAGTTGTAGGAAAATTGTTGCAAAGATGAGATGTCCTTGACATGTGGGGAGTTGTTTTGTGTTGTAAATAGAATATTACTAGTGTGGTGAAAGTTATGCTAGTAGAGAAGTACTAGAAAATGGGAGATTTATTTTGATTTGTGGTTAGAAGTTTTTCAAAAGGGGAGAGTTGTTGCATCCATTGTCCTTGATGTCCAAGGGAAGAGAAATACAATATAATAAAAAATTTATATGAAGAGATATATAGGTTCTATTTTTTGTTGGTTTTCATTGTGGTGGCCATCAACGACAAAGGGAGAGATTGCTAGCAGTGTGTTTTCAATATTGTCATTGATTTCAATCTAATGGAGATGTGTATGTGTTTAGTATTTTCTTTGATGTCAACCTGATGGTAAGTTGTGTTGTCTGGTGTATGGGAATATGAAATATGTAGGAATGAGTATTTAACATTTAATATGAATGAAAGAGTATTTGAAATCTGATATGCAGGAAAAGTATTTGAAGTCTAGTAGAGGTTTGGTATTGGATTCATCATATGTTGTTTTGATGTCTGGTGGTGATGGAAGTCAATATATGGTATACCTATAAGATTGGACATATGAGAAGCTAGTATATACAAAAAAAAAAAAAAAAAGTATCTAAATTCCTCATGGGAAAATGCTTCACTTTTCTCCCCATAAGAGCATTGGAGAATGTTTTTGGATCAACTAGATAACGTGTTCTAATGGATTTCTACATGTTATATTGGTGTTGATATTGGAGGATGTTGTGTTTCATGTGTTTCATTCAAGTTATTTGTGAAAGGTGTGTTATGATGTATTTGGGTCCGCTCTATATATTGGGGTGGTTTGCATTGAGTATAAGTGTTCATGGTGGTCGAATTTGTATAAATAATGTTTATATCTACATATTTGTATTTTTAGATTACCAAATTGATATATATTTGTGTACAAATGTCCGAGTTGAGTATGGATTGACGTGGATTATTGTGGATCAAACATGAAGTCAATGTAACACAAATGTGGAAGATAAAATGTGTGACTATCTAAGTATGACATAGTTTGTTGTAGTTATTGATGATAATATCTTACATCTTTTCAATTCATGAATTCCCTCTGTCTACTTGGAGACAATGAGTTATTTTGGCAACTTGTACAAATTTGTATCTTACCCTGGGAACGTGTGTCTAAGTTTTGAAAGTAATTTGTATCTTGATCTAAGGCTATGCACCTTAGTGTACAAATCATTTTAAGGAGCACTGAGCTCCTTGGCCTATGACCTAAATATTTGTCACTTATTATTCATATAGTGAGTGTGATTCTCACTGTGATTTTTTACTCATTGGATTTTCCATGTAAAAATCTTGTGGTCATGTGTTTGTATTGTCATTGCAATATATTTGATTGATGATTAGTTGGATAAAGATAATTTATAAGTGTTTGTAAGAAAAAAAGGTTTAAAATTTGGTTAAGACTAATTTATACCACTGATGAAGGGTAGTCCCCTTACAAACTCAAACACGTAATAGAAAGATATAAGTAAACAAAATAATTCTTTGATAAAAAATGCTTGAGGATGATTACAAATTTTAATATACCTTGCTTATATAGGCAAGAGTTGAGGAAGTAGGCAAAACTACCTTTGATACAAAAATTAAATGCATGATACAATATAATAAATTCCTAAAGAAAATATTAAATAATGAGATGTCAACTATCTTCTAGAATGCCACCTAAGTGTTAGACTACAACTGATGAACTACTTGGAGAACAAAATAGAGAATGTGATGATGATCACCAAGCTACTAAGGTATATGTGAGACATTAGATCAGTTGTTATATTGTCATTGATGTCAACTAGTTTTGTTTGTACTTATCATGATAGTTGCAAACATTTGAAGAACGTAATATTGGTGAAGGAAAGAGATATTAGCATGAAGATGAGATGTATGAGTTAGTTATGATTAAGGTATTCATTGGGAAACTTGTTGATGAGTCTATGAAAGTATGATAGTGATTTTATTAGATTACATGATTTTGTTAAGTGTTGAAGATAAAAAAAATTACAAGTTAATTTGGTCAGTACATGAAGAACTTAGTATACACCGAGCAGATGCAATGTACACCAAGAAGGTGTAGTGTATATCGAGTGCAGTATTAACCGAGCAGGAAGAAACTGACATGTCATAGTATTAACTGAGCAAGAGAAATAAGGAGTAACATGTGATTGTCGACATGAGATGATGAGTTGAACGAGTCTAGATGATTCTGAGGATAAAGATAAAGTTTTTTATGAAGATCTACAGATAACAAAATTCAAGGAAGATCAAATGACGAAGATTGAAAATGTTTTAAGGCATAAGTTATGAGGAAGGTTAAAGAGGCAAAATCAATGATGGATATTAAGAGGCAAAATCTATGGCTAAGAAGAAAATGGTTTATCATGTCTATATAAGGAGACAAGAGATTCAAAGATTGAATCGTGCGTGGAAGAAAATATTGTATACATGTGAAGCTGGTCAGATAGGTTGAAGTAAGAACCGAGTGATTCTACAAACAACACCGAGTGTCAGAATGAGAACACTGAGCATAGTAGAGTTAGAGGAAGAATTATATTAATGAGATTATGATGACCAAAGTTATATTGAGCTTAGCATAGATCTGAAAATGAGAAAAGGAAGTTGAATTTGAATCAGGTCGTTTACTATTGCTTTCTAACCATTTCTATAGACAAAATCTCTTAATCGAGTGAGGCTTAATAGTCTTTTTATTTCTTTATGACATTCAATGAATGTTTTTTTGTTTTCTTGTTGACCCAAGTGAATGTATGGTCATAGAGAGTTGTTAGTGATAAATCATCTAACAAGGTCACACCTTAAAATGTGTTTTGTAACCTTTAACAAGGTTAGATCTTAACTGAGCTCACTTCATGAGAGTGAAAATATTTCAGGTACTGGTCCTAGGTTTTTTTCCCTTTAACAGGGTTTCCACGTTAAAAATCAAGTGTTAAATGTGTATCATGTGATGTTTTTTTATTTTACTCTACACATTACAATAACTAGTTTGATCAATATATACTAGATAGTTTATTTGACTATTGGTTAATGATTTAGAAAGACAGTTAAGTTTGTACCGAGCTATTTAATTTATTTGTTGAAGTTGGTTTTACACATCAGAGAGAAATTTGGGACTATAGGATAACTTATCATAACTGATTCATCCCTCTCTCAGTTATCTAACAATTGGTATTAGAGCAAGAGTGCTTAAAGGAAGAATTTTGAAGGACTTAAGTTAAAGATCACAAGATGTGTAAGAGAGAAGTACCAAAGTTGAACAAAGATAATTTCTCAACATGGAAAAGCATGATAAAGTTGTATCTATCAGGCATTGGAGATTATGCACTATACTATTTGGAAAATGTTTTCATAACTCCTAGTCCTTTGACTGTCAACCAGATGAAAGAGAGAAAATAGAATAATGCAATGATGATTGAGATTGCTTATTCTTTATCAGATGCTGAATTTGAAGACATTAAGAACTGTACAATTGCAAAAGAAATGTGAGACAAGCTGACACCAGTTCATGGAGGAGATCTGAATGTGCTTAGGGAAAAAGAAGAAAGCTTAAGAGGAAATTTTGATGATATGAAGATGAAAGAAGGTGAAAACATAACTAAGTACAACAATTGAGTCAAGGAAGTGGTGAATTCTATTTGAGGAGTAGATGGAATTATTGAAGAAGAAACTGTGGTAAGTAAAATTTTAAGAGCATTGTTTCCTACCTATGTTATTAGAGTCTCTGCAATATATGAAATGAGAGTAGTTCCTAATAATGATGTTTCTCTTGATAGTGTGATTAGTAGATTGACTGCATTTGAGCTTAATAGCTATGATAATAGTATTGTACCTAAGGTAGAATCTGCATTTGTGTCATCTTTAAAAATTGGAAGATCAAGCAGTAGACATCACATAAGAAATGAAAGTGATATTGAAGCTGAAGAAGATGAGCTTGATGAACTTGAAGCATTAATGGCTAGAAGGCTACCGAAAGGTAAAGGAAGATACCAAGATAAGCTACCCTTGGTATGTTACACATGTAAAGAGATTGGTCATATTGTTGCAAGATGTCCTGACGGAAGTGATAATGAGAAGACAAGTGAAAGATCAAATGAAAGGAAGAATGACAGAAGAAATTAATGAGATCAAAAAGGTAACCAACAGTATGGAAATAGAGACAACTAAGACTATAGAGATAAAGGAAAAAATACATGCTACCTAGTTGAAGAAGATGATGATACCAAGTCTAAAACTGATGAAGATGTAGAAGTGGTGTTTGTTGCATTGAAGGAAGATTCTGAAGAAGAAGAAAAGTATGTAGAAAAGACACTTATTTCTAAAGTAAGAAAAAATGATACATGGATTATTGATAGTGGATACACACATCATATGACTGGTGATGAAGATAAGTTTGAATATATTGAGCACATAATGGTGGATCTGTGAAAATGGAAATGATACACCCTGTCAAGTGAAAGGTAAAGGATCAATATTGTTGAATACCAAGATCAGATGTGAAAATTATTATTGGGTGAAAGGACTTAACTATAATTTTTTGAGTGTATCACAACTGAATAATATAGGTCACCGAGTTGCATTTGAGAAAAGAAAAGTAAAGATCTATGATGAGGCCGAAAAATTGATCGGTACTAGTGAACAATCAAAAGGTAACCTATTATATTTGGATAATGTTGAAACTTATTATTTATTGGCTAAGAATGATGATGCTTGGTTATGGCACAAGAGGTTATGTCATGTGAACTTTGATAACATGGTTAAGATCAGTAAGAAAAGGAAAGTTAGAGGTTTACCAAGTATATATAAGCTTGACCATGTAATGTGCAAATAATGTCAAATGGGTAAAATTCCAAAGTCTAGTTTCAAGAGAAAACAATATTCATCTAATGCTATTTTGGATTTAGTTCATACTGACTTATGTGGTCCAATGAGAACTCAGAGCTATTATGGAAATATATATTTTATCTTATTTTTTGATGATTTCTCTAGGATGATGTTTTTCATGTTCTTAAAAGAAAAATCAAAAGCTTTTCAAATGTTTAAGTGGTACAAAGAAAAAGTAGAGAAAGAAACTGGTAAGCAACTGAAATACTTGAGGTCATATAGAGGTGGTGAATTCGTTTCTGATGAATTTACTAACTTTTGTAATGAGCATGAAATCAAGAGACATGTATCAGCACTAAGGACACATCATCAGAATGAGATTGCTAAAAGAAGAAATAGATCAATTGTTGATTGTGCTAGAACATTGCTAATTGAAAAAGATGTTGCACATATTTACTAGAGAGAAGCTATCTAGTATTGTTGTTTATACACTGAACTGAGTACACCTGAAGAAAGAATCAAACAAGACACCTTATGCGATATGGTATGGTTATACACCTAATGTGAGATATTTCAGAATATTTGGAAGTAGATGTTACATTCTGAAAGATGATAGAAATGGAAAATTTGATTCTAAAGGTGATGAAGGCATATTTCTAGGTTACTCTACTAGAAGTAAGGCATATAAATGTTTGAACAAGACTACTAACAAGATGATTGAAAGTGAAAATGTGAGAGTTGATGAGTATGCTGAGAAAAATGATGAGGAAAGCAAGAAGAAACCAGAAGACTATGGTAGATTTGTTTACATAAAAGATCATGATACTCTACCCGAGCAATAGCCTAGTGTCACCGAGCAATAGAATACTGCTACCGACAAATAATCCTTGAAAATTGGGCAACAACAAATAGTTACCGAGGAGAATGATGATCATACACCGAGTGGAGAAAACATTGAAGAACAAATATATGAGCCTAAACTAGAAAAATATGTGAGAAGACACCATCCGCAGGATCATATAATTGGAGACAAAGGAGCAGGAATGATGAAAAGAAGTAAGTTAAGAAATAATACATGTTTGGTTTGTGAATTTGAACCTAAAAATGTTAAAGATGCATTAGCAAATGATGATTGGATTAAAGAAATGAATGAAGAGATTGAGAAAATACAGAAAAATAAGACATGGACATTGGTACTGAGACCTAAAGACAAAAATATGATTGGCACCAAATGGATTTTTAGAAACAAAATGAATGAGAATGGAGATGTTACAAGGAATAAGGCAAGATTAATCTACAAAGGTTATGCACAAGAGGAAGGAATTTACTATTGAGAAACTTGTTCACATGTTGCTAGACTTGAAGGAGTGAGAATACTACTTGCATATGTTGCTTACGAAGGATTCAAGATATATCAGATGGATGTGAAATCTGCATTTCTAAATGGGATACTTGAAGAAGAGGTATACATTGAACAACCTGAAGGTTTTGTAGATCCTAATCAGAAGAACATGGTTTGTAAGCTGCACAAGGCACTTTATGGACTGAAGCAAGCACATAGAGCATGGTATGAAAGATTGTGTTCTTAATTGATCATAATTGGATTTGTTAGAACAAGTGATAACAACAATTTATACTTGAAAGGTGAAAGTGATGATAAGATTCTTATTGCTGAATTTTTTGTTGATGATATCATATTTGGGGGTCATGATACTTTAAGTAAGTCTTTTGCTAATGAAATGATAAAAGAGTTTGAAATGTCAATGTTTGGAGAGATTAAATTCTTTCTTGGTCTACAAATACAAAAAAAGAAGGAAGGTATATATATCACACAGATAAAGTACATTAAAGAATTCTTGAAGACATTCGGTATGGAAGACTCAAAACCAGTCGGTACACCTATGGTAACCGGATGCATGCTGACCAAGGATGACAAGTTAATTGAGGTAAATCAAACCTTATATAGATCTATGATTGGTAAGTTGATGTATGTTGTGCACAGTAGACCAGATATTGCACACGTTGTTGGCATTGTAGCTAGATTTTTTGCTAATCCTAAAGAGACACGCATGATTATTGTGAAAAGAATTTTGAGATATCTGAAGAACACTGAGAATTGTGGATTGTGGTATAAGAAAGAAGGAAATTTTAAACTTAGTTTATACAGATGTTGATTGGGTTGGAAATATTGATGATAAAAAAGTACTATTGGTGGAGCATTCTTTTTAGGAGAAAGACTAGTAACATGGATAAGTAAGAAACAAGGATGTATTTCTCAGTCCACTGCTAAAGCTAAATATGTAGTTGTTATTGCTAATTGTTCAAATATAGCTTGGATAAAATAATTGTTGGAAGGAATGAATGAAGAAATAACTGATCTAGTGATAATCTATTGTGACAATACAAGTGCTATTAACATTTCAAAGAACATAGTGATGCATGCAAAGACAAAGAACATATCTATAAAATATCACTACTTAAGGGAGCAAGTTCAAGAAAAATAGGTCAAATTGGAATATGTGAAGTCACATGAGCAACTTGCTGATATATTCACAAAACCCTTACCAAAGGATACATTTGAGTATTTGAGAAGTAGACAAGGGGTTCGTCCCTTGTCTAATAGTCACTAAGGTGATATGGGGTTGCATCAACCTATACTTTATTAGAAAATCTATTTATGTTGATGCATGATGTTCACACTTTGAGATTCCTAAGGTTGTAAAGAAGATGGAAGACAAGCTGAAACTGAGAATATCTGCATATGCAAGGTACAAGAATTAGTAAAGGAACAACAAAGATACTTATTTGGCTACTCAAGAGATGATTATCTTTGGCATTATTGTCAAAGGGAGAGAATTATTGCATTAATATCAGTTAGGAAAGAAGCTGACCGAAAGGGAGAGCATAAAGACCAAGTTGTAGACACTTAAGATTTGTTTGGTATTCTATGGTATATTTCATATTGTATTGCCATTAATGCCAAAGGGAGAGATTGTTAGACTACAACTGATAAACTACTTGGAGAACAAAATGGAGAATGTGATGATGATCACTGAGCTACTAAGGTATATGTGAGACATTAGATCAGTTGTTATATTGTCATTAATGTCAACTAGTTTTGACTGTACTTATCATGATAGTTGAAAACATCTGAAGAAGGTAATATTGGTGAAGGAAAGAGATATTAGCATGAAGATGAGATGTATGAGTAAGTTATGATTAAGGTATTCATTGGGAGACTTATTGATGAGTCTATGATAGTATGATAGTGATTTGATTGGATTACATGATTAAGTGTTGAAGATTAAAAAAAGTACAAGTTAATTTGGTCAGTACATGAAGAACTTAGTATACACTGAGCAGATGTAGAGTACACTAAATAGGTGTAGTGTATACCGAGCAGGTGTAGTGTATACCAAGCAGGAAGAAACTGACATGTCACGGTATTGATCGAGCAAGAGAAATAAGGAGTAACATTTGATTGTCGACATGAGATGATGAGCTAGACAAATCTAGATGATTCTGAGGATAAATATAAAGTTTGTTATGAAGATCTATGAATGATAAAATTCAAGGAAGATCGGATGATGAAGATTGAAAATGTTTTAAGGCACAAGTTTTGAGGAAGGTTAAAGAGACAAAATCAATGACAAAGATTAAGGGGCAAAATCTATGGCTGAGAAGAAAATGGTTTATCATGTCTATATAAGGAGACAAGAGATTCAAAGATTGAATCGCGTGTGGAAGAAAATATTGTATTCATGCGAAGCTGGTCAGACAGGTTGAAGTAAGAACCAAGTGATTCTGTAGACAACATCGAGCGTCAGAAGGAGAGCACTGAGCATAACATAGTTAGAGGAAGGATATTAAAGAGATTATGATGACCAGAGTTATATTGAGCTTAGCATAGATCTGAAAATGAGCAAAGGAAATTGCATTTGAATCAAGTCATTTTCTATTTCTTTCTAACCATTGCTACAGAAAAAATCTCTTAACCAGGTGAGGCTTAACAGTCTTTTTATTTCTTTATGACATTCAATGAATGTTTCTCTTTTTCTTGTTGACCCAAGTGAATGTCTGGTCACAGAGAACTGTTAGTGTTAAATCCTCTAACAAGGTCACACCTTACAGTGTGTTTTGTAACCTTTAACAGGGTTGGCTCTTAACTGAGCTCACTTCAGAAGAGTGAAAATATTCCGGGTACCGGTCCCAAGTGATTTTTCCCTTAATAGGGTTTCCATGTTAAAAATTAAGTGTGAAATGTGTATGCATGTGATGTTTTGTTATTTTATTCTACACATTAAAATAATTGGTTTAATCGGTATATACTAGATAATTTATCTAACAGTCAGTTAATGAATCAGAAAGACACGGTTAAGTTTTTACTCAGCTGTTTAATTTATTTGTTGAAGTTGGTTTTATACATCAGAGAGGAATTTGGGATTGTAGGATAACTGATCATAACTGATTCACCCCTCTCTCAGTTATCTAACACTAACATGATCCTATGAACTTTATTAAATAACAAGTTACAAAAAGTAACTTTATGATAACTAACTAAACATTTATTATATGATAAATTACGAAAAGTAATTTTATGATAATTAACTTATGTCAACTTAGCCTAAGTAAGCTTCAAATGCAAATGACATTTACTTTCATGTGTATATATTTTTTTTGTTTTTAAATTTTTTTAATTTCTTTTGGTTCTTTATTTTATTTTATTTTTATTTTTAAAAAATTGGGTGATGAAAGATTGCTCTTACACTCAAAATGCTCCTACATCATAAAGACATAATGCCTATGGACCTTAAATTGATTTTACTCAATGGAGACTTGTAGAATTTTAATAGCTAGAAATACTAAAGATGGATTTAGGATGGAATTGAACAAATATGAATGTAGATTGTCAATTTTCTTACTTGTTCTTTAAACTCATCCATGTCAACCCTTCTATATTTTTTCCCTTTTTTTTATCAATAAAGCCACCATGAAATCTTAACTACTTAAAATCTAATTGTCAAGTGTTTTTTCGTAAGAATTTTTCTTTGGCTTAATATTTCGGTTGTACTTCTTGTGTACCCTTTTCTAATCATAGTATTGTTGTTAGGAGACCCCCTTAATCATCCTTCCTCAATATTGTTTTCCCTTTGACCTTTACAGATGGTCATTTTAAGCGATTTACTCTACCATGTAATCATCTTTGCCAATCACTTTAGGGTTTTTTGTTCGATATCCCTCTCTCTTCCCTTTTGCAAATCTATAATAGAATACCTCAAAGAAATGGTACTAGATTTTTTCATGTGGTCGGGATGACTCAATGTAAATGGAGTGATGCATAAGCATCTTAGGGACCGAAAAGTCTTGTGTCAACTAAAAATTTCTTTATTTTGTTTTATTTTAGTTTCTTCTATAATTATTTAAATTATGTAGTTGTATTTATGAAGTGTTGATTGTTTAGAATTATAATTTTGTGTATTTATGAAGTGTTGATTGTTTAGAATTATAATTTGATATCTTGAATAAACTATTATGATAGTGCAAAAAGTACAAATCGAGACAATGTTATTCTATGGGAACACAAGATGAAGCAAAATCTTTCCTTTCAAAATTGAAGTATGAACCCATGTTGAAAGGTTACTACCCTTTACTAAAGGCTTGTTTATAGATTCTCAAGGAGAACTAGATAAGAGAGTAGTTTTGCAATATGAATTTAGAATACAATAAAACAAATCCAAGAATCGGGATAGGCTGAATTGAAAGGAAAGATGCTAGAACTATCTAAGTGGTACTTCAAGAAGAAAATAAAAGGATTTTCTTGTAGGAAATAATAAGCTTTCGTTCAACAAAGTTTGATTCTTGTGACTATCTTCCATGCCTTACAAAATAGAGACATTTTTAAACTGAGATTTTTTTTTTGAAATTTAATGTTTAGGAATAAGCTATTTTGAATAATATAAGACAATGTTGAACATCAATGTCCTACAATTAGTGTATCCTCATAAGATCCTCAAATATAAGTGACTAAGTGGTCAATATAAAATCAAACAAATATTACAAATACTAAAATACGATCATGATATATTGTTGATTGTAGTGGAGATACTTACAAAATATCAATTTCACACCCAACAAACTAGCTATCACCACTCTAGCAAAGAGATTCGTGCAAGATGTCTCAGACTACACGATATTCAAGGATGCACCCAACAAGAAATCTCAGATGAAAACTAATGCGTAAGGATTGGGGAAAACAAAAACTCCTCCATTGACCCACAAAGAATTAATCAACAACATGGCTCAAAACATAGCAATCCATGAATTTGTTGGGCATAACATGTGTCTTAAAACGAAGGAATTTTAGATAGACAAATAATCTTGTTATCAAATCCCAAAGACCCTAGGAATAGAGGAATATTTTCTTATTTGAGTGTCCACCAGTTAGTGTTAGATATCATTGCTTATTCAACAACATGCTATTTAAAAGCAATAGTCATTATCTATTAGACTAGATTATTTGCGCATCACTTATTTGAATGACTAGATCTTTCAATGTAGAGATGTCCCCGATGACAAGTGAGAGAGAGGAGGGGAAGTCTTAATTCCTAGTCCCGTGGGAAGCTCAATGACTATTTTTAGCTCCATCTTCACAATTTGATGTTATCAAGCATAAACAATCTTATCAATCACTACAATTTGATTAATGATTGAATAGTTATAGGGCAGGGAGATGTGGGATCTTAGAAATAATTATAGTAAAACTTAGATCAATTCAAAGTCAATTTATATGTTTGGAGGATTTGATTGTAAATAATTATAGCTAAACTAGTTTAAAGGGTCATAATTTTCTTCAATAAATGAATAACATTTAATGAGTTTTTGGTTTGGTAGTGAATTTGAATAATTTTAAATGAGTTTACTAAGGATCATGTCTTATTTTTTATTAAGGAAAACAGGTTTTAAAGGGGCCCTGAAACCCAAACAGTATTAAGCATATACAGAAATATAGCAGTTATAGAACACTAAGATACAATAGCCATAGCAAAAAATAGGCCAGACACAGTCCACCAGCAAAGCGAATAGTAAAAATTAGGAAACAAGACCAGAAACAGATAGCACAAAGCCAAGCCAGGCCTAAAAAAACCCAGGGAGCAGATCAAGCAAATTCTTTGAGGATCTCCGCCGCTTGAATCTCGAGCTCAGACGCCTTGTCCACTGCATCCTTGAGGTCAGCCAGATCCTTGTCAGGTTCCTGTGTGTCTTTATTCATGGTGTTGGACCTAGTTCTCTTCCTCGGCCCTTCCTCTAGAGTTTTATCTTTGCTACTATTTGGAGACTCCTTGTTGCTCCTGTGTTCCTCAAATTTATTGATCAAGACTTTTATGTTATCATTTGAGGCTTTGAGAATGTTGTGGCTCTGCTCCGCAATTTTCTGCAGAGTCCCCTCCAAGCTCTGCATTCTCTTCTTCACATCCTCCATTTTGCTTTCCATCTCATTCTTCTCCTCTGTTAGCGTAATCTTTCTGCTATTGCCCTCCCTTTCTAGCATTCCCACCTGAAACTTTAGCTCCTGAATTTCATGGAATGTCCATTTGGTTGTCCTGTAGCTATCAATGACACTATTTTTGGCATTATTGAGGACATCCATCTGAGGATGTTCTTTGGTGATGTCACTTAGAATCACCAGGGCAGGGTCTATGATGTCCTCCATTTGAATCTTGCCTTCCTTGTTTTCCTTTACCAGGGTTCTCATCATTTCTCTTTTTAGGCCCATTCTGACAAACACATTGTGGAAGTCTCTCCAAACCACATTTTTCTCTTTATCTATTATCTTGCATGCATACTGGTTGGCCCCTTGATCTTCAGCAGTCTGCATATGATCGTCCTCTCTCCCCTGACTCTCCTCTTCCTCTTCACTATCCTTCCCTTCCTCTTGTCCTTCCTCCTTATTCTCCTCTTCCATTCTCCTCTTTTTCCTCTATTCCGTGCCACAATCCGTAACCTCTTCCCTTTTTGCTGGCATTTTGATGATAAAATTTCTCTTCCCCTTCTTATTTTTCTTAGTCTCCTCCTCCTCCCCAATTGTATCTTCCTCAGCTTCAGCATTGTCTCCCTCAGTGTCCATACCATCCGCTTCCTCATCATAATCCCTATCGGAAGAGACCTCAATGCACTACTTAGAATCTGGTTTCTCCTTTTTAACCTGTTTTTCTTTCTTAGTCTTCTTTTTCCCCTTTCTGGTATGTGGGGAGGCATCAGCATCTGAGTCCGAATGCATGTCTTGACTCTCCTCGGTGTCAGAAGGGACGTACTCTTCTTCACTCGAGTCGAGCTCTTCATCAGAGCCCTCCATCCCCCCTTTCCCCTGCTTAATTTCTTTACCAATGGTTTTAGCTTTGAAGAACTCATAAATCAACAACAACAGGCCTTCATGAAATGCAGGATTACCAATGGGTTTTTCCCTATAATCATGTCTTGTTAAGTGTAATAATCTCACTATAATAAATGATGAGATTAAACTATGCCCTACACAATTTTGATGAATAGATACCTCAATCTTTACATTTTTTCAAAGAAGTATCCACTTAAACCTACGCTTGTAAGACAACAAAAATGATCTTAGTTTGACATAAACCTCCCCATCGAAGAAAAATAAATAAATATTTAAGAACAATCTTGCTAAAGAGAGTATCAAGCTATTTATTGTATAGAAAAAAAAAAGAAAAATCCATTAATAAACATTGAGAGGCAAGAACCTTAGATCATCAAGAAAGGTACCATTGAACTTCAATGTGCACATCAATCCACAAGATTTATCTTAAACCCTTTAATAAATGAATGTCATTTACTCACTATTAAACCTTTTGTTTTGGCATGAAAACCCTAATTATTTTGTGGGGTAAAGATTTTACTTCAAAATTGAGATGAACTTGACATCAATTAATTTATAAAGTATGAAGGTTTAAAATGTCTAATAGTCATCAACATAGTATTCGAAGTGATGGAATTAAGAAAAGCATTTGTAGGCAATTACATAAACTAAAATTATAAGGAAAATAAAAGCATAAAAGCATATTGATTGAAAACAAAAGAAATGTACCTTTGAGAGCACAAATTCTAGAAAAAAACTCTAGAAAAAAATGATGCAATCTCTCCCTTGTCAACTATTTCCGATTCTAAATACAATCATAGTCCTTTGGAGCACACAAACAAGTTGAAATACGATATCTAGTCTCTAAGATCACTTGCAAAAGCTCTTTAACAAACTCACTCAATTCTATCCACCTAAACATAATCTAATTGTACAATCGAACAAATTATCTTGGAATTACTTCAATTACACACATCAATCCTCATACTACCTTTACAACATATATTTATGCTCGATGAGATGTCAACAAGTGCCTTTACCAAAAAATTTCTATGTATGATATAGGAGCAATTACAAAACCACCATCTGTCAACAAGAGCAATTATGAAACCATCACTTTTTAGCAAGGATGGATGGAATACAAAATCACCACTTCTGTGTAGTTATTTTCCTCCTACTTTTAGAAGCCATAACATTTTTCTCGATTGCAAGATGTTTGTGTAAGCTTTGAGTTGTTCTATTTTTGTACAAGATTTTTAATAGTCTCTTCAAAACCAATTTACGTAATAAAAAATGTTTGCATGTGTACTCAAATTGATGTCTTCTATTAAAATTGCACAACATTTCAAGAAGAATATGAATATGTAAAAATATTAAACTTTCTCATTTTTTCATACATTTACAAAATTGGTGACCAAAAGCTATGAATACTCAAAATGAGAGGGATGTTCCTTTTCATGAATGACACATGACTACCACTTCACTTTGCACCATTCCAACCAATATGCAAAAACCTCGGCCTCCAACTATTTAAAGGATTTTGTAAGGTCAGCATTTTTGAACTTATTGAACCTAAATCATATAAACTTTTTTTCTCCCACAACAAAGGAATGGTTTAGATTCCTCCACTCAACATTGTCCTTGCTTGTAAGATTGAGGCATTAGGTTGCACCTTGTCGTGGAAAGAGTTCAACATGAAGTGTTGTCTACCTTTACAAAAGTAGCTTGGTATATGTGTAGGGGATGCTTAACATAACTCCACATGCATCTATAAGAAAAACATCTAACATCACTTCCTCAAGAAATCTTTGGCTAGTAACAAAATTGAATCTACATAGTCTAGCATAAGGATTTAAGTGCTAATAAGTTTCAATACGAAGTTGCCCAAACAAATTTTGAGATATGACGCTAGCTTGGGAACAAGAATAAAAAAGTGCATTGATCTTAACATTCTTAACTTGACTTTGATACTAAACTACTTCGAATGCTCTTTGTCATTTTCTATCAAAAATTTAAAACTAATAGTTTTTGTAATGCAAGAAATTTTGGATTAACCTTTGAATTACAATCAATTACTCTCACCTCATTTATAGTGGTTTTATTCCCCTTCTGATCTTTCTGGTAAGGACACTTTTTGGGGCATAACTTCCAACAAGTTGCACTTGTACAACCATTTGAATCACAATTTAACAATGTCTTATGAAATTTGTCTTTTGTGCTTGTAGCACTTTCCTTCATTATCTTGGCCTTGGCTCCTTTTGTCTTTAAAGACAATGGAAGACTATCTACTTCAATGTAATGAGCATGTGCACATGCTTCATCTACATCCATTGGCAAAGAGAGCAACACAAGCCTCTAAAGTGGCTATGAAAACCTTTTATGTGTATCATCAATATCTCTTGTAGCACATATACTTTAATTTTCACTACTCTTATATAAAATTTACTAGTGCGGGCTTGCACATTTATTCCATCTTTAATAATTTGAAATTTGACACTTCGTACATATTTTCCTTTATGTCATATAGGATAAATCTGTATCTTAATCCCACGAAATAATATAATAGAATCTTGCTTGGTTGAAGCATAGAATACACAGGACATTCAAACCAAATCAAAGCATGCTTTGCTAATCTCAATCTAGCAATAGAAACATTTTGTTCTAAAGCAAGAGAATGCATACTAAAATATACCTCCAATGGAGCTAACCAATGGTGACACATCATTGAATCGACATCTCCTTCAAAGGAAGAATCTCAATCTTTGCCTCAACCTTGAATAGGAATTTCTTTAGAAGATGTGATTCGTGATGTCTTTGTTTCTCTCCTTCATTGGAGTTGAACTTTCCCTATTCTTGGCATCCTGCAAAGAGTGCAACTTCTCGGTCCCTCTCATTATCTCAATTGACTAGCTTGAGTTACCTTAATTCTTCACCAAGATTTCAATATCTTCTATTGTATGGAAGTGTTTTCCAGTTTAAGTCTCCATGTCTCTTTGCAGAGACAAAAAAATCTCCACTTACTCTTGTGTTGAAAACAAACTTGCAAAATCACCCATAACTTTCATAAGGAAAGTACTTTCTCTAATGTCACCTCAATATGTAAACTACAATGGTTTAAACTATAGTTTATTTTCATCAACATATGGGTGATAAGTGAACAAATTAAGAATGACACTTTTATTCAATTATACAAACTAAATTTGAAAGAAGAATAGTCCAATTGAAGGCACATGAAATTTACCCTACACAATCTAAGTTTCAGAAGAAAACTTCAATTGAAATGAAGCAAATGACCCCATTGTCTATTATCTCCAATAACAAATACAATCTTAGGCCTCTTGGAAACACCTAAAACAATAATGTCCAATTCATAAAGATCATTTGCAACTCTCTAACACTCTCAGTACTATCCACCTAAATACAATCTACTTGTTCACTTGGATCACTTGAATTCTCCGGGTATTCACTTCAATTCTACTCCCCAATAATTAGAATGTAACATGTATTTGTACTTCTATATCAATCAAGATAGAAGAGAACACACCACACACTCAAAAAGACGTAGAATTCAACATTACAAGTGAACACATGACACTACTCACCAATAATTAGAATGTGACATGTATTTGTACTTCTATGTCAATCAAAATAGAAGAGAACACACCACACACTCAAAAGACGTAAAATTCATCACTACAAGTGAACACGTGACAAAAATCTACCACTTTCCAACAAGGGTTACATATGAAACTTCCACTTCTCAACATGAAATGATTGTATAAATCAAATCACAAGTTATGTCTTTTTTACCCCTAACATTTAAATAAAAACTAAAAACAAGAGCTTTTTTTATTAACAGAACTTTTTAAGAGGAATTTAAATATGCAACAATATTAAACTTGGGTGCCACAAGAAAATTGTTTTGGACCCTACAACACAAGCATCCTTCAAGCTATGATCAAATTATTATAATGTAATCATTGTCAATCTATTACAAACCACTAATATAACCATATTTTTTCTTAAACATGGTCTATCATACAATGACACAAGATGGAGGTTGAAAAAATTATTAATTTTCACTTTAAGTATGGGAAGAAGCAGATTACTAAAATTTAATGCAGCTACGGTCTAAAGACAAATTGCTAAAGGTATGCGAGTTGAGTAGCTTTGTATTTCCTATTCTTAGATGTTAAATTTCATGGTTGGCTTAGGAAGAGAAGTTATGGTTAACTCCATGACTAAGCCAATTAAGTCTGTCTCTAATGTAGCCTATCGTACCAAAGAAAATTCTATAACTATTACATTGGTACGAAGCCTAGTTTTTGCTCTAAATTTTATGGCAAAAATAACTAGTCCACATGGAGCTATTATAACACCCATAGACAAGAGCTAATAAGTCAATGTGTGAAGGCAATGAGTTAATGCCCTGCTTCTCGAGAGTAAAAGTGGAGTTTCATGGCGAGGTTTGCCTAAAGAAATTATGTTGTGCTTTATGAACATGGTAATTGAGATGAAGCCTCAAGAATGGAGGTTGTAATGTCAGCAATGACGAGATTGCCAAGCAGTTGCTGCCATTGGCAATCTTGTTATTGCTGCTATAATCTGGAAAGAGAGATACAGTGATGGAGCACACTGATGGATTCACCACCTGAATCTTAGGATATTATCATATTTGTCTAATCTCTCTCCATGAATTATGCCTGGAAGATTCTCCATTAGTAGTTTCAAATGTCGAACTAAAATAGGCCCTGATGATTTTATGAAAGTTCAATCGGCAACAGTTTAGAGTGCCTGCATTGGTCCTAAAATTTTGATGTTTTTTGGAGGTTATTAGGAATCTTCATGGTGGTTGTACAGTTTTGAATTGAACTTGAGAAAATAGTAGAGATGAATGGATGTTCATTATCTTTTTTTTGATTATTCGTTTGTAGCGTCATGAGATACAGTAGAAATGTTAATTGTGGCCCTGTGGAATTCATCATCTGATTGTTTATAAGTTGAAGCTTTGTCAGTTGGCCTAATTGTGCTCACAAAGATTGCCCAGAGGATCTCTGGTTTTGCTGTTAGATACAGAAACTAAATTTCCAGTAACTATATTACCCATGAGAATATTCATTGAAAGAGATCTAGCATTTTTGGTGTGATCGCAAAAACTAAACCTCCCATTATTTAATTTACAGGCGATTTACACATTTCCGATTTGCATTCAATATTTACCGATAAACTGAAGCATTCTGTATATCTTTATCAAAATCTTTCAGATAGCAATAAGAGCTAAGAGCACAGGCCTACCATAGTCTATATTAACTGTCAATAAAGTGGGGTTTGACACCACCAGCAGAGTACAGTTCTCTTCTAGTTCACAATCTTCTCTCAATTTCTCATAGGTAATCTGTCTTTGAAAAGGAAGATGAATTGGGGAAAATTTCGAAAAATTTGCTTTTTGAAAAAGCCCTTGCACCATCAATTGCTAATAGAAGGTTGCTTTACAAACTTAGATTAATGGCAATGGAATTGGTAATGACAAGCATTTCCCGCAAAAATATCAGACAAAACCAATTAAATGATATTGTGATATTGAACTTGTTCATCAATTAACTGGAACAAAGCATGCATCTTTCACTGCAGGAAAAACAAATCCAAAACATTTACTAAACTGCCAGTTTCCATCACTAGGTTTCGCATAAACTCTTACATTGGAAACAAAAACCTAAGTATTTCATTGGATTTTGTATTTAGTAGTTTATAACTTTATTCAATGCACATATTTGAACTGAAAAAGAAACAATTAAATAGAATCTCTAGGGGGATGGGGGTAGGGATAGCAACCTGAATGGTGCAGGTCCAGCAGCTTCTCACAGACCTCAGTAAATGGACATAGTAGAATTAAAGAACTGGACACCATTTTGTTTTCCAGATTAGCGAGATTTAAAATCCAAGGTTTGCTGTCTGTTTGTCTTGTATCACAACAACAACTCACTTGGTAATTTGAATATTCTTCTTTACTTATCAGCTAGCTCAAGAAGTTCAAGTAAAACTTGAAAAACAGACAAGAATGGTGGCAGAACAAGTAATCAGTCTCAACCACTAAAAGCTCCCAATCTTTTTGCCAATTCTTCCATTTGTGGGTCAATGATACTGCAGACCAGCCAGCAGACTTCCATTGGGGTTGCAGTCTGCTCCACCCAAAAGGCATGGGATAAAGAGGAATGATTAAACACCAATTAAACCCTTCACCTAAGCTGAAGGAATCATGTGATGTAGTGTGGCCCTCAATGCGCTATTTATTGGAACATCCTACCAAAAAAATACTACCAAGCTTATTTCAAGTAACTAGTTCTTGAATTTATGACTAAGCTTTAACCAGTTTTCATTTAATATTAAAGTTGAGCTTGTAGTTACTTCTTAGAATAACACAAAGCTATCAAAATGCATATGAGGATTAAGACTACATCTAAAGCCTGTTAATACGCAAGCAAATAGAAGACAAAAGCAAAACCCTCCAGGCATAGCTAAGCACCTAAATATCAACGGAAAGGGGCCACAATCTCCCAGTTAGTGAAGCGATTACATTCCAAATTCTGTTCATCTAATAACAAATAAGATAATAGACAAAAACTTCTACTCAGAATATCTATATGAAGTTATGAAAATAACTTCCAGTGAGAATCTTTGTTCTAACAATATAAAAGGTTGAGCTGAAAGTGATTTATTAGAATAATGGAAAGTCATCATAATTGCATGAGAGACATAGACAGAGATGCATCTAGAGCATGTTATTTCCAAAGCAACTATACATCTAGATACCATCCACGTCAAAGTACTGAAAACAAAACTGTCCAGGCATAGCTAAACCCCTGTTAGTGAAGCTTAAATTCAGACATTTGTTCTCCTAATGACGATTGAGACATTGGACTAAAAATTCTGTCCAGGTTATTCATATGAGCTAATGCAAATGACTTTGTTCTAGGATATCAGCAGGAAATTCCGAAGGAACCCAAAAATATTCAAATATAAAAAGAATCCTTGCTGATTTCATATGAAATAGAGTTTGTTAGACAAACTTCTATAAACTGTGAGTAGTAGACACCAAATTTAACAGAAGAAATTCAAAAAATTCTAAGCAAACTAATAACAAGCATACCTAAGAGTATCGTTGGATGAACTTAGTGGATAAGCATGTCAAAATATGTGAACAAAACCATGTCCTATTGGTGTCCAGGGAGAAGATCCAGAAAAATCTCTGGCTTGCAGTTTCACAAGAAAATCCATTGACGTGTATTTTGATTGATTTCATCAGTTATTCGATGCGCTGTAATTGCAATAGGAAAGCAGTGAAGTGAATCCATGGGGCACAAATGATAGTTGCAGCCAATCTAAAAGCTCCATGTTGGAGTTTAGCTGTAAAATTCAATAGAATTCGACAAATTTTCACAAAGGATACTCGCAAGTCATAGAATGCAAAAAACTATGGTCCTTATATCATAACACCTGCAAAAGTTGGTTACACGGGGAGCCTTGGATTACATTCTTAATCAGGAAGCTAGCTTGAGGTGGCCATGTCACTATATAGAAGCAGAAAATAACGAAGGCGGAATCAAGCTTAAAGTTGATGGAGCTAGGCTTTCGTTCAAGTATGGAATAACTGGCACATTAGATAGAGTGCCAGCCAAATACTTCTCAGACCTGGTAGATATGCAAAAGGAATTAAGCAGTATGTGATGCAGCTATGAGGGTTTCCAAAACAAGGCAAAAAAAAACCAAACTAATTGTGAAGTTGTGAAGCAAATTGTGGTTCCATTTCTTCTGTGAAGTTGTAAAGTAAATTGTGGTTCCATTTTTTCTGTGAAGTTGTGAAGTTTGTTTAATTAGCGGAAATTCCCTGATTACTTACATTTGGTTTAAAACTTTGTACCTAAAAGTTGCAGCCGATGCTGCTACAGCATCCCAGATTCGAAACCGGGTGGACATGCTCCTTCTCATAAAGAGGAATTTAAATTGTACCTTGCAAATTTTGATTAAGTCCTCTTGCAAAGATCTTCACAGAAACCGATTAACAAATCAGGATTTCCAATTATCTGATGCTTTGGCCTCTAACAAGAATTTCTTAAATATTTCCCTCTCTACCAAACTGACTCTGACCTTCCTTCCTATATCCAGCGCCGTTCAATTCTTAAAAATCCGCCTCTCCAAGTTCCAAATTATAAACAGACAATACACTAATGAAGCCATGAAAACATTTAGGGCTTGAAATTTGTTCAACAACATGATATCATAGTAAAAAAACAAATTATGCAAATATCACCAAAGAATATATCAAAACGACTATTGCATGAAATTTCTCCTTGCCGAAAAATTCAAACACTTAAAATTAACAAATTTAAAGAGCACAAAAAAAGGAAGCTTGCAGAATCAGACAAATAATAGAAGGGCAAAATTTGGGGAAACCCTGCCGCAATTGAATGAAATATTAAATGAAATAAGTATCTTAGCATTGAGTAATGCATCCACCTACAATTTCTTGCTCTTTGGATCAAAACCATCCTGTGGAGATCCCATATTACAGCGGATTGTATTTTACATATCATACATATAAAAGCAAATCAAGAACCAGGCTTCCAGCTAAAGCTTGTTCTGGCCATTAGAGATACGAAGCTTAACAGGAAGAGGGCGCCCAGTTCCAGAGCCACCACAACTGGAACAGGTCCGCATTCCCGTGCGGTCACATGTAGAACAACCTTGATCTCCATCGGACCAGCGCTTGCAGATGCAGGGAACCCTCTTGGAGCCATTGCAGGTAGGGCATCTGGGCGCCGCTCCCCTTACAAATGACTTGGGCTGCTCATTCTCCATTAGGGCTTTGAAAACCCAAGCTCCCACAATCATCCCGACTCCCGAAGCCACCTGTGAGGCCGCCACTACACCTGGAGCCATGTTAATCTTACTGATAAATAATCCGCTTCCTCTGCAGCTGAGGTCTTCCTGGAATAGAAATAGAGTTTTCTGATATGGGTTAAGATTGGTTTGCTTAGATATTATACTGATTTGTTGAATGTGTGGTGTTACTGGCCGCCAGAGACGACCATGTGATGATTGAATATGGCGGAGATCATTTGGCCACGTTGTGAGGGTTGGAAGCACACTTGTACAAACAAGATTGCCTTCTTCAAATAGAATGGAATAGAAGATTTTTAACGTCAACCATGTCAAGACAGTGTATGACAGAGAGGACTCTTTCTTTCTCTCCTTTTTCCTGGAATAGTTATTTTTTATTTTTTATTTTTTATTTGATGAAGAATTTTCTGGCAGCCATTTTTAACAGATTTTCTAACCAAGTTGTTCTTAAAATATCGGAGTAAATAAATTGTTTGTTTATAATATAGTATAGAATGTATTATAATAACTTTTAATGTCTATGAGGCTGGAGATATTATCCATAATAAGTCATGTTGTGATATTGCTAATAGGATTCAATTGTGTAGTTTTTGAGTCAAACTGATTAACACATGTTTCACACATATAGGTGATGCTCGCAGATGTGAAGCATTGAGCCTACAGGGAGGTCACCTAGTAGGACTCCAACCCAAGTGCCTTAACCATAGAATTTTTTCCAAAGTTGAACCCACTTAGTTATATATAATAATTGTGATAGTACGGATGTAATTTGTAAGACTTTTGCACATCAATACTTTTGAATTGTAATGAAGGATCTATTATTAATTAATAATAATTAATTATGTTTTATAGTTCATGTATTGAGTAATCTACTTTTGGGTCTACTGGAATTAGATTGGAATTGGGATTGTCAAATCTTTGAATTGACATTTTTCGATGTTTGAGTTCAAAACATGAAACTAGAATAGGGATTTGTTAATTCCCATTTACCCCCAAAACTAGCATTTGAATCTTCCATCTAAATAGGTGGAATTGGAAAATCAATTCCAATTCCACTTAAATAAGAATTGGGGCTAAAGAAAATTTTATAATATTTTGAAATCCATATGCAATCAACATTTTCCATCTTCTCATTATGAATTCCAGGTGAACCAAACGGTTTTTGCCATATTTCAAAAACCATTTTCCGGATTTAAAACTTCCAGAATTTACTAGAATTTGACAATTCTAACGTTATTTAATTACAGCAACCAAACAACATTTATGAATTGTGGAAATCTAATAGATTTTACCATTAATGGCAATTTAATTTAATTAATAATATAATAAAAAATAATTTTAACAATTTATAAAATTTAAATTATAGAAAAATATAAAATTTATAACCAAAAATACTTAGTTTCAACAATTAATTTTAATCATTAAAATTAACATAACTAATTTAAATAGTAGTAAAAATGAATTGACTCATGTGATCACCCAAGTGGCAACCACCCCAAGCGGAGAGAAAACAAATTAGATTTTTGTATAGGCTAGTTGTCTTAAAATGAAAAACAAATTGAAGGCCGCGTCAAAGATTCTCTTGTACACGCCAACTATTGAAATGCGTACAATTTTCAACTAATATTGTGCGGAAAAACAAGCAAAGTAAAGAAAAAGATTGATTCACGTGGCGGAAAAACAAGCAAAGTAAAGAAAAAGATTGATTCACGTGGCGTCTATCATTGAAATATATGCGTGTAAGAAAGCACGTAATACCTAGGAGTCTCTCTGAGTCGCTCACTTCCTTATCACTCAACTAAACAAACAATATTATATTGCAAAAACACCCAATTTTGGCTTTTCCTCTTTAAAAATACATATCATAATGCATGTGTATTAATATAATAATATAATAATTATATACTTTATTTTAGTTGTAATGGCTATGTTAATAGGGATCTATAAGGTAGGGCAATCTTAATTCTTTGAAATTAGATGTATGAAAAATTCATATATAACATTTAAATTTTTCTATTATTATTTTGATTATAGTGTAAGTTATCTATTTAAGTTAATATAATTGGTAAGTATTTCTATTAAAAAAAATCATCGGTCAATAACATTTAAAAGTAGGTTTGTATTTGTATGAAGAGATTTATTATTTATAAATACATAAGATATTTTATTATTCAAAAAATTGGGATTGTTTTGCGAGTAGCATTCTTTTTCAATTGAGATGATTATATTTGTATAAGGTATGGTATGTATTGATCACTGCCTAATTATAATATATAGAGCATCAAAGTTATGAATTTGTTTTACATGAATTTGAACTATTTAAAATGTTTTAGTAATGCGTGAATTCGTGATGAGGAAACTAGAAGTTGGGGCAATCTTAACTAGGTATCAAGAGGTGTAACGCATTTGTCAAAGAAGAAGAAGATAATTTTAACATCCATGAGGCTAAACATAGCCTGTGGCATAGCCTGCTGAATTAAGCCAAATTCAATAAATTAGTTCTTTGACTATGCAAGTTGATGATGAGTGCCCCCAACTTCTCAATGTACTCCTCACTAAATAAGTTATGCCAAGATCTAGTTGTTAAGATATTCACAAATTTGTCCATGTTGTCCTCAATGGAGAATATGAACTTGTGTTAATTGAAAGTATTTTGTTATATTGAGAAGAATGGTTTATTTTATAAAGTAAAATAATTATAACAATTGAATGGTGTTTCTAATACAAGATAACAATTTATTTTTAGATTTTAAAATTTGCATGAAAAAGCCTACTAACTTATTTGCATTTTATTCTAACAACAATCATGTATTGATAATTGAAAATAATCTTTCATAATTAAATTAAAATGTTATTTTTAGTATAAACAACCGAAAATACATTTTTTGTTTGTGAGAGCTACAAGGAGGAGGGAGCCATGTTATTAGTTTCCTAGTTGAAATTTATATGTTAAAATGTTGGCTGCACTAATTATAGCTCAACATATACTTTCTAAGTCAATGCATGAACAAGAGATTTTATATTGCGTGCTCTTGGTTTCAATTTGGACCTAGACTTCATCCATATTAGCTAATAGCTCCATTCTAATGTCAAGTTTGCATGAGCTAACATTTGTTCTCATGTGCATCAAGTGTTGCTTGGTGTGGAACTAATTTTGCATCTTCTAAGGCTTGTGTCTTCATAATTATTCGGTGGCTTGGTGAAAAGAGACCATATCTTTGTCAAACTCGTGACCAATAACAATGAGTAGTTCTAAATGAAAGGTTAGTTTATTATGGAATACTTTCCAAATCTTTTATCATCGCTAGAATCTAAGTGAGATAAGAGATGAATAAGTTGCAAAATATTTTTCTTAGGAAAGGTGTCTCAACCTTTCATCCTAATATTCAAATATAATTATTGGGTTATATAAAAGTCATTTATTTCTCTAAAAATAATCCAAATGGGGTTTAATTGGCTAAAGTGATTATATTGACATGGAGATCTTCAAGATCTTGATTTTTTTTAAAGGCTCAATTGAGTTCTTAGTTCAAAAGTGATGGCCTTTAAAAGTCAAACTCCCACTTCAAGAATGTAAGATTGTCTATGTCACATAAGGGAGCTATAAAGTGAGGTAAAAATATTGACCAAGACGTTAGCCTATGACATGTCATTATGAATGTTGTAATGCCCTGCTAAGGAACCCTTGGAAACATAGGGTCAATTATGCACTTAACCATTTTTTTAAAATATTAAGATATAAACATCATAAACAAGTGCAATAATAACCAATATGCATATGCAAAGGCAATAAAAATGATTCTTAACGATTGTGCACAAGTGAAAGACTGGAAAACACAACTAAAGGTTCAAAGACAATCCTTAATACAAGCATGAATTACTAAGACACATTCAAGATACCATGTGAGAGTCAAGACTTCATCCATGAACCTCGCGAGTCATGATCAAACTATCATCAAAGGTTGCCAATCGACGAGACAAGTCCATCCTCATTACAATTCAACTACATAATTTTTCAAATCCCAAAACATGAAAATTGTTTACAATTATAACATGCCAAATCAAAAAATTGATTGTGAATATATGAAAGACATCCTGGGGAAAAAGGGAATCCGAATATAAAATTACATTTCTAACAGGTCCTCAGGAAGTACCCATTGGTTTAAATGTGCTAAACTAGATGTGTTTAAACATTTATAATATGCACTAAACTATTGATCTTATGTGTAATTCTATTAATTATATGCGCTATTTTGTGGATCATATGCATATGTGTTATTTCAAGGGTCAAATGCGCTACACTGCCTCCAGAATCACACAACCAGACTTAAAAGATAAATTATAAGGGCGTTCTCAATTCAATCACTAGGTAGGCTTGTTGACACCAATGTACGACTAAATAACAAGGCTTTCTCCACATTGGGGAGTACCGAATAATAAAATGAAGGCAATACTTACTCAATATAACAAAAATACATAAAGAAACTACTTTAAGAATATAATCAACAAGCAAATATATAAATATACAACAATGAACTAAATGGAAGGATAGCATTGAGCACTCAATGCTAAGAATATCTTTCTCTGGAGGATAAGGCGAGTACCTCTGAACCTGACATTGACAAGGAAGTTGTGAGTAACCCTGTGACTAATACTACCAAAGACCTGGTTAAGGTGAGCCCTGAGGATTTTTCTAATAAAATTAATGAGATAATGGAGGTTTATTTTGATAAAGATCAACAGAACCCAAATGATACTCTGGAGGCCAACAACAATGACAATGATGATGACGAGGCAGAGACTGTACACACTAGAATGTGCACTTCTCTAAGCCATTGCTTCCAAGAGAATCCATGAATGGGAAACCTTGGGAAGGTGACCTAGAGCTCCCTAGGCATGGAGTGCAAGGGTTTTAAGAATGCTCTCAACTAGAGCTATTAAGCCAATAACCTCGCTAGTAAACCATGCAATGGGAGATTCAATGAGACAAGGGCAAGAATGCCAATATCCTCAAGAATCCAAATGGAGATGCAATGCAAGCTATGCTAAGAATGAAAATGCAAGCTAAGCTATGGAAATGAAAGATAGAAGTGTTACAAATCCTTACTAATTAAGCTATGTGAACTAAACTAGAGCATGAAAGGAAACTAAGCTAAGAAAGCATAAACATGAAGCTAAGCTAAGAAGGCAAGAATGAAGGCTAAATGCAATGAGATCTCCCAAAAGCTCCAAAGTCTTCAAAAGCTCCAAAGTCTCCAAGAAATCCTACAGCATAAGATTAGCAAAAAAAGTTGGATCCCTAGAATGAGAAGAGAGCTCTTCTTTTAAAAGAATTGAAAAGGAATGGACCATGGAGATTAAGAGGCAAAATATTTAATCAAGGGTGGAGCTTGAAAGAGGAGCAATCCATGTGCACAAGAATCCTCCAATGAGAAAATAAGAGTTGACTTTTGTGCCCCATGTGAGACAAAAAGGTCTTTTCTTATTTTTATAAAATAAGAATAATGCTTTATTTGTGCAACTTGGGATAAAAGGAAAAGTGGGGGCTTTTTATTTAATAAAAGGGGAGGGAATTCCTTTTTAAATAAATAAAGACTTAGGATAAAATGGTTAGCCCATAGAAAATAATCGAATAAATGATAGAACTAGGATTTGATCAAGAATAAGCAATTGATAATTTTAGCAAATAATGCTAACAAGGGGCTAATAGTCTAGATGACCATTTTTGGGTGATTACATTTACCCCTCTTTGACTAATGTGTGATCGATCTGGGAACACATTACGTCAAAGAATAGATCAACCAAGAAGGCAATAGATAGAGATCTGACTCCAAAGAATGAAGTGCAGAAAGATAGCAAATCCTGCATGGTCAGCCTGGTCAGAACTCGAGACGAGAACTAACATGTCAAGCAAAAAGATAGATCAATCAGAGCAAATGGAATGGTCAAGCATATGCTCTAGAGAATAGCCAATAGGATATGATATGTTTTCCCCCTCGGGATCGAAAGCGAAATCAGGTAGAGGGAATGCAGAAGCAAGAGCAACATGATCAAATCACTAGAAATCATAATCGAAGATGAAATATAACAGAATAACCATCAAGCAGTGAAGATATGCCCCAGTCAAGAACTCAGAGAGAGATGAAATGAATAAAATGAGTGAGAGACTAGAAAGGTGAGAGAGATGGGGGTGAAGAGGGAAAGGATGCCCCAGCGAAGACCGGGCCTCAAAAGGTCAGCCAACTGCGCGGAAGAAGGAGAAATGTGATTTTGACGATCAAGGTGAACTTCAATTTCAGTTTCGATCCCGAAATGAATAGAAAATGATGTGATATGAAAGATAAGAAGAAAAAGACATGATCGGGAAGAAGCAAAAGGTGAGCATAGTTTGACTAAGAAGTTCGTGAAAGATGAAAGGAGAGCTCTCTCCATATGCAAGATGCAAAACTAACTATCATGAACTTAACAATGCAAGCTATTATGAAAAGTGGTTTACTTGCAAGGTTACAAAGCCATTAGACTCTAATATTCATCATCGAGCATTATTGGTAGCGTCGCAAGATCATACAATGAATAGTAGTATGACTATGTGAATCTGAATATGATCTATATCAAATAGATATGTGGGAATCCCACCTAGGCACCAAAGACATATAAGTCAAGATGACTAGTGTAGTGAGATTGCCTAAGTTTAATATGGAAAGATTATACTCGCATCGAGACACAAGGAAAGTCAAGATGGCTATAAGTATGCACTTGCGAAAAATAATCAAGGATAGACATTGTAGATCCTAGTGTCAAGTGGAACAAGCATAAATGTTAATGACAGCTAAGATCAACAAAATATATCCACAAGCAGAAAGCAAATAAAACATGTCCTCATGCCCCTAGTCTTCTAGCTCAGCATCATTGAAAACTACTAGGGAGAGAACACTCATCAAAGAAATCATCATAGACAGCACACAAAGAAATAAAGTCAAGCAAATTTCAACAAGTCAAGTGTTTAAGTGCGTGTGTGTAGGTCATAGAGTCAAATTTTGAGTATCGCATCTACCAGTGGAACATATTGTATCATTCTAGACTACGGATAGGATATATGATAAGTGTTGAGAAACACTTGACACTAGGATAGTGTTGAAAAACATAGTTGGGGTGGTGTTGAAAAACACCATTGGAACCAAGTTGCCCAAGAAACTCGGACGCACAAAGAGACCCAAGATAAGCTTAGAACAACATATGCCCCCTAGACTAAGACAAGAGTCAATTCCAAGCTAGGAGAGGCAAAGTGAGAAGTGGAGCGAATGAGTGCCACGCAAGACTAATAGACATATGTGCAAGGGTCTCAAGCAGCGCCTATTTCCAGGTTTTCACCACTTGACAAATTTTTATTTTTATTTTTTCAATTTTTTGTATTTTTGCTACCAAGGCACCTATTTCCAGGTTTTCACCAAGGCACTTTTTTTTCTTTTTTTTTTCTTTTTTCGAGGACTTTATATGTTTTTTAGGATTTTTTCAGCATCATATATGAATTTTTTAGATTTTTTCAGGATTAATAAAAATATGTACAAAGAGCTCAAGAACCTTAGGCATAGAACTTTTTCAGATGTAGAACATTGATAGGCTCAGTAAGCTCTTCTCCCTCAAGTGTAGATAGCTGATAGGCTCCGGACCCAAATGTTGCTATGATGATATAAGGTCCTAACCAATTTGGCTCAAACTTGCCTTTCTGCTCTCTATGCTACTAATTTTTGGGATTCTCTTTGAGAACTAGTTCACCCACTTGGAACTCTCTAGGATGAACTTTCTTATTGTAATCAGTAGACATTCTCTTCTGATAAGTGTGCATATGATCAAAGGCGGCCTTGCGGTGTTCTTCCAAAGTAGTGAGCTCATGCACTCTCATGGCCCTTTGGCCTTCATCGGTAATCAAACCATGTAGAGAGACTCTTAGTGAAGGTATTTCAACCTCTAATGGTAAGACAGCCTCAAAACCATAGACCAATGAAAAAGGTGTTGCACCTGTAGGAGTGCGGATAGAAGCTTTGTAATCCCATAGCGCATGATTGATTTGCAGATGCCAATCCTTGCCTGATTTGTGCACTGTTCTGTGGAGAATTTTCAGAAATGTTATGTTTGAGGCCTCAACTTGGCCGTTCCCTTGAGGGTAATAGATAGAAGACCAATGTTGTTTGATTTTGAACTTTTTGCACAAGTGCTTCAGGTCTTTATTTTTAAACTAGCCGCCATTATCTGTGACTATGGAAGAAGGAATACCATAGCGGCAAATGATGTGATTCAAAATAAACAGGGCAACATGTTTTCCTGTAGCTGCAAATAGTGAGACAGCTTCAACCCATTTAGTGAAATATTCAGTAGCTATAATGATGAACTTATGCCCACTTGAAGAACTAGGATAAATTTTGCCTACCAAGTCAAAGGCCCATTGCTGAAATGGCCAGTAAGTAACAAAGGGAATGAGCCCATGTCCAGGAGCATGAATGATATTCTCATGTAGTTGACATTTCTTGTAGGACTTGGTATATTGAATAGCATCAGTTTTCATAGTAGGCCAATAGTAACCAGCCCTAAGCAATTTTTGAGCTAGCCCAAGACCATTAGAGTGTGATCCACATATGTCATCGTGGACTTTAGCTAGTGCCTTTTCTAACTCCTTTATTTCTAGACACCTAAGGAGAGTTCCATCTAGACCCTTCCTATACAAGTCACCAGAGACGAGGGTAAAGTGTGAGGCATTACAGATGAGCTAGCGCTTCTCATTGCACGTTAGATTTTTAGGGATAACTTGATCTTGGAGATAGGAAAAGATGGAGGCATAGCGGGAGGATTCATGACCAACCACAGTGTAAATGACATGGTCATCAGGGGAATTGTAGGTAGGATATCGCAATTCTTCCACCAGGAACTCAAAGCATGATTCATGCTCTTCCAGTTGCAGAATGGATGCCAAAGTAGCCATGGCATCAGCAGCCTTGTTCTCAGCTCTAGGAATTTGTTGAAATGTAACAGAGATGAAATAATTCCTGAGTGATTCTATCATCCTCTTGTAGGGAATCAACTTGTCATCCTTTGTTTGGTAATCATCATTTACTTGGTTTATGACAAGCTGAGAATCTCCAAAAATGTGCAACTCAGTGATCCTCCATTCAAGGGCAAGCTTAAAACCATTCAGAAGGGCTTCATATTTAGCTATGTTGTTGGTGCATGGAAAGAGAATCTTATAGGATTTAGGAATGGTGTATCCGTGAGGGCTAACAAACAAGATTCGAGCACCAGCCCCATTCTATGTATAAGAACCATCAAAGAACATTTTCCATGCACACCTTGTGATATGCATGACTGAAGCATCTGGGAAGTCTATCTGAAGAAGAGCATTATCAATTATGGGGAACTCAGCCAATTGATCTATAATTGCTTTCCTTTTAATAGATTTCCTTTTGACATACTGAATGTCAAATTCTGAGAGAATCATCATCCATTTAGCAAGTCACCCAGTAAGCGTAGCTTTACTGAGGAGATACTTTAAAGGATCAATTTTGGTAACCAGCTGCATAGTATGTTCTAGCATGTAATGTCTGAGTTTTTGAGACACAAACACCACTGCTAAACAAGCTTTTTCAATCCTGGTGTAGTTGATTTCATAAGTAACCAGAGTGCGACTGATATAGTAGATAGCTCGCTCTTTGCCCATATCATCGTGTTGTGCGAGGAGAGCTCCTAAGGAATTTATCGTAGCAGAAATGTACAGTGTCAAAGGTTTCCCTTGGGTAGGTGGCATAAGAATAGGAGGTCATGCCAGGTAATCCTTAATCTGGTCCAGGTTCTTTTGACACTCCTCATTCCATATACAAGTAGCTCCTTTATGAAAATTCAGATTGAAGGGTTGAGCTCTGTTAGCTAACTGAGAAATGAGCCGTCGAATAGATTGGAGACGGCCCTGGAGACCCCTGAATTGTTTGATGTTGCGAGGAGGTGGCATCTCCATGATAGCTTGCACCTTTTCTGGGTCTACTTCGATTCCTTTGGCTGATATGATGTACCCTAGAAGTGACACCAAAAGCACATTTTTTAGGATTTAATCTGAGTTGGAATCATTCCATGCAGTCCAATATCAAACTCAAATTGAATAGATGTGTGCTCCTTTGTTGAGGTTTAGCAAGTGTGTCATCAACGTAGTCTTCCATGTTCTTATGCATCATATCATGGAAGATAGTGGTCATAGCCCTTTGATAGGTTGCACTAGCATTCTTAAGACCAAAGGGCATGACATTCCAACAAAAGGTACCCCATGCGCAGGTGAATGTTGTCTTCTCTTGGTCTTCAGGGGCAATTTTGATCTGATTATATCCAGAGAAGCCATCCATAAGGGAGTACACTTTGTAGCCCACTTTTATGTCCACTATCAAGTCAATGTTAGGAAGTGGAAAATCATCCTTAGGGCATGCTTTATTTAGATCTCTGAAATTAGTGTATACGTGAATCGACTTGTCATGCTTGGAGACTGGGACAATGTTAGAAATCCACTTTGCGTAGTCAATAGTTTTGATAAAGTTGGCTTTTAGAAGCTTCTCAAGTTCAGCTTTAGCTAGTAATGCCACATGGGGATGCATCTTTATGAGCTTCTACTTGACAAGTTTTACCCCTAGAGCAATGGAGAGATGGTCCATGATAATCTCGGTGTCTAAACTAGGCATGTCAGAATATGTCCGTGCAAAGTTGATCTTTTTCTCTTGAAAGAATGTGGCAAAGTGTTCTTTTTCTTCTGCTGAGAGAGACTGAGCCACATTTATGATGTTAGGAGAGTCTTGTACACACTAAAATGGTGCACTTCTATGAACCATTACATGCAAGGTTGCTCAAGAATGAGGCCTCACAAAGCGGCTCATAGCTCTCTATGCATGGAGTTGCAAGGGACTATGGTGTATTTTCTCTCAGCTAGAGCTACAAACTTGTGACCTTGCTAGTCAACCACACAATGAGAGATTCACAATGGAGACAAGGGAAACAATGCCAATATCTCCAAGAATCCAATATGCAATGCAATGCAAGCTATATGAGAATGCAATCTAAGCTATGAAAGGAAAGCACAATGCAACTAATCTATGAAAGGAAATAGCAATGGATTACAATGCCTCCTATTTAGACTATGTGATTTTATTCTATTGCATAAAAGAAAACTAAGTTAATATGCCATTATCATGCAACTATGAAAGGAACTATGCAACTACAATGAAATGCAACAAGTCTTCAATGTCTTCAAACTCCAAATGCACCTAAAACCTGCAGCATAACATTAGCATAAAACAAGTGGATATGCAAATGAAGGAGAGAGCTCTCCTTTTATAAGAAATGCAAAGAAATGGACCATGGAGATTAAGAGGCAAAAAGTCTTAATCAGCGGTGGAGCTTGAAAGAGGAGCAATCCATGTGCACAAGTATCCTCCAATAGGAAAATAAGAGTTGACTTTATGTCCATATGAGACAAAAAGTGATTTTCTCATTTTTTATAAAATATGAATAATGCTTTATTTGTGCAACTTAGGATAAGAGGAAAAGGTGGGCTTTTTATTTAATCAAAAGGGGAGGAAATATTCATTTTAATCAAATAAAGACTTAGGATAAATGGTTAGCCCATAGGATAAAAATCTAATATATGATCGAAATTAAGACTTGATCAAGAGATTGATAATGTTGAAAATATTGATTATTGATAAAAATGATTCAGGATTGATAAATCAAATAAATGGGGCCCAAAGTCTAGGCGACCATTTTTGGGTGCATACATTTGCCCCTCTTTGACTAATGTGTGATCAATTTGGGAACACATGTAGTCAAAGAATGAAGTCAAAATGTGAGATTGATTTGAGATCACAAAACAACTCAGATGTGAGGTCGATTCGGGATCACATCCGGACAAACATAGACAAAGGCCTTTGAACATGAAGTCGATTCGGGATCACATTCAAAGTAAGAGATAAGAATCTCAAATTTGAGCAAAAGCTCACAAAAGATGTCTGAATCAAGAGAATCAAGCAGTTGGGGATGAGAATCCCATAGGTACTGCCCCCTCGGAATCGAAATCAAAATCAGGTAGAGAGGAGAATAGCGAATTGATAAGGATTTGATCAAATCAGAAGGAAATCACAATCGAATGTAAGGGTCAAATAGGTTAACCATTAGGCAATAAAACATGCCCCAGCCTGACTGAAAAGATGCAGTCAAACGTGAGAAATGAGGGAATGGAATGAATATGAATGAAAGACTAGAAGTTTGGAAGACATGGAAATGAAAAAATGATGATGCCCCAACAAAGATCGAAAGATTAGGCCTCAAAAGATCAATCAACTGCGCAGAAGGGGGGAAGATTTTGAAACATGATTTTGACTATCAAGATGACCTTGGATTTCGATTTTGAGTCCGAAAATGGATCCAGGACGTCGAAATTAGCCAGGGGTGCAATTTTCGCGCAATTTTGAGGTGTTTTGAAAATGAGGTCAAAAAGTCAAAAGGCTATAAAAGGGGTCAAAATGTCATTTTCAAAAATTATGTCTTTTAGCAATTTGAAAATTTCAGAGCTTTAGAGAGAGAAAATGGCCCAGCAAGCAGGAGTTCCCGTCCACAGGCATCGATTCGAGCGCGCCCGGTTGCACAACCGGCCACCACACTATCCTGGCCCGGTATGTTTTCGAAAAACTCAAGCTTTTTAGTCATTTTTTGCATTTAATAGCTTATTTTAGCACATTTTTTAAATTTTTAAATTTCAAAAAATTTTGCTAGGTGAAATATCGCTCGATACTTTAGAAGTATCACGCGCTTTGGGGAGAAGTATCGCGCGATACTTCGTGGGTCCCCAAAGTATTGCGTGACCTAAGGCACCAGTATCGCATGATACTAGGTGAAAGATCGCAAGATACTGGGTGAAGTATCGCGCGGTATAAGGTTTATCGCCCTGCTATAGGGAGAAGTATCGCGCGATACTTCTCCAAAAAAAGAATATCGCCCAGTATAAAATTTTAATTTTTAATACATTTTTGAGCAAAAACGACATGGGTCTAGACAATGTTACGTTTTTGGGATGTTTTATACTGAGTTTTTGGACATCCATCATGATATGTGCTAACAACTGGCTTGGTTTTGGCTTGCAGGAGGTTTTTTCGGCGCTCATCATCAGAGCGTCGAAGGTGACAGGATTGCGGTGTGTCCGGGATCTAGACGATCCGGGCAATGCCAACGTCAGAGCGATGGGATTCCGGTATCTGCTGAGATACCCATATATCCGAGTGGACCATGGGTTGTTGACTGCTCTTACCGAGAGATGGCATAGTGAGCACAACACCTTCCATCTACCTACTGGAGAGGAGTTGATCACTCTAGAGGACGTCTACAGGATCTTACGAGTGCCATGTCATGGCGAGCCAGTGAGTATAATCATGTTTTAAGATATAGTCATAAATATAATGTTTCCATATAATGAAAACTGACATGATTCATTTGTTGGCACAGGTGTACTATGATCAGGATGCCACTGAGAGGCGCTGACTGGTTCAGGAGATGTTCCAGGATGTCACTATTCTAGATAGGCATATCAGCTGGGAGAGGCTGATAGATGATTTCGGTAGAGACTACCCAGTGCCATGCATAGTGGCATCTATCATTTCTCAGATCCTGATGACTGACCACAGTCAGAAGGGTTTCCCGCTCGGATGGGCTCAGCTTTTGGTGGACTTGGTCGGCAGGCCGCGACGGATGGCATGGGGTCCTTCCATATTGGCAGAGATATACCATGAGCTGCACGAGATCGTCTACAGAGACGGTCAGACATGGGCATGCGGTGCCATCCTGGCACAGGTATGGGCATGGGAGCACATCGTTGTGGTGCGCCCCAGGGTTCAGCCGAGGGAGAGGAGGTACCCCTATATCTACAGGTACCTCGGGTTCATATCACATGCTCATTCTGGGGATGTGACCTACTATCAGTAGATTTTGGACGAGATAGCCTCATTCACATGGAGGCCCTACAAGGAGGTTGAGGTTTGGGGAGATGCAGCCGATGAGCTGAGTTATATGCTGTGCAGTCGGCCATTGGTAGGTCGGTATGTAGAGATCATAGAGAGATTCTGCATCACTCGAGTATGGCGGTAGTTTAGGAGGCAGCAGCAAGTCTCAACAGAGACTACCACATATGCCAGGGCTAGAGATGAGGAGGGTCATGCATGGCTACCCATGTTGGATTATCAGCAGGCTGTCGCGGAGACAGCAGGTATCAGGAGCGAGCCCTGGGAGTATTTCCCAGATATGGCAGATGCAAGGGCTGATGGAGCCTACAGAGCAGAGCAGTGGAGGGTGCCATTCCCTCGGTTTACAGTACCCGATGCATAGGTACCAGTGCCGGGAGGAGATGGAGGAGATGACGGGGGAGATGGAGGAGACGGAGGGGACGGAGGAGAGGGAGGAGGAGAGGGAGGGGATGGAGGAGATGGCAGGAGGGGGAGAGGGAGGAGGATGGAGAGAGGAGAGGGGTTGAGATCAGGTGGCCAGAAATGGTCACGAGGACAGCGATCAGCGACACCCGAGGAGGAGGTGAGACCAGCTCACCGGCAGGCGGAGGCACAGCAGGATCAGCCTGCGGGGGGAGAGGATCTGAGAGCCCAGATACAGGCTCAGGAGGCAAAGATACAGCAGCTCCAAACTACTATAGCCGTGAGAGATCAGCAGCTACTAGATCTGAGGGCAGAGCGGGATCAGCAAATATCTGATCTTAGGGCAGAGATAGCACGCCGTGAGGCGATGGCACAAGCCGAGGCACTGGAGCTCCGATGAGAGTCAGCGAGAGCAGCTTATTATCACGGGTTATATCTGCAGGCCGTCCCAGAGGGTGAGAGAGCGCCATCATACTCTCAGCGGGCAGGGGTATCAGATGTGGTACTCGATAGGAGAGCTATGCCTCCTCCACCACCACGAGCTCCTCATGAGAGTGGTAGCGAGTCTTAGGTTTAGATGTTTTGGACATATTTTGAGACTTTTGATCCAGATTTTGGGATCTCATATTGTATTGTATATCATGACATTGTATATAGATTTATGAGATTACTGGATGTTTGATGTATCATGTGTATTTGTCTCACTTGTGATGGATGTATCAGTTTATATATATTGTCTTGTCATTTTGCTCAAAATGCTTATGTATGTTCTCTCTCATAGATGTATGTTTAATTCTCATGTGTATGATATAGACTCATGTTTCTTGAAAATAATAGTTTTGATATAGATATGATGATATGATTAACCCCTTGTGATGAACAGGAACAGGTTCGAGATGAAAAAGACAAGGAGTGAAAGACATGATCGAGAAGAAGAAAAGGTGAGCGCAGTCGACTGACAGGTCCACGTAGGATGAAAAGGAGAGCTCTCTCCATATGCAAGATGCAAAACTAGACTAACATGACCCTAAAAATGCAAGCTACTATGAAAGTGGTTGACTTGCAAGGTCACAATGCTTATAGACATCTAATTATCATCATCGAGCGTTATTGGTAGCGTCATAAGATCATACAATGCACACTAGCATAACTATGTGGATATGAATATGATCTTTATTAGATAAAAATGTGGAAATCTCACCTAGGCATCAAAGACATATAGGTCAAGATGACTAATGCAGTGAGATTACCTAAGTTTGATATGGCGAGATTATGCTTGTATCAAGACACATGAAAGTCAGGATAGCTAAAAGCATGCACTCGCAAAACAGTCAAGGATAATACCTTGTCAATCCATAGTGTCAAGTAGGACCAACATAAATACTCATGAGAGTTAGGATCAACAAAATATACCCACAAGAAGATAAAGAAAGAAAGCATGTTCTCATTCCCTTAGTCTTCTAGCTATGCATCATCGAAAACTTCTCAGGGAGAGACCACTCATCAAAGAAATCCTCATAGACAGCACACAAAGAAAAATAAAGTCAACATATCTCAACAAGTGAGTGTTTAAGTGCATGTGTGTTGGTCATAGAGTCAAATTCTGAGTATCATATCTGCTTAGTGAGAAATATCACATCATATGAGACTGTTGGGTAAGAAACCTGATAAGTGTTAAGAAACACTTGACGCAAGGGTAGTGTTGAAAAATACTATTTGGGGTGGTGTTGAAAAACACCTGTTGTGAAATGCCCCAAGAGACAAACGCACCTAAAAGACCAATGCTAATAGTTATGCCCCCTAGACAAAGACAAAGACCAATTCCAGACTAAGCCAAATAAGGTCAAGGCATGATGGGAAGTGGCTAAGTGTCAAGGACGTATGCTAACAAATAGGAGTGCAAAGGCCTCAAGTAGCGCCTGTTTCTAGGTTTTCACCACTTGGATTCTTTTTTTTTCATTTTTTCCTTTTTTTGGATTTTTGCTACCAAGGCGCCTATTGCTAGGTTTTCACCAAGGCACGTTTTCTATTTTTTTGAATTTTTGAATAATTGATATTTTTGTATTTTTTCAGGACTTTTTATGCTTTTTAGGATTTTTTCAGCATCATATATGAATTTTTTTTTGGTATTTTTTCAGGATCAATAAGTATGTACAAAGGATGCCTCCAGATAGAATGGGCATCAAGGATAGAACTTCTTGAGGTGTACAATGTTGATGGGATCAAGGAGCTGTTCTCCATCAGGATCTGACAGTAAATACGCACCAGTACCAAAAGCAGCTGTGATAACATATGGTCCAAGCCAGTTAGGTTCAAACTTGCCCTTTTGCTCTCTGTTTTGTCAGTTCTTAGGGTTCTCTCGCAAAATAAGATCACCTATTTGAAATTCTCTAGGGTGAACCTTCTTGTTGAATGCCTTGGACATATGCTTCTGATACACTCTCATATGATCAAAGGAAGCCTTACGCTTCTCATTTAGAAGTTCTAGTTCCTGTAACCTCATGGCGCGGTAATCCTCATCTGTAATCAAACCTTTGAGTGAGACTCTAAGTGATGGTATCTCAACTTCTAAAGGCAATATTGCTTCAGCGCCATAGGTGAGAGAGAAAGGAGTGGCTCCTGTAGGTGTGCGAATGCTTGTTCTGTAAGCCCATAGCACTGGATTGATTTGTAAGTGTCAATCTCTACCATTCTTGTGTACTGTTCTATGAAGAATCTTAAGAATGGTTTTGTTAGAGGCTTCTGCCTGTCCGTTTCCCTGTGGAAAATAGATGGAGGACCAATGTTGCTTGATTTTAAACTTTTTGCATAGGTGCTTTAGGTCCTTATTCTTAAATTGACCTCCATTGTCAGTAATGATCTCAGAAGGCACTCCAAATCGGCAAATGATATGATTCAAGATGAACAAAGAAATGGTCCTTCCTGAAGCAACAGAAAGTGGCACAGCTTCCACCCATTTTGTGAAGTAGTCAGTGGCAGTAATAATGAACTTGTGTCCACCTGATGAGTTGGGATGAATCTGCCCAACCAGATCAAAGGCCCAGTGCTGAAATGGCCAATGAGAAACAGAAGGGATCAGCTCCCTACCTGGAGCATGAATTAGGTTGCCATGTTTCTGACATTTTTCACATGACTTAGCAAAGGTGACTGCATCTATCTGCATTGTGGGCCAATAATATCCCACCTTAAGCAACCTTCGAGCCATGGCAAGACCATTAGAATGTCCACCACAAATGCCCTCGTGGATGTCAGCTAACGCTTGGTTGGATTCCTCCTTTTCCAAGCACCTAAGGAGCGTCCCATCTAAACCCCTCCTCTATAAATCACCAGAGATGAGGGTGTGGCAAGAGGCGTTACGGATGAGGTTTCGGCATTCAGAGCGGTTGAATGTGTCAGGGATGATGCCATCACGAAGATATGAATAGATAGCACCATATCGGGAAGACTCATGTGTGACAATGGTACAAATGACATGGCTTTTAGACGAGTCAAAGATGGGATGGTGTAGCTCTTCCACCAGGAATTCAAATCTGGATTCATGTGTCTCCAACTGAAGAAGTGAAGCTAATGTGGCCATGGCGTCGGCAGCTTTGTTCTCTGTCCTAGAGATCTGTTGAAACGTCACAAAGGTGAAATAGCGTCTCAAAGAATCAACCATCTTTTTATAAGGTATCAATTTGTCATCCTTGGTTTGATACTCTTCATTGACTTGGTTGATGATTAATTGGGAATCCCCAAAGACATGTAACTCTGTGATGTTCCATTCTATAGCCATTCTCAAGCCATTAGTTAAAGCTTCATATTCTGCAATATTATTGGTACATGGGAATAATAGTTTGTAAGACTTCAGAATGTTGTACCCATGTGGAGAAACAAATAACACTCTAGCACCTGATCCGTTTTGCATGCAGGAACCATCAAAAAACATTATCCAAGTGAGAGTAGTTGTATACAAGATGTGTTCGTCTGGGAATTCCACTTGTACCGGCATACTATCCTGGATTGGAAAATTAGCTAATTGGTCGGCAATAGTTTGCCCTTTTATTGCCTTCCTTTCAACGTACTCTATGTCAAATTCAGTTAGGACCATCATCCATTTAGCGAGTCTACCCGTCAGGGCAGCCTTACTAAGCAAGTATTTAAGGGGATCAATTTTGGCAACCAAATGTATGGTATGAGCAAGCATGTAGTGGCGCAACTTTTGAGAAGCAAACACCACCACCAAACAAGACTTCTCAATATTATTGTAATTGATCTCATAGGAGACTAGAGTACGGCTGATATAGTATATGGCCCGTTCTTTCCCAGTATCATCTGATTGAGCCAATAATGCCCCCAGGGAAGTGTCTGTAGCTGAAATATATAGGATCAATGGTTTCCCTGGAATAGGAGACATTAGAATCGGAGGATTAGCCAAGTATTGTTTGATCTGATCTAGGCTCTTTTGACAATCCTTGTTCCAAACACAAGAAGCACCCTTATGCAATGTCTTGTTGAAGGGTTGCGCTCTATCTGCAAGCTGAGAAATAAATCTCCTAATTGATTGAAGACGTCCCTGAAGACTTCTCATTTGGCTGATATTCCGAGGAGGTGGCATATCTAGGATTGCTTGGACCTTTTCGGGGTCAACCTCGATACCTTTTGTTGATATTATGAATCCTAAAAGTTTGCCTGAGGTGACGCCAAATGCACACTTCTTTGGATTCAATCTGAGTTGAAATTGTTCCATATGATCTAGAATTACTTCCAGATCATTAAGGTGTGTGTCCCTTTTTCTTGATTTTGCTAGGGTATCATCCACATAATCTTCCATATTTTTGTGCATCATATCATGAAAGATAGTCGTCATAGCTCTTTGGTAGGTTGCTCCTGCATTCTTTAATCCGAATGGCATGACGTTCCAGCAATAGGTTCCCCATGCACATGTGAATGCTGTTTTCTCTTGGTCTTCAGGAGCTATTTTGATTTGATTATACCCTGAGAAACCATCCATTAGAGAGTATATGTCATAGCCCGCCGTCATGTCCACTATCATGTCAATGTTTGGAAATGGAAAATCATCCTTTGGGCATGCTTTGTTTAAATCTCTAAAATCTGTGCAGACATGAATGGACCCATCATGTTTGGAGACAGGTACTATGTTTAAGATCCATTCTGCATAATCGATGGCTCTAATAAATCCAGCTCTCAAAAGTTTTTCTAATTCCCCTTTGACAAGTAGAGCTACATGTGGATGCATTTTTCTTAATCTCTGTTTTACTGGCTTGACTCCTGGAGCTATGGTTAAGTGATGCATTATGAGATTCATGTCAAGCCCTGGCATGTCTGAGTAGGTCCATGGAAAATTAATTTTCTTTTTCTGTAAAAACTATACATATGCCTTGGTCTCTTCCTCTGATAAAGACTGAGCAAGATGGACTATCTGAGGATTTTCTTCTATGTTTAAATTGACTGGCTTTGTTGGTTCAATCAATATTGATGATCTATCCTGGAAATAACTCGGCAAGTTATTAAGTACCCCATCCTTAGGTGCCTCAAAGAGGTTTTCACCCTCAGATGCGTCATTTATTTTTACTATTTTTGGTTTTGATACCGCCACAAAGTGGTTTTCGCCATCAGACCTATTGTTCTTTTTTTCTTTTATTTTGAGACTGAGGTACTTAATATCAGGCTCTGTCATGCTGGTTGTTGGTTCACTGGTGAAAGCAGCCATGGGTTCAAGAGCATTCAGATAGCAGGCAATTTCGTAATCATTGTGGAAGGTGAGGAATGTGGGCTCTTAATGGTGCTGAGACTAGTCAATTAGGTCAAAGTGAACAAGGGGTAGGTCGATGACTGGTTCAATGTTGTTTATGCGAAAGGTGTCATCTCTGGTGACCATATAATTGGAGTTCATCAAGTCTTCTCCTAAGATACCCAAATTAGGACTCATCCTATCAAACGAATCGTCATCCACTAAGGCGATTTGAGGAGTACAATCCTCTAGTCCTACACTAGGATCGTTAGTCACATCGGGTTGGGTACTATAGGCATGGATAGTATCCACATCCAGATCAATTTTTGCATTTGAAAGTGAGTCCCATTCATATTCATGGGAGTCTGTCTCTGAGTCATCATTTAGGCCTCGTGATGTAGAAGCCTCAAAGTTAGGAAGGGTTTTCCCCTCTCTAGTGCTAGTATTGGTACTATCCGTCGCAGCTAGGACAGTAACACTTTCCTTTGTCGATCTAGCAGTCACAAAGTCACTATCCGTCGCAGCTGGGATAGTAGGACTATCAAGTATCAAATCTATGGAATCTCCCCAAAGGAGATTCGTTGAGGGCACCCAATCATCAGACACATCTTGTTGATTGGAAAGATCAGGCGTATAATCTGAGTCACTGTCACTGTCCGTCGTAGCTGGGACAGGGACACCTTTGTTCTTCTTATTCTCAAAACCTAAGCCAACCGTGGACTTATTCTTTCATCCAAAAAGAGCATGATCAAGAGGCTCAGCTTTAGCGTCCAGCCTATGACTAAGGGGACCATATCCCAGATATCCCATATTTTTAACCAGTGTATACCCTTTCCCATAAGTTTCAGGTGAAGGAGCAAAATTCTCATTATGTTTGTATTTCTCCTCGTGATAGATCCAGTCCCTTATAGCAACTTCCTCTTTCTCTTCTTGAATGGGGACCGAAGACTCAACAAATTTCCCAAATAATGTCATTGCTGATGACGAAGGCTTCACATTTGGGGATGGTCTCCCATAAGACCTAGGAGAGATTGGTATGTTTGTAATAGAATCCATTTTATAATCTCCCATCCCAAGATCAATGGTCTTGAACTTCTGCTTGTATGGTTCAAGTGAACTACTAGGACTGTCAGCTTCCCTATTCAAAGGTACATGTGATCCCGCAGAAATGTTATTAACTGATAAAGCACTATCTCCAGGGATGCAAATTTCTACACCGTTATGGGGAAACTTAACACACTGGTGATATGTTGATGGGACTGCCTGCATTTCATGAATCCATGGCCTACCTAGCAAAATGTTGTAGGCTAGAGGTCCAACATCAACAATTTGAAATAATATATCTTTTTCTACGGGACCAATGCAAATAGGCAAAACAGCCAATCCCTTAGAACTTCTTTCTGCTTCGTCATATGCTTTGATTGTGATCCTTTTCTTTGTGTCAATGACGTTCTTGGAATATCCTAGAGCCAGCAATAAACTCAGGGTACAAATATTGAGCCCCGCACCCCCATCTATCAGTACACGCCTAACACGGGTTTTATGAATCATGACTTTGATGTGTAAGGCCAAGTTATGTGGGTGACTGATGGATTTGTCATCTTCTTTAGAGAAGGTGAGGTAATGAGGGCTAGCCAAATGGTTGACCATGTTTTGGAATTGATCAATATCTAAGTTGTTAGGAACGTTGGCTGCTCGCAAAGCGTCTTCAAGGACGCGCTTGTGCTTAGGAGACAATTCTAAAAGCTCAAAGATGGATATCTGCGTGGGTGTACGTTGTAGCTGGTCAATAAGATTATAATTGGAATCAGGACCAATGGCAGATTTGGGAGGAGCACCTTTGGACATGGGTTGCTTAGACTTGCTAGTGCTAGGACCTCTAATAATAATGGGTGCTTGGGCCTGTCCCCTAGTGATAGCATTGAGAGACTGGGGCATTCTTTGTGAGTGAGGACCTCTTATCACCACAGCGGGTCTTTCATCAGTCATAGGAGTTGAGTCCACATTATGTCCATAGGGATCTTTCCCTCTCATCATGTTGACACTATCATCCACAACTTCAAGCATGTTAATAACGTTCTCTGTGTTTGTGTAGGTGTAGTTGATAGCCGCCTTGCCATTCTTATTGTTAGAATTCTCTCCTTTCTCATATTTAGGCAAGGGCTCTTTAAAGGCTTTATGATCTGCATTAGTGGTTAACCCATCCACTTGTAATTCTCCTTTCTCAATAAGGTCTTGGACAAGATGCTTGAGTTTAAAACAATTTTCTATGTCATGCCCAATCCCATTATGGAAAACGCAAAAAGCCTTAGCATCCCACCAATGAGGTAAAGGATCCGGTATGCGATGTTTTGTAGGATCCTGTGGGTATGCCAAATTATGAGCAACTAATGTCTTAAAAACATCTGCATAAGATTCTCCCAATTTGGTAAATTGTCTTTTCTCCGTTTTAGATCTCTTTTGATACTTAGGTTTGTCTTGTTGTGTTGAAGACGTTTGCAGCTTCATAGCTTGAATTGCATGAGAGAGGTTAAGAACTCCTTCATTTTTGACCTGAGATGAGTCAACAACTCCGTCATTAACCACTTGCTTGTTTTTGTTCCAATAGGAGTTCTTTTTGTCCTTGTTACCATTAGTATTGTTATTTTGGCTATGGTTGTTATTTGTTGGTTTAGCCAAAATTCCTTGTTCTTTTAGGACATCCTCAATGCGACATGCCACCTCTACCATAGTATCAAAGGAATTAAATGGGATTTTCTTGACTTCATATCTGAGTTCTGGTATTAGATTGCTCACAATGATATCAATTCTCTCCTCTTCAGGGATTGTCCTTGGGTATTTCGAACACAATCGCCTCCATCATTGTAAAAATGTGACAAAAGATTCTCCTTGATTTTGCTTAAGTTTACACAAATCAAGCATTGTGACCGACCTCGATAAGTTGTAAGCAAAATGCTGAACAAATCTTTGGACAAGTTCTTTAAATGTCTTTACTGGAGGGGAAAGGTTGGTGAACCACTTCATTGCTTGACCTTTTAAACTCCTTGGGAATAATCTCATCAAGTAGGAATCTTCATGGTGAAAGGAAAAGCTCATTATGTAGAACTGTTGAACATGGTCGTGAGGGTCACCAGTGCCATCATATTTGTCGTATGTTGGGAACTCAACTTTCTTAGGGAATTCTACCATCACCACACTTTTGTCAATGGGGTTAGGACATATGGAGTCCAAATGAAACGTGCTCTTGGGAGCCTTCATCCTGTCTATATCCTTTTGCATTTGTAAGATCACCTCATCAATTGAAGGGCTCTGTTTCTTGATCTTTTGGTGAACATCAAAATTATATGAAACTTTAGCGCCTTTGTTGATAAGACTTTCCAAGAATTGGTCTTTGTTTTGTTCCACATATTGCTCCACATATGCTTGAAAGGATGGTTCTTGTTGCATAGTCATGAAGTCTATATGATCAATTTTAGCATAACTTCCTCCATGCTGTGAGCCATGATGTGCTCGTTGGGAGGGTTGCTTTGAATGTCTATGAGACAACTGTCTCCTATGATGGTCATATCTTGAAGCCCTTCTTCCTCTAGGACTTGGGGATCGTGAGGGTGTCCTTGATCTTCTTCTAGGGCTAGGGGAAGGGGTAGATGGGGGTGAGTTGGTCCCACTATTGGCTCCCCTCCCGTTAAATTGGCTTTGGAGTTGTTGTGCATAGAGTCTATCTTCTTCTTCTTGGGCGACTCTCTTCTGTATATCCAGCAATGCACGTTCCTCTTCCTCTAGTTGTCTGAATTTTTTCTTTTTAGCACCCTGTTCATCCAAGTAGGCTTGTTTCTCTCTCTCAATGCTTCTCAATCTGGTATTTGCATATCGAGAGGTGTCTTTAAGTGGGGAGGATTGTCTTGAATGTCTTATTGCATTGGCTGCGTTTATGTGGTGATCACTAGATTCGTTGTTCTGGTCTTCGTGTTGTGACCCTGAATCTGAGTGAGCTTGCTTATGATGTCTCTCAGCTCGTTGGTGAGCATCAAAATATCTCGCATTGTTGGGAGGTGACCCAGGTGGACTAGCATGAGAAGAACCACCATACTCTCTTCTGTGTCGTTGGAAGATATCCTCAAGAGTTTGATTCATGGCTTCTCTTTATTGTCGGGTAAAAGTGTAACTCATGTCCATGCTTGATGAGAGTGGTATGAAAGAGGTGCTCACTTCACTAGGATTAGCTCCTAGATTAAAACAAACCTCAAATTCGCTCTTAGGAGATTGATCAAAAAGGGGACCTTTTCCCTTAGGTTGTTGACGAGTCTTGACAGGTGGTAACTGGCTAAAGGCAACAGGGGGTCACTTCCCTTGATTGACTTGGTACCTTGTCGTAACTGACATGAAAGAAAGATACTCTCAATGAAAAGGTGACCTCTCAAAGTGTCAACGCCAAACTAGGATAATCAAAGTCCTCTATTGTCCAAAAAAGAAATGAAAAGAAAAAAAAAGGGCTTTACCAACACTGTCAAAGAGGTGCTTCAAATCAAAGGGTGACTACCCTTGCACTTTTGAATTAGGAGGTTGGACTAGGCCAAAAGATAATTGAAATTGAGATGAAAATTATTTGGACAATAAGAGTACTAAAATTTTCCAAGAATGTAGCTAACAATCTTAGAGATGAACCTTGGCACCAAGAATGACCTTCTAATTTGGCAATTATTTCAAGGTGATTTCGTAAATCAAATGATGCTATCCCGGAGGACTAAAAACCAAAAATTTGGAGTCAAGACAGGTCTCAAACGTTAGGGTGAGAAGCCTACTCTAAGACCTAGCCTGATTAACAGCAACTGAAACTGACCAAAATTTAAGCACGGTAGAAATAAACCAGGCGATATACTCCAGGCTACTGGGGCGATAAACCTATAACCGCGTGATACTTCACCCGAAGCCAGGCGATATACCTCAACACTGGCGGGTGATATACTCCAGGTAGGTCGAGCGATAGTCCGTCAAGGGCGAACTATCGCGCGATATTTCTCTTCAAAGTGGGCGATATTTCTAGCAAGCGCGAAGTATCGCGCGATACTTCGCTTTACAGGGTGCGATACTGTTGCAAAATTGTTTAACTCTTGACCAGAATTGTGTAAAATTTGCATTTTTGGGTCTGTTTGGTCAAAATTTTCAGTCTGAGGGTTGATGTTTTCGATTTCAGTCACAATATCAGCAGAATTTTGGCAGGTTTGCAAACAGTAAGGGATCAAAACATGGTCTCAAACACTTGAAACAAGGGCAAAAGCAACCTTGCCAAGACAAACACTTGTGATATCAGAATTGAAACAACACCCTATGAATGCTACCGATTGTTTGTATGTAAGAACGTTTGCACTGGTATCACATAATCGAAGACACTTCAAGCAAATCTATCCTAGAAAGTCAAGGCTCAATACTTACCAACTTAGCCCACAACTTGATGCCCCCTCGCCTCACACCAAGTGGTTACCCACAAGAGATGTTGGCTTTGTCATGGAAATGTCAAATGACACAACCAAAGGGACACATATGGTGAGTATCTTAAGGTGATCCGGGTAAACTACTTGGATCAATCCTTGCACTAAGAAGATAAGCGGCTAAAAGAAGGTGGCTTCTATCTAATGGTTCTTAATAAGGATTTCCATTCACAACACCCCTCTTGCTCCTCGTAAAAGGACTAGGACCTCACGGCCTCAAGAGTACCTTAAGCATTCTTGTTCAATGTTTTTCCCATGGTCGCAATCCCATGAGCTACTCACATCAAATGAAGACAAGTGTTATGTCTACCAAGGTTTTTGGTGTCCTTGATAGCCTTGAGATTATAGTGAGTTGGAATCACTTGCCACCAAGGAAAATGATGACAAGGTTGTCCCCACTTGAGTCGTTCCTTTTGATTGCTCAAGAGCAGGCCCGCTAAAGGATTCTTAAACTAAACAAAAATGGATAATTTATGAGGTTCAAGATTTTTGATTCACCACAAGGGTGAAGAGCATACTCCCCTATCTCAAAAATCTCTCCCAAACACACCAAGCAAAGAGATTCAATTACTCCCTTGCTTCCAAAACCTTAAGATGGGTCAAGATTTTCTGATTCACCTAAAGGTGAAGAGCATACTTCTCCTACCACCTCAAGATCCCTTTCACAATGTATTAAGATGCCTAATACAATTAGTGAATGCCACACTTGAAAAGAAAGCAAATAAACAATCAAGAAAATTTTATTTTATTTTTTTGTTTTTATGCTTGGGTAGCCCTGCAAAAATTGTTAGTAGCCCTCTTTGACATGCATTTTTAGCAATTTTCAAGCAAATGAGAGCACCTACAAACACAACTTGTTAGACCCACAAAGTTAGCAAAATCAAAATCCAAATGTAAACATGCAATAAACTGCTAGATTTAAGTTAAAAGATGCGGGTTAGACCTATCTAAACACAGCAAAACAAAACAGCAAGCTAAAATAATCAAATTCAGATGAGAAAACTGGAAATGCAAGTCTCTGTCAGACCAGGCAATATTTTTCAGACTTCACCAGTATCGCGCGATACAGTTTCCCATAGTCGCGTGATATTTCTCAGTCGCGCGATACTTCTCACTATGGGCGAGCGATACTTCGCCCGATAACAGGTGATATTTCTCAGTACTGGCGGGCGATTCTTCTCTCGCACGAAGTGTCACACCGCTATACAAAGGTATATCGTGTGATATTTCTGAGAAGTATCGCGCGATACTCTGAGACTGAAAACCAGAGACTGAAAATCAAGCCGAAAATTCACGAAAATTTTGACGGAAAATACAGAATTAAAGGGACAAAGCTAATCTACTCAGTCCCACGGTGGGCGCCAGAAATGTACACACTAAAATGGTGCACTTCTATGAACCATTACATGCAAGGTTGCTCAAGAATGAGGCCTCACAAAGCGGCTCATAGCTCTCTATGCATGGAGTTGCAAGGGACTATGGTGTATTTGCTCTCAGCTAGAGCTACAAACTTGTGACCTTGCTAGTCAACCACACAATGAGAGATTCACAATGGAGACAAGAGCAACAATGCCAATATCTCCAAGAATCCAATATGCAATGCAATGCAAGCTATATGAGAATGCAATCTAAGCTATGAAAGGAAAGCACAATGCAACTAATCTATGAAAGGAAATAGCAATGGATTACAATGCCTCCTATTTAGACTATGTGAGTTTATTCTATTGCATAAAAGGAAACTAAGTTAATATGCCATTATCATGCAACTATGAAAGGAAATATGCAACTACAATGAAATGCAACAAGTCTTCAATGTCTTCAAACTCCAAATGCACCTAAAACCTGCAACATAACATTAGCATAAAACAAGTGGATATGCAAATGAAGGAGAGAGCTCTCCTTTTATAAGAAATGCAAAGAAATGGACCATGGAGATTAAGAGACAAAAAGTCTTAATCAGCGGTGGAGCTTGAAAGAGGAGCAATCCATGTGCACGAGTATCCTCCAATAGGAAAATAAGTGTTGACTTTATGTCCATATGAGACAAAAAGTGTTTTTCTCCTTTTTTATAAAATATGAATAATGCTTTATTTGTGCAACTTAGGACAAGAGGAAAAGGTGGGCTTTTTATTTAATCAAAAGGGGAGGAAATATTCCTTTTAATCAAATAAAGACTTAGGATAAATGGTTAGCCCATAGGATAAAAATCCAATATATGATCGAAATTAAGACTTGATCAAGAGATTGATAATGTTGAAAATATTGATTATTGATAAAAATGATTCAGGATTGATAAATCAAATAAATGGGGCCCAAAGTCTAGGCGACCATTTTTGGGTGCATACAAGTCTCTTGTCCCTAAGTTGATGGGCTACGTAGGTTCTATCAGCATTGAAGACCTTTCTTGAAAATAGCTAGGTAGACTACCAAGTACCTCATCCTCAGGTGCCTCGGAGAGGTTTTCACTCTTAGATACATCTTTATTTTTACTATTTTTAGGTTTGGATACCGCCACAATGTGGTTTTTGCCATCCGACCATTGCTTTTTTCTTTTGATTTTATGACTGAGGTACTTGATATCTAATTCAATCATGTTTGTTGCTCGTTCACTGGTGGAAGAAGTAATAGGTTCAATGGCATTGAGGTAGCAGGCGATCTCATAGTCATTTTGGAAAGAAGGCAATGCGGGTCTTTGGTCCTGAGTAGACCAATCTATGAGATCTGAATGTATGAGAGGGAGTGAAGTGACAGGTTCAAGAGCATTTATGCAGTATGTGTCATCTCTAGTGACGAGAGAGGTTAAGCCTATAGAGTAAGCTCCAAAAGTCTGAAGATCTAGATTCGACATAGATGGACCAGCATGGTCCACTAAAGCAATACATGGATTGAACTCATCAGACCCTACATGAGACTCATCAACTACGTCGGGTTGGGTACTATAACTATGAACCACATCAACTTCCATATCCATCGTGGAAGATCCCTCTGAGAGAGTATCCCATTCATACTCATTTGAATCCATTGTTGAGCTTCTACTGGGATGTTTTCACCAAGAAGGCTTAGGATGTCGAGAAGTAGAAGCACCCAAGTCATTACATGTGAGATCTCCTCTGTCTACCAATCGTAAGATATTTTTGCATTATCTACTTCTAGGTGTAGAGGCTTCAGCTATGTCCTCATCAGGTATGTGTTCTTCTCCCCAAAGGATTGAAGTAGAAGGGAGACTGTATGCTAGTTGAGTCATAGTGTACAATGGTGAATCATCTATATCTATGTCTGAATCACTGATCATGGGAGCATTTTTGGAACAATCAGGGAGGTCATCATTGGCACCATATCCTAGACCTATGGTATCTTTAGAGGGTCGGCCATTGGTATGACTCAAAGGCTCAATTAGGGCATGTTCATTATCATTTATAGGTTTGTGACCTTAATAGCCCATTTGCTGCAAAAATTTATAGCCTTTACCATAACGCTTAGGGGAGATAGGAGTAGCAATTGTCATACTGCTCTCTTCGTCTCTATAGATCCACTCCCTAACAACTTGTTCTTCTTTTTCTTCCTCTAGGGGTACGGATGAATGAACAAAGGTATCAAAGACTATCATAGCGAAATCGGAAGGCTTCATCTTGTCAGAGGGTCTCCCATATGATTTAGGAGAAGTAGGCATAGCAGCAATGGAATCCAGTGTGTACTCACCCATACCAATACTCATCATCTTTAATTTTTTCTCAGCAGCAATCAAGGATGCATTAGGATCATGAGAAGGTTTGTTGTGAGGAACAAACATCTCAGTAGCAGTTAGATTATTGATAGCTATAGCATTATCCCCAAGAATCACAACTTCAGTGCCATTGTATGGGAACTTGACACACTGATGGTAGGTGGAAGGGACAGCTTTCATTTCATCGATCCAAGGATGACCCAGAAGAATGTTATATGCGAGTGGGATGTCCAACATTTGGAACATAATGTCATTCATGACAGGGCCTACTCAGACAGGCAGCACAACAAGACCCTTGGAAGATCTTTCCACTTCATTGTATGCTTTTATAGTAATCTTTCGCTTAGGATCTACAACAAATTCTGACAAACCCAACTATTGCACCACATGGAAAGAAACAATATTTAACCCCGCACCATTGTATATCAGGACTCGACGAACTTGGGTATGGTAGACTTGGACTTTGATGTGTAAAGCAAGATTATGGGGGTGGCTAAGAGATGTGTCATCCTCTGCAGAAAAGGATAGGTAGTGGGGAGATGAGATATGGTTGACCATAGCCTGGAACCAACTTGGATCAATGTTATTGGGGACATTTGCTGTACGCAGAGCCTTCTCAAGGATCTCCTTGTGCAAAGGGGATAACTCAAACAACTCAAAAATGGATATCTGAGTAGGTGTCCATTGCAATTGGTGCACAAGATCATAGCTAGACAAGACTGAATGAGCCACTTGTTTGGAAGAAGAGGCTTGCTTGGGATCATGCACAGTTTTAAGGACAATTTTGGCTTGCCCCCTAGTAACAACATTCAGTGTCTCACTTTGGGAAGATGAACCATCCAATGTTTGCAAGACCAACTTTGGCATACCATGATTGGCATTATTATCATCTTGAGATCTCATCATAAGAACACTGTCGACGGGTTCCACCATGTTGATCACAGGTGAATCGGGAGTATATGTATAGTTGATCTTTGCATCATGATTCTTCTTATTTTCTTGAGAGGATTCCCCCTTTTCATACTCAAGTAGAGGGGTCTTGAAAGCTTTGTGATCAAAAATTTTAACTAAGCTTTCTATGAGAACGGTGCCTCCATCAATGAGATCTTCGATAGCATCTTTAAGCTTGAAACAATTGTCCGTTTTGTGTCCCTTATTTCTATGATAGTGGAAAAAATGATCTTCTCTCCACCAATCAGGCTTAACTGGAAAATCATAGGGACGAGAATTGTCAGGAAGGGTAAGATACTTGTTGGCAACCAAAGTCTTAAGAATCACATCGTATGGTTCAGCCAACTTGGTATAAACCCATCGGTGGTATTGCTTCTTTGGCTTGTCTGCATACTGAGGCTTAGGTGCACTATGAACGTTGGCAACCTCTTGTTGTTTTTCTGCATAGATAGCATTAGAGAGGTTGAAAGCAGGCTCTTTATCTTTTGGGACATCCACAACCCCATCATTGACAACATACCTATTTCTTTTCCAAGGTTTGCTCTTGTCCTTGCCATTGCCTCAAGTATCTTTATTAATAACAATATCCCCCTTTCTTATGGCCACGTCCTCAATCCAATATGCACTTTCAACCATGTCATTGAAAGAGGAGAACAGTTGTTTCCTTAGATCATAATACAGCTCAGGCACAATAGTGTTGATGAAAATGTCAATATTTTCCCTTTTGGGTAGCTGACAAGGATATCAAGAATACAATGACCTCCAACGTTGTAGGTAAGTGGAAAATGGCTCACCTTGATTTTTCCTTAGAGCACTGAGATCTATCATGGTGATAGGCTGTTAGATGTTGTATGAATAATGCTAGGTGAAGCACCTAGCCAACTCATCAAAAGTCTTAAGAGGCGGTGTCAATTTCGCAAACCATTCTAAAGCTTGTCCTCTTAAACTTCTAGGGAACAGTCGCAGAAGAAATGTGTCTTCGTGAAGGAAGTCCATGCTAAGAGCGTAAAAGTGACGTACATGGTCATGGGGGTCACCTTTTCCATCATACTTATCATATTTGGGAACCTCAATATCCCTAGGAAACGGGACCATGTATAGACTCCTATCAAAGGGAAGAGCACAGATAGACTCTACAAAAGAGACTTTTGGAGGCTCCCTTTCTATTTCCATTTGGGCAAGACGTTGATTTGTCCGTTGTAATTCCTCTCTAAGGATTTCCAATTTTGTTGGCACTCTTTCTTGGACAATTTGTCGGACATCATAACCGGGATGAAGCTTGTATCCTCTAGAAGTCATGAATTGAAAATATTGGTCTCCATTACGCTCTAAAAGCTTATGCATCATTCATTGGGAGACCTCATCTTGTTCAAATCTCACAAGCTCCTCGCTAGAAATTTCATCAGTAGCCTCTTCCTCATGATGAGAGGGAGGGGTTCTAGGAGGTGAAGAAGGTACAGCAAAAGTCCTTCTCAGAGGAGATCTAGGTGGCGTGTTGTTGCCATAGTTGCCATTAGTACCAAAAAGTGGTCTATGCTCATAACCACTAATCTCGGGATGCTCATGAGACACTCCTCTCATAGCCATGCATCTGGCAGCATCCATTTTGTCTAAACGAGCTTGGTTGTCCTTATGCTCAAAGTGTTCTTGCAAATGGTGGAACTTTTCTTGTTCAGTGAGAGAGAGTGAGACACTGTCTGTATTTTTGGAGGTCATGAATGCAGAAAAGAGGAAGCATCCTTTGTACGATGGGGTGACCTTAGAATCCTTAGATTGGTTAGGACTAGAACTGTCATTGCTAATTGGCACTCATGAGCATCTGGTTGGAGAAGGTAACTGTGTATAATTGAACGGAGGGTGACTCTCCTGCTCAAATTAAGACCGAGTTGTAACCGGCATGAAAAGAATTGTCGGTTGACTAATAGAATGAGACAAAGTTTTTTAGATATTAAGATAAGAAAAGCTAATGAAGATCACTTGTCAAAGTAGAACAATAGAGATGGCTCGTCAAAAGTGCTCAAGAACTTACAGCAATCAATTGACTCAAGTCGAGAGGTGAGCAAGAAGCTCAATTAGCAAGTAGCTATAGAGGTAACCGTGGTATGACAAGTGATCAAGAGTAGCATTTGTTAGGCTCAAACCCAATAGTTTTAGCTCATTTTTTTCAGTCTAGAACAAATTTAAGCATGCAAATAACAAACCAGCTTTAGGTAAGAATAGGAAAGATACTCTGCGATAGGTTAAAATTCAAGTTTAGCAGCTCCGGATTGCAACAGTAGTAGGACAGCAGAATAACTCAGGATGATATTGTTTCAAGAGGGGGGTGCGATGACGTTTTAGTGTTGTATGACTCTTGACTAGTGAACATGAAAAACTCAATTTTGAAAGTAATTTGGTCAATGTTGTAAGTTGCAAGTACAATTTTTTGGCTTCAAGCACAGTAATATCAGGAAATAGACAAGTTTGCAAACAGTAGGTGATCAAACATGTCATAAAACACTTGCGCAAGAGCAAAAGAAACCTTGCCAAGACAAGCAATTGTGATACAAAAATGAAAAATTCTATGAGCACTACCGTGATGTTTAATGTTTAAGAACGTTTGCACAGGTAGATCACAGTGAGAACACTTCAAGCACTTACTACCTAGAAGGACAAAGGCTCAATACTTAACAACTTGGCCCACACTTGATGTCCCATCACCTCACACAAAGTGGTTACCCATAATAGATGTTGGCTTTGTCGTGGAAGTTCCAATGGCATAACCAAAGGAACATAGACGGTGAGTAGTCTTGGGGTGATCTGGGTTAGTCCACTAGAATCAATCATTGTACCAAGATGTTAAGCGAAAAAATTGGGTAGCTTCTATCTATGGTTCTTAGTAAGGGCTTCTTTTCGTAATACTCCTCTTGCTCCTTGAAGGGACTCCTTACCTTGCGGCAAGTAACGGACCTCGTGGCCACAAGAGTACCTTAAGCATTCTTGCTCAACATTTTCCTCATGGTCACAATCCCACAAGTACTCACATTAAGCGAAGACAAGTACTACGTCTACCAAGGTTTTGTGTCCTTGATAGCCTTGAGTTTATAGTGGGTCAGAATAGCTTGGTATTAGCTTGTCCCCACTTGGGTCGTTCCTCTTGATTGCTCAAGAGCAGGCCCGCTAAGGGATTCTAGAACTAAACAAAGAATGGATTAATCTTTGAGGTTCAAGATTTCTAGTTCACCTCAAGGGTGAAGAGCATACTCTCCTAGCTCAAAAATCTCTCCCAAACACACCAAGCAAAGGTTCAATTACCCTTTTTCTTTCAAAATCCAAAGATGGGTCAAGATTTATGTTTCACCACAAGGGTGAAGAGCATACTCTCCTACCACCAAAATATTCTTACAACAAAATATTAAGTGCCTAAAAAGGAAACAACTAGTATATGTTGCACTTAAAAATGAAAGCAATTAAACAAGCACTTGATTGGTTTTTATGCTTTGGGGCCCTGCAAAAACCATTAGTAGCCCTTGTGCATTTGGAGCTTTGACATGCATTCTTTTGGCAAATATTCAAGCAATGAGAGCACCTACAAGCACAACTTGTTAGCTCCACAATGGTTAGCACATCAAAAATCAGATAGTCTGCAAGTAAAATAGCTAATCAAATGGAAAAATTTGAAAATGAAACTAGCATGGTTGGATCAAGCTCAGAAAGAGGTTTCCAACGATATATCACACTTCAATTTTCGATACCGTATGCAAAAATTTTAAAAAAATGGGTGCCAGTTTTGTGGAGTGGCACGAATTTCAAAAATGCCAAAATTTTCAAAAAGTAGGAAAACTGAAAACAACAAGAAAAACTAGCAAATCTAGAATTTTGGGTCTCTGTCTGTCGCGGAATTTCATGTGTGACAGTACTCAGGGTCGCACGAGAAAGCACAAGCCCACGCGAGAACATACGAAGGCTCGCACGAGAAAGTACAAGGGCTTGTGTGAGAAAATACATAGGCCCGCGCCATTAAACACTTCATCGCGTGTAGAAGTGCTAGAAACAACAAATCTCTGCGCTATACGGTGAGAAACCTCGCATGAGATTCTATAACAGTGACGCACAGAAGTACGAACAGCGTACGAAAATCGTAAAAAAATAAAAAAATGGCCGAAACATGCAGCGAAAATGCAAGAAAAAAAAGGCAAAACAAAGTTGTTCTACCCCATGGTGGGCGCCAAAAATGTACACACTAGAATGTGCACTTCTTTAAGCCATTGCTTCCAAGAGAATCCATGAATGGGAAACCTTGGGAAGGCAAACTAGAGCTCCCTAGGCATGGAGTGCAAGGGTTTTAAGAATGCTCTCAGCTAGAGCTATTAAGCCAATAACCTCGCTAGTAAACCATGCAATGGGAGATTCAATGAGATAAGGGAAAGAATGCCAATATCCTCAAAAATCCAAATGGAGATGTAATGCAAGCTATGCTAAGAATGAAAATGCAAGCTAAGCTATGGAAATGAAAGATAGAAGTGTTACAAATCCTTACTAATTAAGCTATGTGAACTAAACTAGAGCATGAAAGGAAACTAAGCTAAGAAAGCATAAACATGAAGCTAAGCTAAGAATGCAAGAGTGAAGGCTAAATGCAATGAGATCTCTCAAAAGCTCCAAAGTCTCCAAGAAATCCTGCAGCATAAGATTAGCATAAAAATTTGGATCCCTAGAATGAGAAGAGAGCTCTTCTTTTAAAGGAATTGAAAAGGAATGGACCATGGAGATTAAGAGGCAAAATATTTAATCAAGGGTGGAGCTTGAAAGAGGAGCAATCCATGTGCACAAGTATCCTCCAATGAGAAAATAAGAGTTGACTTTTGTGCCCCATGTGAGACAAAAAGGTTTTTTCTTATTTTTATAAAATAAGAATAATGTTTTATTTGTGCAACTTAGGATAAAAGGAAAAGTGGGGGCTTTTTATTTAATAAAAGGGGAGGGAATTCCTTTTTAAATAAATAAAGACTTAGGATAAAATGGTTAGCCCATAGAAAATAATCAAATAAATGATAGAACTAGGATTTGATCAAGAATAAGCAATTGATAATTTTAGCAAATAATGCTAGCAAGGGGCTAATAGTCTAGATGACCATTTTTGGGTGATTACAGAGACTGCTGAGAATATTCTTAAGGAAAATATTGATAATATTGAGGAAGCTGGAGATTATAAAAATGAAGAGGATAAGGTAGATAATCGGGAGGATAAGTACAAGGATGAAGCAGTCAACTATGAAGAAAATGAATATTGTAAGGAAATAACTGCTAATACTGCAAAGGAAGACATCAGTAATGAGGACTTGAGGATTATGGAAGAGGAAATCAATGTCAATATAGAAACTCTTGATTCTGAAAAGGAAGTTGATAATGAAGATGAGGAATGTGAGGTTATCTCTTCCCCTCCTGAAAGCCCAAAGGATAACACTATTGACATGGAAGGGGATACCCACAATCAAAGAAGCCTTGAGGAAGATCTGTGGGATAGGGATTTCAAGGTGAAAAGAACCATCAGCATGACCATGTTGCAAGAGGCCAAAAACAAAGCTATGTATGGATACAATATTGACAAATAGATCCAAAATGATATCCAGAAGCTGCAAACTAGATGCAAAAATTTGGAAGCTAGGAATGATTTGCTGGAGGAAATCATTGACAAAATGCGAAATGATGTTGAAATGTACAAGAATGGTAAGGATTTTTTTGAGAAGGTAACTGTTAATACCACCATGTTGGAGGAGAAAATTAACAAGGCTATTGAAACTATGATAAGCCTGATTACTGACAAGATCAACAATAATGATACTATGCTAAAGAAGATGATCACTATGTCCAACACGGGCATGAGTGCAACTGTTGATAATATTAAAGCCCTCTAAACCCCACTGGAAGGGAATAAAACTGATAAAATGAAAGAAGAAGATCAAGGGAAAGATGATATGCATTTTCTTGGTTCGGGCTCTAGGACCAATTCCAATACTAGAAAGAAGACTACAGCCTAGGCTAAAGATATTTCCAATCTGAAGGAATCTATCAAGAAAATGCAGAATCAGATGGAGGAATCTGAGGAATTCCTCAAAATGATGAAGTGACCCTATTGCTGGGAGTTCTTTTGCCCTATTTTGCTGGTAATTTTTTTTGTTATAGTGTCATGCACTTTTTGTGCTAGTGCTTTAATGTATTAGATCTGGGATATGTCCCTCTCGATTTCTACCCCTTTCTAGGAAAGATTGTTTTCTTTTAGTTCTTTTATGCTTATCTACTTTATGCTTTGTTAAAGGGTTTCGGGGTCCCTTCAAAACCTACAGTTATCATAATCAAAAACATTCTTGATCACATTCTAAGAGGTAATTACATCTACATGGTATGATATACTTAATTATTTGGATCTAATCTATGCTACATGACAACATACTTTTCCCTCATTTCATTCCATTTCAAGGTTGATTCCTAAATAGGGGTTTGACTAAGGTAAACCCCTCTCTTCAACCTTATTTCCCATTTCTCTATGTGTTGGAATAGGTTACAGAGTTGTGGTTTTGGATCTGAGAAGTATAGGTGTAGACACAAGATCTCAAAAGTTTTCATCATATTTGGCACTATTGGGAACAAGTCAAATTATCAACTTGTCCCAGCACTTTTTGGCTAAAATTTGTAGAGAAGCTAGTTACATGTCCCAGTTTTCCAGATCTAGAGTTAGAGCTAATTCTGAAATTCCAGTGACAGTCAAATTCAGGTTCAAAGTTCAACTCTCCTCTTCTTTTTTTAAGGTGCATTCATTCTTCCCTTTTTCTTGAATTTACTTTCATACACCAGATTTCCTTGTATCATTCTCTCTCTCTTTAATAATATTGAGTCCCCCTTGACATAGATATTTCATTGGCACCCTTCTTCATTTTATTGTGCTAATAAGATTCATTTAAGAGTGGGTTGGTATTCTAATGTATGAGCTCTAAAATTTGGTGAGTAATCTACATTCTAGCATTGCTCACCATTTTCCTCTATACAAGAACAAGGCCCCCATCCTTTTTAGGTCTATAGGCAACATTCCAATTAACCAAATTCATTATTTTATTTTCCTCCATTCCATTCCATAAGAATTTGCTTTTTAATTTTTTCAATTTTATCATCCATGGCACTCATAATCTTAAAATGGAAAGGAAGTACACAGGAATACCTTGTAAGGAAGAGGCAAGATGTTATAGTTTACCTACATTGCTTAGTAGTTTTCCTTTCCAACATGCCAGTTTATTTTGAATTAGCTCGGATAGAGTTTTAGAATTCCTAAGAGACCTCCTTGATAGTAAGAGGGAGTCCTAGATACCGACTCGGAAGGATAAATATATGACATTTTAGAATATTGTGGATTTTATTCTGCAAATCCAAACTGGTGTTAAAGAAAAAGAGACAACTTTTCTCATAATTAATGTGTTGGCTTGATCTAGAGCATATTCATTCAATAAATTCCTCCAAACCTTTGCTTCAATTATTGAAGATCTATCGAACAAAATAGTATCATCTAAAAACTATTGTAGCACTCTTGCATTTAATGTAGAAGAAACTTTAATACCTTCAAGTTTACTTGTATTAAAAAGGCACATAAAATACTTCCCAAGAACCTTTGCAAGAATAATGAAGAGGTAGGGGTATAGCAGTTCACCTTGTCTCAAACTCATGGAACCACCAAATTTTCCTCTTTGGGTACCATTAACTAGGACATATAATTTAATTTTTTCAATACACACTTTTATGAGATCAATCAACCTCTTAAATTAAATACAAGCTTGTCCATAACCTTTTAAAGGAACTCTCATTTAACCCGATCATAGGCTTTGGAGACATCAAATTTGAGGGCCATCTCGGGAGAACCACATTTTTCCATTGAGTGAATCAATTCATGGGATTTGACAAAATAACCCAATATTTTTTATCTTGGTATAAAACCTTTCTATTTGTGGTTGATCATCTTATGAAGAAAAGGCTTAATTCTATTAACAAGCGCTTTGGTGAATATATTATAAATAGTATTTCATAAACTTATAGGTTTATATTCCTCCATTATCTTTGGAATTTTTTTTTTGGAACTAATAGAATGAATGTTTTATTTAATTTCTTTAGTAGTTGGCCTTTTTTGAGAAATTCACAGGTGGCCATAGTAAGGTCAAACTTTACAATTTCCTAGAATTCCTGAAAGAATACCAGAGGGAAACCATCTACTCTAGGTAATTTTTAAGCACCCATGGAAAAGATAGCCACTCTCACTTCTTCCTTATAAACCTAAGATAGAATTATTTCATTATCCCCCAGGGTAAGAGGTTGCTGAAGGAATTGAAGGAATTGATTATTTCTTCCTTAGAAGCATTTAGTTATCCATCATCCTTAAATGCTCTTTGAAATTAATATGTAGCCAATTGGCCTATTTTCTATTCATCTTTGATATCCCAATTTCTTTCATCTTTCAAGCATGTAATCATGTTTCTCCTTTTATGTTTACATACAAATTTATGAAAAAAAGTGAAGTTTCTATCACCCTCTCTCAGTCATTGTATACGAGATCGTTGTTTCTAGAAAACCTCTTCCTTTGCTAATATGTCCTTGTTGACATAACTAATGAAGAATAATGAAGTGAAGCAAGTGGTTGATCGTATATGTAAGGAAAAGTGGTTTAGATAATGATTTGATGATGTGACATGACAGGTATGGTTGAGCAATGATCAGTTATGGTATTGTCATTGATGTCAACTATTAACTTTATGAGTTGTTGTTGATGATCGTGGAATACATCATGTGAATGGTAATAAGTTAAGTCGGTGTTGTTCTACAAAAAAATTTGGAAACATGTTTGGATGCTACATGTAAAATCTTAACTTGTTGTGATGACCGGTGAGACAGATTTAGCAAAGTTGATCAGAGATAGTGAAATTGTTAAGACAGCAATTAACAAGAATAAGATGATTCTATCATTATGGTTATGTGTTTGATCTTTTTGGTGTTTGGTTGTTTTCTGGAGGTTACTAGAAGTTTCTAGATTTTAATCCTACAACTGTGATTCATTTTGAGAAAATATATGAGATATTTCAAAGGATAAACAGTGATATTTGAAAAATGTTAAGTTTCTAAGCGGCTAACGGTTTGATCAGTATTGGTGATTTAAATCATTGTTATAGTCAAACATTATTGGTCAAAATTCATTGGAGAATGTGCATGGATAGCTGGAAATAATTTTTTAATGGTTATATCATCGAGATGAGCGTGTAAAGATGATTTGAGCAAGCTAATTGGTCAAGAAGGAAAATACTAGATGAAATAATTTAATTTCTTGATTAAATCTGAAAATGAAAAGGTGTGGTCAGTGAATTTCAAATTGGACATAGAGATATGTGATAATAAGCCAAGTGTATGGTCATATTGAAAATGTATTACATTTTAGGGTTTTCTATGGCGGTGGAAACCTAAGAGCAAAGGAAAGCAGTATAAGCTAGAAAAAGAAGATGGTGAATGTGTTGTCGGTCGTGTGTTGATGAAGAAGGAAGAAGAGACAGAAGGTGCGGTCCAGCTAAGTGTTAGAGAAGAATTGTTTTTGAGCTACGGAGGATCTAATCAAGCAAAGGAGGTTTCTATTTCACAAATCATTCTTACCTATTGTTTCCTAATAGCTACGGCAAAGTCCTAGAAATTCTCAAGTGAGGTAGATCCAGATAGATCTTTATTGTATTGTAAATCCTATATGGTGGAACTGTAATAAGTGTTCTAAGTCCTCTCACAAGGCTACCTCCCACAAGTACAAGCTTGTTATGAGATTTAGGTAAATCTTCTCACAAGGTTACATTTTTTCATTTATATGTAAATGTCTTTCACAAGGTAAAGCCTTTCACAAGGCGTACTTTAGAAGAGTAGATATTTGTGGGTTCCATCCCCACTATGCTTTTTCCCTGATTTTGATTTCCACGATACCAAAAATCTTGTGTCTTTGTGTTGGATGTTTTGTGGTTGCACATTTACATTTGATTGTTGAGTTGATGCTTTATCGGTTAAGTGAAAAGTGTTTAAATGTTCAAATCGATAGATTACTGATCAGCCCCCCTCTCAATAATCTCATCATAGTAAGGTTAATAATAGGTATCAGAGCTTTGGTCCTTGGAGAAGAAGTTTAACATCTTGAGGCAAAGATATTGACAAGATTATGAGAAAGGAATGTCCTAAGTTCAACAAGGATAGTCACACAATATGGTGTGGAAGGATGAAGTTGTACCTGAAAGGAATGGGTGATCAGTATTGGGATCATGAGACTATAAGATATGTTCTTCCTAATGGAACCATGTTTACTAAATAGTTGAGGGAAAAACAAGAGCGCACTACAACTATGGAAGCAATAGAAAGTACCTTATCAAATGCAGGGTATTTCAATGTGAAAGATCTTGACACTGCTTATGATATATGGGAGAAGCTAAAAATAGTCTATGCAGGAGATTCACATGTGCAAAAAAATAAGGTAGATAGCTTAAAGGGAAAATTTGATGACATGAGGATGATTGAAGGAGAAAAAATTGAGAAATACAGTTAGAGAATCAAGCAGGTAGTGAATGAAATTAGAGGAGCTAGTGGAGCCATCACTAAAGATGTTATGGTAACCAAAATCTTGATAACTTTATTGCCACGTTATGCAATTAGAGTTTATGTTATACAAGAAGTAAGGTCTTTAGGGACTATATCATTTATTGTTGATTCTTTGCTTGGAAATTTAATTTCCTTTGAGTTGAGAAATTATGATAATAGCATGCCTAGAAATGATGCAACATTTAAGGCCTATCTAAACTCTATAAGGAATCATGAGCCTACTATTCAAACTGATTTAGTATCTTATCAAAGTAATATTGATGATATCATTTCTGAGGAAAAATAACAAGAGGAATTGGAAGCTTTGTTTGCTATAAGGTTACCTAGAGGAAAGGGAAAGTATAAAGGAAAATTACCCTTGAAATACTTTGCATGTAGTAAGATTGGACATATTGCATCAAGGTGCCCTAAGAACAATAAGCAAGATAAAGAAAAAATAAGGAAAGCTGATTGCTAGTGGAGAATTGACAAGAGGTAACTTATTCTACTTGAATCCATCTTTTAAGAAATGTTTGATTGGAAAGGTAGAAGACACTTGGTTATAGCATAAGAGGTTTTGTCATGTTAATTTTGATAACCTGATCAAACTCAATAAAAAGAAAGTTGTTTACTGATTTATGTGGTCCTATGAGAACTCAAAGTTATTATGGAGATAATTACTTTATGTTGTTCATTGATGACTATTCAAGGATGATGTGGGTTGTGTTTCTTAAAGAGAAATCAAAAGCTTTTCATATGTTCAATATTTACAAAGAAAGAGTGGAAAAGGAAACCAGTAGGAGATTAAATTGCTTAAGGTCAGATAGAGGTGGAGAATTTACATCACATGAATGTGTTGCCTATTATGAAGAAGAACGGATTAAAAGAAAAATTTCTTCTCCTAGGACATCACAGCAGAATGGAATAGCTAAAAGAGGAAACATGATAGTGGTTGAATGTGCTAGGACTTTGATGATACAAAAGGGTGTTGCACAAATGTTTTGGAGAGAAGTTATTAGCACTTTTGTATACACTTTGAACATAGTTTTGATCAAGAAAGGAACAGGAAAGATACCTTATGAATTGTGGTATGGACACACTCCTAATGTAAGTTATTTCAAAATCTTTGGTAGTAGATTCTCTATTAAGGATGAAGGAATATTTTTGGGGTATTCATCTAAGAGTAAATCTTACAAGTTTTTAAACAAGAGGAAAAATAAGATCATTGAGAGTGCTAATGTAAAAGTGGATGAGTTTTCTGATGAAAATGATGAAGTAAGCAGGAGGAAACCTGAAGGTTACAATGCAGGGATAACATATATGTAACTGGTGATGGAAGATGAACCTATTGAATGGAATGAACACAGAAAAGAGAAACAAGAAAATGATGGCACACTTGTTCGGAATGAAGTTGAGGAATAGAGATCTAATCCTACCTTACCAAGGTGTCTTAACTTAAATCACTCTCCTGAGAAAATAATTAGAGATAAGAATGTTGGAGTATTAACTAGAAGGAAAGCTAGAGAGAGAACATGCTTACTTTCTAAGTTTGAACCTAGAACTGTTAAGGATGCACTGAAAGATGATGATTGCTTGAAAGAAATGAGAGAAGAGATAGAACAGATAAAGAAGAATGAAACTTTGACTCTAGTACCCCAACTAGTAGATAAGAATGTGAATGGAACTAAATGGGTATTTAGAAAAAAAATGGATGAAATGGGAGAAGTGGTGAGAAACAACAAAAGACTTGTTTGAAAAGGTTATGCACAAGAGGAAGGATTGGATTATGGTGGGACCTTTGCACCTATTTCTATATTACAAGGAGTAAGGGTACTAATTTCTTATGCATCTCACAAGAAATTCAAGGTTTATCAAATGGATGTGAAATATTCTTTTATGAATGGTAAACTAGAAGAGGAAGTTTATATTGAACAACCTGAAGGTTTTGAGAAGAATGATGGACAAGATTTGGTTTGTGAATTGAAGAAGGCATTGTATGGACTAAAACAAGAACCTAGAGCATGGTATGAGAGACTGCACTCATATCTTATAAAGATTGGATTTGTGAGAAAAAGTGGCAATGGAAATGTTTATGTAAAGGTTGATGAAGAAAACAAGTTACTACTTGCTGAAATCTTTGTTGATGATATAATATTTGGAGGTAATGATGACTTAAGTAGAAAATTTTCTGAACAAATGAGAAAGTAATTTGAGATGTCAATGATAGGTGAGATCAAAAAATTCATTGGCTTGCAAGTTTCACAACTTGATAATGGTATCTACATCAATCAGTCTAAATAAATCAAAGAGATATTGAAGACCTTTGGAATTGAGGAATCAAAACCTATTGGAACCCCAATGGTTATAGGTTGAAAACTATCTAAGGATAATGAATCTGATGAAGTTGATTAGACTATGTACCGATATATGATTGGAAAGCTACAACATATTGTTCATAGTAGACCAGATATTGCACAAGCAGTTGGTTTGGTTGCAAGATTTTCAAAAAATCCTAAGGAAACACACTTGACTGCAGTAAAGAGGATATTCAGATATTTAAGAGGAACAATAGATTATGGACTTTGGTATGGTTAAAAAGGAGATTTTTCACTAAGTCTTTATACTGATGTTGATTGAGATGCAAATGTGGATGACAGGAAAAGTACAAGAGGTGGAGCATTATTCTTGGGTGAAAGACTTGTTTCTTGGACAAGTAAGAAGCAGAATTTTATTTCAAAATCTATTGTTGAAGTTGAATATGTTGTTGCTACTATCAATTGCACTTAGGTGGTATGGATTAAGAAACTACTTGAAGGTGTACAATAAAAGGTGACTGAACCTATTATTGTTCATTGTGATAATACTAGTGCTATAAACATTTCTAAGAATTGAGTGATGCACACTAAGACTAAACATATTTCTATAAAGTATCATTTTCTTAGACAACAAGTTCAGGAGAAAGAGGTAAGGTTGGAATACATTCCAACTAGGGAACAAATTGTTGATATTGTTACTAAGCTCTACCTAAGGACAGGTTTGAATACTTGAGAGGTAAGCTATGGGTCACTCCCCTATCTGTACTTAACTAAGAAGATGTTGTACTACATCAATCCTAAAATTTTATTGGTGTATCTTAACTTGGATTGATGTATTAGTGACAACTCCTAGAGTAGGAGTAGTTAAGTTGTAAAAATATATTGAACAAGAAATCAAAGAGAAGATTTAAAGATTGATACAAGTTTATGTTGTTGATTGAAAACTTTGGTATTGTTTTCAAAATGGGAGAATGTGACATCAACACATTCGTATAGGTATTTGGTGCATGCAGTGAGCTCAATGGAGTTTCAATCTTAGGGGGAGACACTACACAGTTTGGAGTTGCTGCTACATCGATTGGACCCTACAAGGCTAAGGATTGGAAGATGAGAAGTTGAAGATGGAGCTAAACCTAAAGAATCTATGGATGTGCTCAATTGGTTATTCAGATTTCTTTGGGACACACAGGTAAAGAGACAAAGAGGTATGTGTTGATTTTTTGTGTTGCCATCAATGCCAAAGGGGGAGATTGTTGACATAACTGATGAAGAGTAATAAAGTGAAGGAAGTGGTTGATCATATGTGTAAGGAAAATTGGTTTAGATCATGATTTGATGATGCGACATGACAGGTATGGTTGAGAAATGATCAGTTATGGTATCATCATTGATGTCAACTATTAACTTTATGAGTTGTTGATGATGATCGTGGAATACATCATGCGAATGGTAGTATGCTAAGGTTTTATTCTATAGAAGTGTTTGGAAACATGTTTGGATGCTACATGTAAAATATTAACTTGTTGTGATGACTAGTGAAACAGATTTAGCAAAGTCAGTTAGAGACAGTGAAATTGTTAAGACAACAATTAATAGGAATAAGATGATTCTATCAATTATGGTTATGTATTTGATTATTTTGGTGTTTGGTTATTTTATGGAGGTTACCTGAAGCTTCTAAATGCTAATCCTACAACCACAATTCATTTTGAGAAAAGATATGAGATATTTCAATGGATAAACACTGATATTTAAAAAATATTAAGTTTCTAAGCAGTTGATGGTTTAATCGGTATTGGTGATTTAAATTATTGTTATAGTCAAACGTTCTTAGTCAAAATTCATTAGAGAATGTGCATGGATAGATGGAAACAATTTTTTAATGGCTATATCATCAAGATGAGCATGTAAAGATGATTTGAGCAAATTGATTGGTCAAGAAGGAAAATACTAGATGAAATAATTTAATTTCTTGATTAAATCTGAAAATGAAAAGGTGTGGTTAGTGAATTTCAAATTGGACATAGAGATATGTGATATGAAGCCAATTGTATGGCCAAATTGAAAAGGTATTACATTTTAGGGTTTTCTATGGTGATGGAAATCTAAGAGCAAAGGAAAGTAGTATAAGCTGGAAAAAGAAGATTGTGAATGTGTTGTTGATCGTGTGTTGGTGAAGAAGGAAGAAGAGACAGAAGGTGCAGTCCAACCAAGTATTAGAGAAGAATGTGAAGAATGTTGTTTGAGCTACAGAGGATCTAATCAAGCAAAGGAGGTTTCTATTTCACAGATCATTCTTACCTATTGTTTCCTGACAGCAACAACAAAGTATTAGAAATCCTCAAGTGAGGTAGATCTTGATAGATCTTCATTGTATTGTAAATCAAGTATGGTGGTACTGTAATAAGTGTTCTAAGTCCTCTCACAAGGCTACCTCTCACAAGGTACAAGCTTGTTATGAGCTTTAGGTAAAGCCTCTCACAAGGTTACATTTTTTCATGTATATGTAAATGCCTTTCACAAGGTAAAGCCTTTCACAGGGTGTACTTCAGAAGAGTACAGATTTGTGGGTGTCATCCCCACCATTGTTTTTCCCTGATTTGGGTTTCCACAATATCAAAAATATTGTGTCTTTTTGTTAGATGTTTTGTGGTTGCACATTTACATTTGATTGTTGAGTTGCCTCTTTATTGGTTAAGTGAAAAGTGTTTAAATGTTGAAATCGATAGATTACTGATTCACCCCCCCCCCCCCCCCCCTCACTCCCTCTCAGTAATCTCATCATAGTAAGCTTAACAGTCCTCCCATTCCTATCTTTTGGTTTCTTCCTCATTATATATACTTTGAGAATTATCTCCTCTTGTCATTTTTCCCTGAATTTCCTTCAACTTATTGTCAAGTTCCTTCTTTTGGAAGAAGATATTTCCCAAGGTCAAGTGATTCCAATTTCTAACCTTTTTCCTAATTAAATTCAATTTATGACTAACTTTAAACATAGTTGACCCTTGAACTGGGATATTCCACCATCTTTGTATGCAGTCTTTAAACTCTAGATGTAGGGACCATGTTATCTCATATATAAATGGTAGCGGCCCTTGGATATACTCATTCTACTAGTTGAGTCTAGAATTAGAATGTGATTAAAGGTCATCCTTGGAAAGGAACATAAGATGGCATCATATCCTAGGTCTCAATGTGGGGAAATCATGAACCTATCAAGTATTACCTGAATTAGATGGTTCTCATTTCTATTGTTGGACCAAGTAAATCTTTGTCTAGTTAATTTAATATCATGCAACCTGGTCCACTTAATAAATTTGGCCAAATCAGCCATTTTTTTTGTATGATCCATTACATCTCCCAACTTCTCTGAGGAGAATAGTGGAATGTTAAAATCCCTAGAAACCATCCAATAATACTTTTCATCTTTCCCAATCAGGTCAACTAGCTCCTTCCAAACAATTTGCCTTCCTAACCAGGTGTTTGGTGTGTAAATATTAACTTGATTCCAAGTAACTTACCAAAATCAAGAGTGATTGCCATAAATTTATGAGACTAGAAAATTAAGTTCCCCTTGATCCTCCTAGGGTCCCACATAATGGAAATACCACCTTAAGAACCAAAAGATTACATGATGCAGAAGGAGGCACCTAGCTAGAAACTACCCACAACAATGCTAAAGCTATTTTCAATCATTTTCACTTCTTAAAGTAAACGAATCTTCCTTTTCTATAAAATACAACACCGTAAGACATGTTGTTTCTAAGGGTTGTTCGACCCTCTAATATCCAAGATAGAATCTTCATTTATGAAGTATGGAGTTACATCAAGGGCCTTCGACCTTTGAGCGATGATTCCCTAGCTGCTACCTTATATTTGGAGAGTCAAATAGGCAACCTAGAGGACACATTATCCTTTGCCTCTTCCTCCCTTCTACATCTTTCTTTCGTCTTCATGTGAATAAGGGGACCTTATATAGTCAAAGTTTTGAATATCTTCGCCTCTTTATCTTCATCACCTTTAGGTTGAGAATTCTCCTTGAGGGTTTCCTTTGAGTCTTTGGTTCCATTTTCGCTTAATAGTAACCCCATATTGTCACTCAATAAGGGAACTTAATGTAATCCATTTTTTATAGTACTATTTTGTCATTTGAATACTCCATCCATATAGAGAACATTACCTCATTATTGGGGGAGGTCATCTTCAGATTTTCAAATTTTCTTTTTTCCCTTGCTCATTTCTTTGTTCCTTCAATGGTTTTCCATTAGTATCATCCACCAGGAGGACATGGGAGCCATGGTTTTCATGCATTCCCATTCCTTTGAGGTTTTTTTGCCCTCAACATTTCCCCAATAGTACACGCCATAGTGTTACTGTTAGAAGCCTCGGGATGGGAGTTATCCGCTACCATATCAGCTAGGTTCTTAGTCTTAGGATTGAGTTGTTTGACCATAGGGGTCCTACGGTCAGTGGTCAAAATTTCCTACTTGGCCACATAGATAACATCAGGAGGGAGGTTATATGTTGGTGCATCAGCTAGGTTCTGAGTTGTAGTCTTATGTTGTTCAGTCATAGTGGTCTTACAATCAATGATCAAATGTCCGTACTTGGTGCATTTTTAGCAGTAAATGGTTGCATTTTCATAAACAAGAGTCTATGTTCTATTTCCAATTTTTGATTATAACACAATAAAATTTAGAAGACTTTTTTTTATAGCTACAGTAACACAGAATTGAGAAAAAACAAACCTATTTTTGGATTCGGTCACCTCATTAGTATAGAGGTATTGGCCAAAGGCATTCCCCATCCATCTAAAAAATTTCTCATATTAGTACTCCAAAGGGAGGCCAGGTAGCCTAACTCACATAGGCACCATATTGTTCAAGACTGCCTCTAGATCGAATCCCTGTTTCTGCTTGCAAGGGGAGAGGAAGTGTTTTTGGTACACCCATTGTCTCAAAATAACCTTCCTTAGATCCTCATTTAAAGAAAAATGTAAAAGGAACAACCCTCTTTACATCAAGCTTGTAGAAACTTTTCCCTTCAAAGCCCAAGTAGAGTCAACCCACTTTCAGACAATCATTGTCGACTGTCTAAACAAAAATAACTTTCCCACCAAATTCTTTTTCTAGGATGAAAAAACTCAGTCAACCAGAGTGTCAGGAAGGGATATTTCCACTCCCTCAACACATTTTCGATTGTTTGAAGAAAAATTCTCCTCCAACATGGGGCATACTTCGTTGGTAATTGATAAAGGGCCCAACCTGGGTTTTGGGGTGTCGCCAACGGATGGTGGGGGCTCCCCTATAGGGGTTGGCCCTCCTCACAAATGACCACCATGAAAGTTTAGAGATTTTGAAAAAGCCACAAAGCTAAATCTCCATTATTACGAATTATTTGTTAAGTTTTTTTTTTCACTTTACAAATGTATGTTTAAAATTAATTAATTTTAGTGTTAATTAATTTTTCATCATTACTAGCCATCATTGTGACATACTAAGATTAAACAATATTTGATAATTTCAAATTAAATTGGAGGTCAAATTTAAGATCATTTTTTTTTTTTTTAAAATTAAAATATATTACAATAGTATTACTAATATCTCTATTATTTATTATTATTAGAAAGTACATATGCACTTCCCACATTTATTTAAAATTAATTTTATGATCAATTAATATTATATTATTACTAATTACTTTAATGACATGATTATCAAATGTTGAATTAAATATTAAATTAACACATGTTAGAAAAGCTTTTGAAAAGATATTGAAATAGTATTATTAGTACTTTAAAATATAGATGCAAACTTTTTAACTTTGTAATATTTAGAAATTATTTTTTTATCATCTCATTGGACAAATGTACTTAACTGTTATACACGGATTTCTCGCATTGTGAAACAATATTTTATGAAAGTTATTTTACAGTTCTCACCCTATTGCCCTATTTATGAGGCATTTCTACATTAATTATATAAAAATATATATTTTCTCTTTTCAAAAGTGAAATTTTAATTTAACACATTATAATTGATTTTTGAAAACACTATATTTTTAAAATAATTTAATTTAATCTAACATCAAAGTCAAACTCTGTTGTTTTATGTTTACCCTAAAAATTATCTCTGCAAAATAGTTAGAGAATACAGATTAAACCCTCAAAATTACTAAACATACATTGATTTACTCAAATTTTCCTTAGTGCATACATTATGCATATTAAAATTAGTGGTTTTATATTTTTTTAAAGGGGTAATTATTTATAAGTAGAAGCATTTCAATTTGAATCTTAACAAGTGCCACATAGTCGCCAAGTACTTGCCTTTAGTTTTATAAATAAATTTTATTTTAATTTTGATTTATATGTAAAGTGAATTTTTAATTATAATAATTTATAACTAAGTTTAATTTTAATTTTAATTTATATGTAAAGTAATTATTTAATTATAAAAAATTATAAAATTACTATAATTATAGTTCTAATAATATTTTTAATTTTATAAATAATTATAAAATATAATTTATAATTAATTTAAATTGTAAAATAGTTCTACTTATAATTAATTTTAATATTAATTATTTAGTCCAAATAACTCTTTTTCAACAATATTATAATGTTATTCTATTAAATCTAAATTTATATAATATATATTAAAATAAATCCAAAAAATTTAATATTTTATAATACAACAAAAATAGAAATATTATTTTAATATAAGGAAAACTTATCAATCTCTTAATAGGTATTTAAAAAGTTGTAAACCATAAACCAAATAAAATCAGATGATATATAAATTAGATTGTATTATTTGAATGACAATTTTTATGTACAATAAATAACAAACGTGGTACATTTTAATTGGTTCACTCCAGTAATAAGAGCTCAAATGTATTAGCCAATCATATCATCAAAAAATAATTTTTACAAATTATAAACTTAAAAAATTAACATTTAAACTATAGAATATGTGTTATTTTTAACAAAATAAGAAAATACTAAATTATAATTGGTGCAAAGAATTAGTTTTAATCGCTACTTAATGGAAGAAATGCAAAAAGTGATGCAATAGTACTTGCTAGCCTAGAGAAAATCAAATTAAGAAGAAAGAATTAATAATACATGTTATAATTTATAAATTTATATTAAATATATTGATTCAATATTATATAAATTTTATTTTACATTAAATATTTAATACATTATTTATTATTTAATTTTATTTAGTGTATTGTTATTGGAGTAAACTAAAATTGAGAAAAAATTTGGTAACAATATTGAGTAGAGGCGAGAATAATGAAAGATGGCTTTGAAAGTGTAAAAAAATTGTTACTTTCCATAATTTTCGTGTATAAGACTCAAACCTATTAAGCCAATCAAATGATCAATAAATAATTTTTTCAAACAACTTATTTTAATCACTAGTTAGAGGAGGAAATCCAAAAATCATTACAATAGTACATAGCCTATGGGCAACTTGACTCTATTATTCTAGATTTGAGGTGTTGTACAGGGATTTTTAGGAATGATTGTTTCTTTCTCTAATTTTTAAGCCATATTAACATGAAAACAGCCATATTAACATGAAAACGTGCTATGTGTTGGAAATAAATGTCAGGGTTTTTGGCCCATAATAGTTATGGTATAAATATTGAAATTAATTTTTTTAAATAGTAAACATAGACATCTATATAATATCTATTTGATTTTATTTTTTTAAATAAAAGAATATGTTATATTGTATTGTAGTTTATTTTAATTGAGTTTTATTATAAATTAATTATAATTTTTATATTATAATTATATTAATTTTCTTATTATAATTTTTTATTATTAAAATAATAATTAATATCAAATTATATATTATTATTTTTTATTTTTATATTTTAATATCAAATATATAAAATTAAGTCAATTATATTACCTCTTTATTATTTAAAATATAATAATAATATTATATTTATGAATTCATTCATTTATGATATTTTATATTTTAAACAAAAGTAAATATATATATTGAAATTTTAATTAGTCTCAAATTTGAGTTATCAATACAAATACTATTAATATTATCCTCCTCAATTAATATGGTTATCAATTATTTCAATAATTTTAGAAATATAAAGTTTAGAACATAATAAGTATTTAGATTTATATTTTGAAATAATTAGCCGATAGGCTATATTGTATTGGCTTTTCAATAAAACATGTCTCACACTATTGATACCACTTGATGTTGGATGGTTTTTGTCATTAAAACCTTTTTGCCCCTTCCTATCGTGTATATCAAATCAAATCTAATTCTTTTAATATCAAATCAAATTATATTCATTTTATTTTATTTGAAATTGAACACGGTTTCTATCAAATCATATGGCTTTCAAATTCTATAAATGAAAATTAAAACTAGTTTATCTATATATATATATATATATATTTATATATATATACATATATATATATATATATATATATATATATATATATATATATATATATATATATATGTATATATATATATATATATGTATATATGTATATATGTATATATATGTATATATGTATATATATGTATATATGTATATATATATATATATGTATATATATATATATATGTATATATATATATATGTATATATATATATATACTATATATATATATACATAATATATATATATACATATATATATATATATACATATATATATATACATATATATATATATATACATATATATATATATATATATATACATATATATATATACATATATATATATATACATATATATATATATATACATATATATATATATATACATATAATACGTCGAGAGTAATCCTTCTCGAGGCGCCTATTTCACT